>BSBK01005965.1:545000-622500 GCA_027943335.1 Chamaecyparis obtusa
TTCATGTTATTTTTATATGCATGAGAGATAAGCTTGATAAGAGGGTTGAGAACATGAAAATAATTTCTTGAGGCATTAGCCAACTTCATGAATATTAGTTATCAGGAACAGCATAACAGTATTCAGAGATATTCAGATTAAGCAGAATTAGACAAGGCTACCGAGCAATTCAGAGCAGAGATCTTCACATAGATTTGTATTAGACAAGCTGAGTTGTCATTAGCAGATGTATTATTGTCACTTTCTAATCATTGCAATAGAGTTTGGAAAAATCTCTTAACAGAGTAGACCTAACAGTCTTTTTGTAAATCTCTTAATCGAGTGCACACTCAAGTAGTGTTGTTGAAATCCTATCACTAGGTAGATCTAATCGATCTAACATGTTACTCCTAATAGGGTAAGATCATCAGAAGTGATCACCACTTGTAGACATAATAGGAAAACCTTTTCTATCTGCAGTATTAAAGAATTTGTGGGTGTCATCCCCACCACATTTTTTACCTTCTAACAAGGGTTTCTGCATTACCAAATTACTTGTGTTATGTGACTGTTATATTGTTGATTTAATGCTATTTACCTTTGATAGTTAAATGAATGAATTATGCATGCAATGGATTCAAGTTATAGTTGAAGGTTACTACTATTTTTTGTTTAAGGTTTATAAGATAAAAGGTTTTATGGGCACTTAGTCACCCCTCCCCTCTCAATACCATATCTCTCCAATCCAACATATACTCACTTCATATTATCACTCCAACATAAGTATTTCCATAAATGACCACCCTCAAGTGATCCATAGTGCTCTCAAAATATCACTTTCCAAAAGATCCTGGTGACATCAAGGATGATGAAGATGTTACTATTGTTTTTGATACAATTGAAGAAACTACACCTACCGAGGTAGTGACTAGTGTGATACTGGGTGACTTACCGATCTTAGTATAAATTGTTGAAATAATAACACAAAAGGAACCTGAAGGCTCAACCCCCAAGAAACAAAAGAATACAAAAGAAGATCAAGGGAAAATAGAGGAACAAGAAACAACAACAAATCAAGGCACAACGGAATAGGGAACAACAGAGCAGAATATTGCAAATCAGCATGAACAATCAGAGGCAGTATCACAAGTAACTAGGGAGAATAAACTAACAGAGACAACACAAAAGGACACCACTATCGGTACCCTGGGACAATCAACTGAGACACCAGTTATAGGACAGCAATGAAAAGAAAAGAGTGTGTCTACCATGCCTAAAAAGACAAATATGGAGAGTAAAGCTCTAGTTCCATTTGTCAAATCCCCCACACTGGAGAAGAAGAAGAAGAAACATGGTAAGGGTCCAGTAACACTAGAAGAAGTAATTGAAATAACAAATTGTGACCCTACAACTCTAGACCCCAAAGAACTTAGAAAATATGGGGAATTGTGCACTAGGAAGGTTGCACAAGAAAAATTAAGAAAAGAAAGTAAAATCAAATAGATACTTGAGGAAGTTTGAGACATTTTATAGCAAGTAGTTCTGGAGATCAATATCAATGAGGATATTCCCATACTTGATCAACTTGCTTCTCTAACCACTCACATAAATTCGCTAGACATAGATGCAGAAAAGAGAATAGAGGAAAGGGAAAAGGAAAAAATACAATTGAAACTTGCAGAGAAGATCAACCAAGAAGTGGCAATCAACAAGGTAAAGCTTTCTGAGGTAATAAGAAAGCTGGAATCTATTACTTGGAGAATTATTCAAATTTTGTTCAATTTATGTATTGTTGAAAGTTTCACTAACGAGGTTAGTGAGAAGATTAAAAAGTTGGATGAAGAAATCCAAGCCAGTGCAAAATTATCTCTAACTGAGACAAATGATTTTCTCAAGCATGTCATAAAAGTTTAAGAACTTAGGCGGTTGAGATCTAATTTGAGGAAGTAAGAAGATACTATAAGTGACCAGGTCACCGAGCTACAAGTCGAGCTGCTTCCCCATCTCAAAATAATGGAAAGACATGTTGAGAAGGCAAAAGCCTTAGTTGCTACTCTTGATATTTTAGTTCATTTTTTATATGCATGGACAAGTCGGCCTTGAGCACATTACTCTTGACAATTTGAAAGACGAATGGAAAAACCTCTTGGCCTCACTCCAGAAAACCCACAAGAACATTTATTATTAGTTGTAAGTACATTTTGTTATTTTTGGCATTAATTTCATAAAGGGGGAAAACTATGTATATATGCCACTATGTATTTCACACTATCGAGAGCATGCACAAAGGGGGAGTTAGTCAGTATAAAAGGAAGTCAATGTACAGTTAGTAAAATTTTGAGTTTGTATATATTTTGGCAATCGGTACTATATACATAAGCTTTTGATACTAATGCCAAAGAGGGAGATTGATATCTCTATTTGACCATTAATGGATTGTCATTAGTATCAATTAGCTATTCAATCGGTAAAGTATGGTATAAGGAGACAAAAAGTTAGTCGGTCAAGCAGACAAAGCCTTTACACCAACCAAAGACAAGGTAGAACTTCATGTTAATAGAATATAGGTTTGACCAAGCACACTTACCGAGTGTCAGGATTTACCGAGAACCAAGCTAGTAATCACTAAGCATTCATACACATCGAGCATCAGTAATTTATCGAATAGAGAATGTAGTGTTTACCAAGTTATTCAGGAAATGGCATAGTAATCAGGATTGACACATATATGTATGAAAATAGTTTACACCGATCATATAAATGGTTTACCAAGATTGAGACATATTTAATATGGACGTAATCATTAACTTTTTTTAAATTATTCCTATGTAATGGTGGATCTAGGTTATTTTTGTATATTGTTGATCTTAGGTTTTCTAAGATCATGCAAACCCTAATTAGGTCAAGATTTTTTGATATATAATTGTAAAGATGTCATTATGATCATGTATCATGAAGCAGTTGTCACACTAAGGACATCAAAAGATCAGACACAGGGTTTTATGACATAAGGTTTATGAGAGGCAGAATTAGTTTATCAGAACACATATAAGGCTACCGAGCATGACATAAGGACTTATACATCACACTGAGGTGATATCTATTTTCTATTTCACATATCTAAATCAGACAAGATAGAGTTTTCATTTTACAGATATTTTACTATTATCAATTTAACCATTGTAGAAGATCAAAATCTCTTAAGAGAGTAGACTTAACTGTCTAATTGTAAATATCTTAACCGAGTGCATACTTTAATCTGTTGCTAAAATCCTTTAACAAGGTAGATCTAGTCAATCTTTTGTTACTCCTAATAGGGTAAGATCATCAGAAGTGATCACCAATTGTATCCTTAACCAACATACTTTATGTACTGTAGTGTGCTAAAGAATTTGTGGGTGTCATCCCCAGCGTAGTTTTTACCTTCTAAAAAGGGTTTCTGCGTAACCAAAATATATGAGTCATGAGTACTTATTTTCATGTATCATTTATTGTTTTGTTTACATACACTTAACATTTTTAGTTACATGAATGTATGTGAAAAATAATGGAATCGGTCAGTTTATGAATATCTACTATTGCAAATTGTTAACTTTTAAATTTTTTTAAGGGTACTGATTCACCCCTCCCCTCTCAGTACTTTATCTTTCCATAATCCCAACACAATTATAGATCAATAAGTCCATCTATCAATTTTGTTCTTGAGCCCTTTGTTTAGCTTACCATTGCTCCTTTGCTAAAGCCTCCAACATATTGAGAAATCTCTCTCCACTTGGATCACTTATTTCACCCATGTTCTATGTGACCTATTCACCTCTATGCACTATGTTCTCTTCATGTGTAATCCTTTTTCTTTTGAATCCTCTTGTCTTTCTAATACTATCTTGTTTTTGCATGAAATAAGTGTTAAGTCCGTAGTTGCATACTCCAACCTATCATATCAGTGTCCTATCATTTTTTACCCACATGGATGGAAGGAAATATTTCTTTGGTACCACTGTAAGGGTTTTCCCTTATCTACACACTTATTTTTCTCCCTTTCCCAATCACTATAATTTTGTCAAATAGTTGGCTGACAATTTGATTACTAAATCTATTGAGTTTGTTTGATTTCGAGTTTATAGTATTATAATGGATATACAAGCCACACAAATATATCTATTTCTAATGAAATATAGGGGAAATATCTATATTATTGTCCAATAAACCAACAATATCAACGATAAGAGCATATTTGGAAATTATTATACCAATCACCAATACCCCTCAAATATATTTTGAAATACATACAAAGATCTAAAATTACATGGATAGAAGTTTATTACAATGCTCATTAATCAACTATGACTTCTAATGTAGAATTCATACCAAGTATTACATGTTGCAGTAGGTGTAATTCCCTTAAATCCTTATCGTTGCACTTCCGGTAATCACTTCTAAGCATGGTTATCTCATATTGGTACGACATTAATGATGGATATTAAAGTTGTATAGAAATTACTATATGTTTGTACATCACTATTGAACTTTCATAGACTAAATTGACACCTTTCCTTAGGTCACCCAATAGAGTTGGCACTTCTTAACACACTTAGTCCCATACGGTAATTTTCAAGATGTTTGTAGGCTAGTACGAGTTGGGAAAAAATGCCTATAATTGGGATATCTTAGTTTGAGGGTCTTTTAGATCAGTGCGACAATCGTAGATTCTTCCCAGAAAAATGAAGCACAGGCAAATCGAATTTCAGAAATATTTCCACAATGCAATCTTCAGTCTTCTCAAAATCACCAAATCAAACCCTTGATTTTGAAAATTATGTAGGAGATGACAAACATATTTTACCTTGTAAAGAGAATTCAAAAATCCTCCTAACTACATCTTTCAACAACGAGGAGAATGTCAATGAAGAAGAATTGTGTCCTCCAAGCCCTTGAGAGAAACTTCTCTGAATAATTTGACCAATTTCATTTATTTTCTAGCATGCTTAAAATGAGATATATTGTTTTTTTTTATAACGTTCTCCTGAAAGCTCATTCACCTATCTTGGCAATGTGATATAAGTAACATAACTCCCTTTTAATAATTTGTGTCTTTGATGTGTTGTAAATGAAAGGGACCTTTTGATTTAAATATTTCTCAAGTTAGTCCTATAGGAATAAAGTTAAATGCTTATATTTAACTTTATAAAATATCCTTATTAATGCATAATAAATCATATTAATGATATTAAACTATTTCTCTTGATATTAAACATTTTCCATCAACATGATATTGTTACTAGAGATTCAGACCATGCCCTAATGAGTTATTATAAATAGTAAGTGTGCCCAAAACTGCCTCCAAACACTTGAAATGGTCTACAACTAAAACTACCTAGACCAAATGGCCTCAAAATCCCTTAAATTCCCAGTTAGTCTACGACACCATGAGGAAATAACATGATTCTATAAGCACTAGAAATGAGACATTACAATGCCTTGAGAAACATGTATGACAAGTGGTGTACTCTTATGCCATGTTGGTTGATTTCCCAATCATCTCTATACTACTAGATATAAACATTTCAATATATTCAACATTATCATATTCCTACTCACACCCATTCCCACACATTTACCTTATTTGATTATTTCATACTTTCAAGTGATTATTCAAGATGACCGAATCTATTTATCCTCTCTTTGGACAATCCTACACTTTTTCCAATCCTATAATGCTAAAAAAATGACAATATATTTTAATTAGTTTTTCAAACTCAAAATTGTTGACTTCTATAGTTTCATTCTAGCTATTGGAAGTTTTCTTGGTACACATTTGTGTGGCTATTTCTAATCTTCGTATTTAAAGGCATGCATTCATGCAATTACACACATGAAAGAATTACCATAGGAATATCCAAATTACAAAGAAAAATATCTCTAGGAGTGCTTTAGTTTGGAACATAAAAGGAAATAATTGCATTACAATCTACGTATAAGACAAATAAGCCATTTGCATGCTTGTTTGTTTTCTTTCAACCTTCACCTCTACTGTTATAAGGCACTGGCTATCTGGCCAAAAATTTGCACCCAACCAGTATCATGCCCAGTTTCAATCAGCCCCATACATGCCCATGTCCTTGCATACTTTGCAGTCAAATCATGGCATGTCTTATCAAATGCACAGAAATTAAAGTGAACTTATGGTAGACCGCCTTCCTTCCTGCCTTACATCCACAACTAAAAAATGATTTTAATTTTTTTCAATTTAAAGATTGTTATGTTTAAATTATTTATCAATTGAATAAGTTTTTATTTTTAATTAGATTTTATTTTTATTTTTTATACATATTATGTTACTTTTCTATTGAGTATAAATTTTTCTTATAAAAAAAACAAAACTTTTTAATTAATTTGAATATTGTTTTTTAATTTTCTTATTTTAACTAATAACATGATAATTGTAATAAATTATGATTTGAAATACATATCTATTTGTAGAAAATAAAAAAAATATTATTAAATTGAAATCATTATTTTGAAGAGAAGATTTCTATAGTATATAATCAATAGAGTGTCTTGTTAATTCAACTTAGTAAAAAATGAATTGCATGAATATTTCAAATCACAATCCACCCATCATTGCTCTCTCACAGGTCTTTCATCATCAGTGTGATTGGAAATATTGATACAAAAAAAGTTCAATTACAAGTCACTCTTATCATTACTTTTATTTTTTCAACTTACAAGACATTCTAATCATTTTTTTCAATACTACTTAATTTATAAGTTATGTAGTAATAACCATGATATTGTCTATCATATATAGCTACAACCTTAATTGTACTAATGGTAACCATAATTACAACCTTGATTCTAAAAAAAATATGAACTCTAACCCTAATTCTAACTTTAAACATAAGCTTAAATCTAAGTATAATTTTAACTTTAATATTAATAACTTTAACATTAAAAGAATTATATTCATGTTCTATTATTTCTAGTTATTAAAAAAATTCTATTCATGTTCTAATATTTGTTTGTTTTGACATGGCCTACCTTTTGGTTGGGGTTAAAAGATGAGGAAAAAACTCAAAAACACAAATCATAAACTGGTATTATTTAAAGAAGGACCTCAAATATTCAAAAAAAAAATGAAAAATAAGTATGGTTTTCATAAAATAAAAAAACAATGCTAGAACCTAATAAATCACACTTATTACATTCATTCAAATTCTAACATGAACAAACAAATGCATTTAAATTATATTTATGTAATAATATAAATATAAATATAAATAAATCACCATTTTGATGAGAGAGCTCCAATAGTAAAATATCAAAGCTTATGTAATATTTGTGGATCATCAAACTTATAAAATTATATTCAATAAAACTATGTAAAAATTTAAGATTCATGTTCAATCTTATTAATAATATATTTATATTACATATAACAAATAATTATTATCTTAAATATATCTATAAAAAATCATAATTAAATAAATATAACTCACCATAGAATAAAATTACTCTTTAAAGAAACTAAAATAATTATAAAATATTTAAAAAAATTAATTTTAAACAAATTAAGATTTAAACAAGACACTTTATTTATTATAGATTATGGAAATCTTTTTTAAAAGTAATAAATTCAATTTTATTAAAAGAAAATTCAAACTATAAAGATATGTATTTGATATCATAATTTATTATATATATTATTTTATTAGTCAAAATAAGCATATTAAGAAAATAATCTTCAAACTAATTACAATTTTTTAAAAAAAAGTTATTTATTTTTATATTCAATAGACAAGTAACATAATATATATAAACAATAAAATTAAAATCTAATTAAAAATAAATACTTATTCAATTGATAAATAATTTAAACATAACAATCTTTAAATTAAAAAATATTAAAATCATTTTTTAATAGTAGATGTAAGGAAGGAAGGAAGGTAGTCTACGTCAGTTCACTTTAATTTATGTGCATTTGATAAGGCATGCCATGATTTGACTGCAAAGTACGCATGGACATGGGCATGTATGGGGCTGATTGAAACTAAGCATGGCACTGGTCGGGTGCAAATTTTTGGCCAAATAACTAGTATCGTGCTATAAAGGTATCCCACCAAGGGTTTCAACAAAGAAGAACTTGATCATTATAGTTTAGTAGCTTCCTTCAAGGTATTTCCAAATATAACTTATCCTTGCATGCATTTAGATATTGGAAATTATGTCAATATTACTCCTAGAAGTCCAATGTCTACCAAATTAGATCTAGGCATCAAAGATAAGTTTAGTACTCAAGAGTGGCCCAAGATTCTAAATTTGTACAAATTTTGAGATAGTGTATTCCTTGATAACATCAAATTTGAGCTATTAACAAATAGGTAATGTGCATCATTAACAATCATATTTCATCATCTATTTGAAAGCTAAGTACACTTATCTTTCCCATTTTATTTTGCAAATATCTTTCATTTTATCAATTCTAAACTCTTACAAGTTAAATTATGTACATTAATCATATATGTATTTATTTAATAAAACTAAATTTATGTAAAGTTATTCCCATATACATAAAACTTCCTTTCACTACTTCAGATAATAGGTAACCTAGCAGTGAACAAATGACAAAAGTCACTGTTAGATTTTCCAAAATCACAAACTCACAGGGAGTATAAAATAAACAACAGGATTCTTTATGACAAAAATAAACACTAGGAAGCTTTATTATATCAAATATATAATATGTAATGCATGATTACCAATTGAAGTCAATATGCAAATCAATGTGATTACATTCATGTGCTGCAAGCGATTCTCTTTTAACAGACTACAGTTGAATCCATTATTGTACTAAAACTAGTGCCTCTTCACAACTTCAATTCCCTAAAAGAAAATTGGCATCCTGCAATAACCAAACAATAGAGTCTATGACAAGTGATATTCATGCAACACATTCCCACTTATATGCAAGAGAAAAAAAGGAAACTGTTAGTTGTTAATAGAAATACAAGAAAGAACCCAAATATCAAATGAATTGGATACCTTATTAGCTATTTGAAAGATCAATTAGTATGAATTGGATACCTTATTAGAGGTTTGGAAGATACACATTTGTCTATCCATGAATTGTAGATCAATAAGTCCATTTGTTGATTCTGTTCATGGGCCCTTTTTTTAGACCATTTCTCCTTTGTTAAAGCCTCAAACATATTGAACAATCGCTCTTCACTTGGATTGCTTCTTTCACCCTTGTTATATGTGACCTATTCACCTATATGTTGTCATAACTGATTTTGTAGACCTATGACTTTTTAGTTGTTTTTGCGACTAGTGTGGACTTTTTGACTTGGTCGAGTTCTGGCAACCTTAGAGGAATAAATTTATTTTGCTAGATGCTTTGCTAAATTTTTTATTTTATTTTTTGGCAAAATTTGATATTTTATTTATATTAATTTGGTTCAAAGGGCTCCCAGAGAAATAACCAGTAAAGAAAACTCCATTCGTTACCCATAACATTACAAAAGAGAGCAAAAAAGCTCAGCTGTAATTATATCAAGATTTCAAACCGGAATCCTAGACGATCAAATGTGACCGTATACAAAAAGAGGGATCCATATGAATTTAAGATAGAATAATTTGGATACATTCTATTCAGCCCCACCCCAACCTAATACTAAGAAAGTTTCATTATGTTCATTCAAATGCATACAATATGGGAAGAAAATACTATTAATGCAACAAGCATTTATATGAAGATAAAAATCCTCAGAGCCAGATAGAAGTAGATCCAATAAAGGTAGATCTATAGAAAAGCATGTCTGAAATATATCTAATAGCCAGCCATCCATGCACATGAGAGCTCCTGCAAAAAAGGGTCAAAGAAAATAGAAACCGCAAGCACATACTTCTACTGATAAGAAGAGAATCCCAAAGGAATTGGAACAGGGAATTCCTTAAATGATCAGCAAGTGAAAATTATGAGCCAATCTCACCATGACAATGATTCAATGAATGAGCATTAGGAATAAGAATAATAATTTCATCAAAGTTCATACCTTCGATTGGGAAGTCAAAAAGATTAGAACAGAGATCCTAACTCAGAGATTAAAAGATCAGAATTCGTCAACATATCCATCTAGATAAAAAGCTTATAAAAAAAATGCAAACTAGAGTTTCAATGACATATTAGATTCTCATGAGACAATAAAATCAAATGAAAAAGTCATCATATATGAGAATAATAACTAAAATTAATGCAAAATCATAGAAAGAAAGATTACGACCATCTCTAGTACCATTATTTTGAAGGACAAACTTCGATGTAAATAGAATGATGAAATGATAGTATACAATTGTGCGAAATAAAGAAGGGAACCAGTTAGCATGTGCAAAGAGTCCTTTACAAAATTAAAACAGCCGAAAAATAAATAAAAGGCATGTGATAATTTGAAATACACACGCCAAAAAACATGCAGAATCATCATGATGGATAAAATTATTGATTATGCAAATTTTTCGGTGGCGAAGATACGACATTGTTTTATAAGACACAAAAGAAAGGGGGTTTTAAAACATAACTATCTTTGGCATTGTTGCTAAATTTATTAATGGTAAATTAGTTAATTGTAATGAATGATAATTGGAAGTTGAAAATGACTAAATGTGTTTTATATGTTGATAAATATATCATTTTTCTTGATATGAATGGGTAAAAGCACAAAGTTGTGTCACATTTAAGGACATCTTATCAGCACAGCTGAATTTGAATATTTCTAACTAAAGTTATTTTTTGTCAAACATATGGTCTAGCTAGATTGATTCTAGCTAAGTTAGAAAAGTTCTTCAACCTTTTCAATTGGAAATATCTATTAAATGCATGTTTTATACCAATTAATAAAGAAATAAAATTATTTCAGAAAAGCGATGTTTCAATAACTCCTACTCTTTTTAATGATTATTTTTTACAAATATAAAAATACCCTTTTTGACAGCACAGAGTCAAGATTATCATCATATAATTTTTGTAGTATTTTAATTAGATCTAATATGTTATAATTTCAAAATACTGCAAGTAGGTATTTTAACATTCAAGAACAAGCTTCTTCAAAAATAGAAAAAAATAGTAAAGCTTATCAGAAAAATTGAAATTTTATATTTAACACTAGAGGAGAGAGTTCTCTTCAAGAATGTGTAATTTTTTTTTGGAATGGTGTAGATTTGATAGGGGAAATTTGGTGCGAGATGAAAACTATCGATTTCAGGTATGTTCAACTTTGAGTAGTTATAACGGAGAAAATATAAATTGAAAATTATTTTTTCTTCTTTTCTGCACTAGTTATACATTTCATCTATAACATATTTTGAAATCAAAGGAAAAAAATATTATTTGCATATACTTTTTTTGTTGCGAACAAGACTCTCATTTTTCAGCAAGTAAAATATGGACTTTAAAAATTAAGAAACTATGTGAATTCTTGTTCAAAAAAAATTAAAAAAATTATAGGCATAAACTTCATCCACTTTTACACATTTCATTAGTTTACATCATCTCTAAATTATAAACATAAATGTCATTTTTATGTCGTTAAAGTTAAAAAGTTTGTGTGTTGTTGACCTTTTCCTTTATAAAAGTGTGACACAGCTTTGTACTTTTACCCGAATATGCATGCTCATAATAAAAGAGTTTCAAGTTGATATAGTTATAGATTTTTGGGAACTAACCTACTGATCAAAATTTGAGTGTTCATCTGTTGATAGGATTTGAGGACGGGGGTGTGGTCGAGGTAGGGGAGCCTAGCTCCTCGGTATGGATGAGTCCAGAATTTTATGATAAAATCACACACCACATAGCTGTTTTACTTGGATTTTAATCTCTTATTTGGTTAATTCATAGTAAATGTTTTGCTATTTGAAAGTTTTGGAAAGATGAATTTACATTTTGTTAATGAATTATAGCTTCAGTCGGATAACTACTATTAAGAGGGTAAAAGCACAAAGCTGTGTCACGTTTCAGGACAACTTATCAGCATAGCTAAATTTGAGTATTTCTAACTAAACTTATTTTTTGTCAAACATATGGTCTAGCTAGATTCATTCTAGCTAAGTTAGATAAGTTCTTCACCTTTTCCAATTGGAAATATCTATTAACTATATGTTTTATAAAAATTACTAAAGAAATAAAATTATTTCAGAAAAGCGATGTTTCAATAACTCTTACTCTTTTTAATGATATTTTTTTACAAATATAAAAATACCCTTTTTTAGAGCACAGAGTCAAGATTATCATCATATAATTTTTATAGTATTTTAATTAGATCTAATCTATTATAATTTCAAAATACTACAAGTAGGTATTTTAACATTCGAGAACAAGATGCTTCAAAAGTAGAAAAAAATAGTAAAGCTTATCAAAAAAATTGAAAATTTATATTTAACACTAGAGGAGAGAGTTATCTTCAAGAGTGTGTAATTTATTTTCTGAATGGTGTAGATTTGATAGGGGAAATTTGACGTGAGATGAAAACTGTCAATTTCAGGTATGTTCGACTTTGAGTAGTTATAACAGAGAAAATATACATTGAAAACTAATTTTTCTTCTTTTCTGCACTAGCTATACATTTTATCTATGACATATTTTGAAATCAAAAGAAAAAGAGATTATTTGCATATACTTTTTTGGTGTGGACAAGACCCTATTGGCATTAAGCACAATTGCCACTAGTGACAACACTTATTTGCATTCTCAGTGCAAACCGAGCAGATAGTGCAAACCGAGCAGACAGTGCAAACTGAGCAAACAGTGCAAACCGAGCAGACAGTGCAAACCGAGCAGACAGTGCAAACTGAGCAGACAGTGCAAACCGAGCAGACAGTGCAAACCGAGCAGACAGTGCAAACCGAGCACAACAGTGCAAACCGAGCAAGATAGTACAAACCGAGCAGGACAGTGTAAACCGAGTAACATCATGTCTACCAAGTCACCAGTATTTACCGAGTTCAAAACCTACCAAGTGGTTAGTATGAACCGTGCCTTCACTTCTACCGAGTGCATGATGATGCCGAGTAATGCAGTGGACGCCGAGTATCAGAAAGTCACCGAGTTAGTTTGCAGGAACCGTATAACCATACTTGGGCTGACTTAGTGGCACTTATGTTTATTTGTCAAGCCGACATTGTAATTGTAATTGTAATTGTAATTAATTGTTTAGACTTGTATATAAACAATGTTGTAAAAATGTCAAGATATATGTAATAAGTATGAATGTGAAAAAGAAAGAAAGGTAGAGATAAGCGAATTACAAAGGACCTCAGCAGTATAAGGAACAACAAAGACAAATTCATCACAGAAGGTGATCAGTACATCAGCGAATCTCAATCAGCAATCTAGTTGCAAAGCAAGAGATCTACTGTTTCATCCTAACAGGTGAATCAGTACTAAAATCCTTTAACCAGGTAGACTTAACAGTCTTTTGTAAAATCTCTTTACCGAGTGCATACTTCATTGTATGTTTGTAAATCCTTTAACAGGGTGGATTTAGCAATCCTTCTTGCTCCTAGTAGGGCAGATCATCAGAAGTGATCAAATTGTAAGCCTTAACCGGCCAACTTTATTCTGCAGTATTAAAGCTTTGTGGGTTTCATCCCCACCCCAGTTTTACTTTCTTTTTGGAAGGTTTCTGGGTAACCAAATCTATGTGTCATTATTGTGAATACTTTTAAGTTTCATGTTTTCTATATGGAAAAGGTAAAAGTGAATTACATGTTAATACATCTATAATTGAAAGAAAATTTGGAGTTACTGATTCACCCCTCCCCTCTCAGTAACTCGGTTAATTCCTGAATATTTCCAACAATTGGTATCAAAGAAGCATTGGTTCTCAAGACAAAGCTTAACTAGCTTGAGCAAAGATCCAGGACAATGGAGGTATTCAAACTGAACAAGGTGATTGAAAATGGAAAGCTAGATCTGGAAATGGCCATAGCTAAACTTAAAGAAGCAAAAGAACATCTTTCCCAATCCCTAAGAAGAAGGAAGGAACTTGCAAATCAAATGAATGATCAGAATTACATTGAAGAATAGATTGAAGATCTTTTTCCCTCAAATAGCTCAGATAAAGAAAACAATATTGTCAAAGAACTCCTAGAAAAGAATAGGTCTCTGCAGGAAGAAGTGAGAAAATTGAAAAGAGAACAAGAGCTACACTCTACAAGATTTTGTGAGATCTTGGAACAAAGAAACAAGTTGAAAGATGAATTAGATGGAAGGAACATTGAAGTCCAAAATAAAACCCTTTAGCTAGAAAACCTAATTGATCAGATCTCTCATACAAATGAGGAAATTCTAAATCTAAGATCAGATATAGAAAGCACAAGAGAAGAACTAAGATCTAAAAAGGAAATCATTCTAAGATTGGTGGATGACCTAAAAGCTGAAAAACAAATCAATGAAGGAATGTTGAAAAGCCAAGAAGACTTGAATCAACTGTATGAGTGAAATCTTCATAGGTAGAAAGGAAAAGCAGGACTTGGATATAAAGGAGAAGGTGAATCTTCTAAACAAGGTACTCAAAGAAATCAGAAACCTACTTGTAATCACTGTGGTAAAATAGGACATACTTCAAATAAATGTTGGAGCAATGAAAAAGTAGAATTCAATGGAAAATGCTACAACTACAATCAACATGGTCACAAAGCAAATGAATGCAGGGAAAAACCAAGATTCAGAGGTAATTGTCACAAATGCAACAAACAAGGTCATAGGGCATCCGAGTGCAGATCCAAAACATTCAATCCAGCAGAACAAATTATGAAAGCAATGTTTGGATGGGACTACAACACCTGGTGTAGATGTCATTACTATGGAGAATATGGACACATTGGCATGAATTGCATAAAACATCATCTAAGGAAAAGAGATACTACCGTAAGATGCTTCAAATGCACTAAACTCGGTCACATAGCCAGAAACTGCATGAATGCTAGTGAAGTTGAAGATGGAAAGAAGAATGAAGCAACTAAGGGCAGGAAATAGGTGAGACAAAAGTGGATTCCTAAATCTACCGAGCAAACCAGTCCAAGTAATGGAATGGGTGGCTCTACCGACTCAAACTAAATTTCCAAGAAAGCACTGGAACTGTATTCTCATAGACCAATCTCAAGCAGTTCCAGAATTGAATTAAAAGAAAGATCTAAATCAGCATGTAAGATGCAGTAAGATCACAGCAAGGTTGGTATCAGTCTTTACTGAGCAAAGTCAGTATCAGTCTTTACCGAGCAAGGTTGGTACTAGTCTTTACCAAGCGAGGTCGGTACCAGTCTTTATCGAGCGAGGTCGGAGCAATATGAATTCTTGAGTTCACTGAGTTGCGAAGTTGTTACCGAGCAATTAATTCTTAGTGGGTGACAGTCTGTCAGAATTCATACCCTAATTTGTACTGAGCATTAATGACAGAGTTGTAAACAAAAGGCAAGAAATCAAACTCATTCTTCACCGCGAACCTTTAGCACTTTGAGAGCAGAAAATTTCAAGAGCAACTCAGCGATTAAAATACTTTTGTGAAAGGAATTTTCTGTGAGCTACCATGGCATCATCCAGCACTTCAGTGAAGAAAGGATCAGAAATGTTAGTCCAAGGGGAATGGAGAGCACCAAATTTCAAGATCGTGCCTGCAATTGCAGCAGCCCTAGATCCGAACAGAGCTCAATCTCAGATTCCTCCTAAGGTACTACTTATAAACGATATCCGCAATCATTTCAACTGTTCAATTCAAGAAATGGGAAACCTAGAGCTAGATATTATGCGTGAGGAACTATGTGTAGATGGTATTCTTAAACCCGAGCACAAACATCTGGAAGATAAAGGGTTAGTTCACATTGCACATCTACCTTGAAACTTTCAGGAGAAATGGGTTAGATACATTCTCAGCCATGTACATGATGGCAAGATTTGGCTTGAGAAACCCATAGAAATCACAAAGAAGATGATTCATCAGATCACCGGTCTTCCCATGTTGAACAAAGCAAAAACCACCAAAACCCTAGGTCGGACGGAACTAGAAAAGAAAACCCTAGCTGAGTGGGACGATAGAGGCATGAAAGTTAGCAGCATTACCGATGCTGAACTGAAGTTTGGTACACACATAATTGCCCATAAGATTTACAGTTCAAGTCAACAGAATAGTGTCTCCTGTGAAGCTATTGACCTAGCATACAAAGTGGTCAAGAATAACTTAACATTTGACCTAGCAGACTTATTGTTAAAACAGTTTAACAAAAACATGGAAAGCATTCAAACTTCCAAAAACAATCCATGTAAGTTTGGATCCTTACTAGTCTTTTTATTCTTCTATGCTCAAAAATTCTTCCCTTCCAAAGGAAAAGTTGTATGGAGAAAAGATGTGCCAGTCCTTTATGAAATAAATGAATACATTTCAGAAATGGGTGAAAATTTTGAAAGCATCATGGATAATTATTTTGAGTCTTTCAAAGAGAAAATGAATGACAGATTCTGGATTCCATAGAAGTTGGTGGAAGATTACAAGGATGACATTTGTTTTATGGTGGATTGTGACAATGTATATATTCAAGCAGCTAAACCGAGGACTGTATATTTTAAACCTCTTCCTTATGAGGTAAATATTGATGAAACCAAGAATATCATTGAAGCTCTTCTTAATCAGCCTGTCAATCCCAAAGCTCAATATTTTGGAACATATGATGAAGCTAAGGTGAGAATTGAACTAAGCATAAAGCTTCCTCAAGCGGTAAACAAAGGAAAGAAGAGGATAGCCAAAATGCAAATGCTAACCGAGGACAAAGGAGAAAAAGATGAAGAAGAAGAGGAAAAGGATGAGAAAATAGAGGAACCAGAACCTGCAAAGAAGAAAGGAAAGGTATTCATCACTAAGGCACCTAAGCCTCCTACTACTGTATTTACAAGGAGAAGTGCAAGAGGTAAGGCAGACAAGGCAGAAAAGGCAGAAAAGGTAGATAAAGACATAGTATTCAAAAGGCCTCCTCTAAACTTTCAAAAGAGGATCAAACTCTTTAGAGAAGGATCAGGATCTGGAGTAAGTAACATAAAATCTTTCAAATATGAAACCAGATCGGAAAAAGAACAGAAGGAAATAGAAGATGCTGTTATTGAAAAGATGGGACAGTGGAAATACTCTCCTGAAGAAATAGCCCCACAGGTTCTAGCAGTTCTATTAGATCCAATAAAAATGAGATGGAGCAATGCCAAGCAAACTGTAAAAGACATATTTGATCAAACCCTGAGACAGTTAATGCCGAGCTTGAAAAATGATGAAGTAAAGAAGGCATTGAAGAACAATGAAAGTAAGATGACATTAAAGTTCAATACTTGTTTGATTCTGGTCAACAACATTGAATCGGTTGTGAAGGCTGCAAATGCCACATGGAAAAACATATACCATCTTCACCAATCGAGTATTGAAACAGTCATAATAAAAGACATTGAAGATGACAGTGATGAACAAGAAGAAGCCACTGAGGTAGATGATACTGTGAGAATAGCGGCAGAAGTCATTGCATCACTTCCTACCTCTCTAGTAAAAGTTTCTACATCTAGCCCGGAGACACCTTCAAGCATGGTTGTGACAACTTCAACATTTGTCCAATCATCTATAGCAACAACAGAAGCAACCACCATTTCTTCTACCGAGTTGCAGTCTCCCACTTCATCAAGTTTTCCAGCAATAAGTTTTCCAGTTTTTGAATCTACAAGTGTAAATATTTTAAGTTCTCCAGTAGAAAGTATACCAGTCTCTATAGCCAGCCCTACTATATCTACTGTCACTACTACTAAGGCATTAAGTACAGATAAGCCTAAGGCTCAACCGAGCATAAGATTTTTGGGTAAAAATATAGTAGAGGATATAGACTTAGATGAAGAAATAGAGATTCCAACATTAGATTTTGCAAATCTATCAGCGGACCAAATGCAGAATATAGGTGAAATCCTTCAAAGGAAAAAAAAACAAAAGAAGCTTAAAGAGGAGAGAGACAAGGAATATCAGATCATTAAGGATGCTAAGGACATTTTGTCTGATGCATTAGGTATTAAAGTAGACTCCTCCCAACATGTTTTGCTACAATTAGCAGAAGCAGTAAACAAATACAATGAGGATTCATCTGGAATAGAAAAGTTAGTTGAAAGAGCCGAGAAGAGATTCAATAATAAAGTGCTTGAGCACATTGCTCAGCACATAGCTATTAACCAAGTAGAATTGTCTTTAGTTTTGTCAAACATTGAATCTACCTATTCAAATGCTACCTCTCTTTTGGCCAGATTGTGCAATATTGCCAAGTTCACAAAGGATGTGACGGATAAAATGAATAAAATTGATGAGGATATGAAGATTAGCATACAGAAGCTACAACTTGAACCAAGTTCAAGCTCTGCTCATCACATGAAAATCTCATACCTATCAAATATGTAGTCAGATCTACTGAAAGAAGACACAAGGATCTGGTCCACACTGCTAGACATCCAACACATGATCCTTCCCATCATGAATACAATGTACAAGCACATTGAACATTCCAAAACATTGATTCATGACAATCAGTTCTCTATAGCAGATCACATGATTAAACTCTCTGCAAAAGTCCAAATTGCAATCCAAACATGCAAGATTCTGCAAGAAAATTAGGACAGAACCCTGGCACTAATAATGAAGGTACATTCTGAGTTTCTATCAAATTTTGGATTCTCTCTGTAAATCACTTGTATATACACCTTTGGCATTATCGTCAAAAAGGGGGAGATATGTATAGAGGGAAATATATGTATAGAAGAAGATTTGTATAGAAGAAAAAGATAGCACATTGAAAGGGGGAGATAATGTATAAAAGCCCTATAACAAAGACAAATTTTGAAAAATCAAAAAAACTCAGCATGATTCATGTATATAAGTTTTGGCCAATAAGTGTTTTTGTCACTAATGCCAAAGGGGGAGATTGTTGGCATTAAGCAGAATTGCCACTAGTGACAACACTTATTTGCATTCTCAGTGCAAACCGAGAAGACAGTGCAAACCGAGCAGACAGTGCAAACCGAGCAGATAGTGCAAACCGACCAGACAGTGCAAATCGAGTAGACAGTGCAAACCAAGAAGATAGTGCAAACCGAGCAGACAGTGCAAACCGAGCAGACAGTGCAAACCGAGCAGACAGTGCAAACCGAGTAGACAGTGCAAACCGAGCACAACAGTGCAAACCGAGCAAGATAGTACAAACTGAGTAGGACAGTGTAAACCGAGTAACATCATGTCTACCGAGTTACCAGTATTTACTGAGTTCAAAACCTACCGAGTGGTTAGTATGAACCGTGTCTTCACTTCTACCGAGTGCATGACGATGCCGAGTAATGCAGTGGACGCCAAGTATCAGAAAGTCACCGAGTTAGTTTGCATGAACCGTGTAACCATACTTGGGCTGACTTAGTGGCACTTATGTTTATTTGTCAAGACAACTTTGTAATTGTAATTAATTGTTTAGACTTGTATATAAACAATGTTGTAAAAATGTCAAGATATATGTAATAAGTATGAATGTGAAAAAGAAAGAAAGGTAGAGATAAGCGAATTACAAAGGACCTCAGCAGTATAAGGAACAACAAAGACAAATTCATCACAGAAGGTGATCAGTACATCAGCGAATCTCAATCAGCAATCCAGTTGCAAAGCAAGAGATCTACTGTTTCATCCTAACAGGTGAATCAGTACTAAAATCCTTTAACCGGGTAGACTTAACAGTCTTCTGTAAAATCTCTTTACCGAGTGCATACTTCATTGTATGTTTGTAAATCCTTTAACAGGGTGGATTTAGAAATCCTTATTGCTCCTAGCAGGGCAGATCATCAGAAGTGATCAAATTGTAAGCCTTAACCGGCCAACTTTATTTTGCAGTATTAAAGCTTTGTGGGTTTCATCCCCACCCCAGTTTTACTTTCTTTTTGGAAGGTTTCTGGGTAACCAAATCTATGTGTCATTGTTGTGAATGCTTTTAAGTTTCATGTTTTCTATATGGAAAAGGTAAAAGTGAATTACATGTTAATACATCTGTAATTGAAAGAAAATTTGGAGTTACTGATTCACCCCTCCCCTCTCAGTGACTCGGTTAATTCTTGAATATTTCCAATAGACCCTCATTTTTCAGCAAGTAAAAAATGGACTTAAAAAATTTAAAAACTTTGTGAATTCTTGCTCAAAAAAAATTAAAAAAATTATAGCCATAAACTTCATCCACTTTCACACATTTCCTTAGTTTACATCATCTCCAAATTTTAAACATAAATGTCATTTTTATGTCATTAAAGTTAAAATTTTTGTGTGTTGTTGACCTTTTCCTTTATAAAAGTGTGACACAGCTTTGTACTTTTACCCAAGAGTAATAGATAATTATAATTACTTATAATTATTTATAAATTATGTAATATAAATATTTTATTATTATAAATATTTATATTTAATATAAATTTATTTTATTGATTATGTTATATATATATATATATATATATATATATATATATATATATATATATATATATATATATATATATATATATATATATATATATATATATATATATATAAACACAAACATATTATAATATTACATCAGGGTAATCAAAGTTAATGATGCATCGAATATAAGTTTCTGCATGGAGGCATGCCCATGAGGGGACATGACTGCACGGGAGTGAAGTCACGTCCGCTCGTGGACATGTCTCCATGGTGGACACTCCCTTATATGTATGCATTAGATGCTGCATAGAATACAACGCAGGTAAAGAATTAAAACAATCACATAATCTACTCAAATTTAACATGGTATCAGAGCCAGTTCCTTCATTGAAAGTTTAACTACTTTAAGGAAGATCCGATTAATTTGAAGGGAGATCAAGATCATAAATTCTTTATAAATTTATATTCTCTAGGAAAACTTACATTCACAAAATGGTGAATGGAATGAGACTCGAAGACAGACTTGAGGGTGCTTCAAATTTTGATTCTTGGAAAGTATGAATGATTCTTATAATAAGAAAGGATGACTTAAATACTATTGTTCAAAATCCTCCTAAATCTATTGAGAATAAGAGGAAAAGCAAATGCGAAAAGGAAAATGCTAGAGCAATGGAACTATTAGTAGATGGAGTGAAAGATCATTTACTACCTATTATAACAAAATTAGACTCTGCATATGAAATGTTCAAAGCCCTAGAAAACATGTATGAGATCAATAACACTAGTAGGATCCTTACTCTTAAAAATCAACTCTCTAATATTAGAATGAAACAAGGACAAACTATCACCTCATACTTTATGAGGATAATAGAATTAAGAAATCAATTATCAACAATTGGTCACATCTATGATAGTAAAGAATTAACTATGGTGACTTTAAATGGACTTCCTAAGTCTTGGGAAAAATTTAGACAAGGAATAAGTGCTCGCTCCAAACTTCCTAAATTTGATCGACTAAAAGTTGACTACATTCAGGAAGAGTATAATCTAATGTCTAGAGGAACCAGTATAGAATCCTCAAATGAAGATATTCAGGCTCTCACAACTCAAGTTGATAAAAGGAAGAAACCAAAATTCAAAAGGAAAAGAAAATATATGGACTACTCTAAAATGCAATGCTACAGATGTGATGAATATGGTCACTCAGCAGCAAAGTGCCCAGATAGATTCAAACATCAAGCATCTTTTGCCAAAGTCTGCACTGAGAAACTTGTACTCTAATACTTGTGAAATATTAGATTAAGAGGGAGTTCTATCATTTCACTAATGTAGAACATCTCTAATTAAATACCAAATTAATGTATTATATTTATTGTATAAATCTAAATAAAATTATTTTATGAGCTATTTACCTTGATCTTTTCTAAGGATGCTCTTGCAGGAAAAAGGAATTTGACATCAGATTCAAATAAAGTCTGAAAGCATCATTAATGAGGAGCTCAAATGATTGATATTTAGAGGGAGTTTGAAAGTTCATATGTGTGTGAATATATGGGCCTACCTCGTGTGTAAATCATGAGGAAGTGATGACTTCCAAATGATTATCACTTGTATTTGTAGAAGTTATTGGAAGGTGACGATCTTACAATAACTTAAATCATGATATACATTATTTATAATGTTGAAATAGATCATCATGAATGCAACAAATAAGTGTTTGATATCATTAAGTTGACGGTCTATAAGTTGTTTGCATAAATATATCTTGTAAAGCAACAACTAAGTGTTAGATGTCAAATCGACGGTCTATAAGTTGCTTGTATAGATACATCTTGTAAAAGCAACAACTAAGTGTTAGATGTCATTAAGTTGACGGTCTATAAGTTGTTTGCATAGATATATCTTGTAGATCAACAACTAAGTGTTACATGTCATTGACAGTCTATAAGTTGTTTGTATAGATATATTATAGGTATTTGGTGAATATCATTTGTTGATATTTTGCAGGCCAGTACCTAAGCAAGTACTTGGTGAATACCATATGTTGGTGTTTTGATAGGCCAATAATTTAGATATCAAATGTGATATTAAAAGATGGAAATGTTCTGATCTAAGCAATCCTTCGCTTTGCTATATTTCATTGAGGTAATATCTATTCTTGTGTTTATCCATCCTAGCTAAGAGGGAGTGTTAATGAATTATAGCTTCAGTCGGATAACTACTATTAAGTGTAATAGATAATTATAAGTACTTATAATTATTTATAAATTATGAAATATAAATGTTTTATTATTATAAATATTTATATTTAATATAAATTTATTTTATTGATTATGTTATATATATATATATATATATATATATATATATATATATATATATATATATATATATATATAACAAACATATTATAATATTAAATCAGGGTAATCGAAGTTAATGATGCATCAAATATAAGTTTCTGCATGGAGGCATGCCCACGAGGGGACATGTCTCCACAGTGGACACTCCCTTATATGTATGCATTAGATGCTGCATAGAATACAACGTAGGTAAAGAATTAAAATGATCACATAATCTACTCAAATTTACCACATTTAATTCTTAAAATGTTAATACTCTTAACCTGATTTAAAATTTGATAGAAAGAGATAATAATTGTTAATATATTCAATTTGATTACTTTTCTATTTAAAATGTAATTTACTGTTAATATATTTGAAGACTGTGTAATAGCGGTTTAAGTATTTAATTTTCTTTAAACAATCTTCAATTTAAGCATAGCATGTGTGACTTAATAGTTAGTGGTGGGGAAGTGAGGAGTTTAATTTGAATAGAAGTCTAGTTTTATGACTCATCGCACTCTTCCTAGCATGGAATTAGGCTTTTAATGCTGTTAATCTTATTGAACTAAGGGTTGACTGAGAGTTTGAGCCCATTTTTCTAGGCATGATGCACACAAAGTGAGGAAGTTACACAGCTATAGAGAGGGAGTTTGAGCTTGTTAAAAAAAATGGAGTGAAGGATACATGGCAAGGAAGACTGAAGAAAACGGGAAGAAAACGTAAAAGAGTGGAGAGGAAAAGATATGGAGAAAACAGGGGTTTTCACAGCAGGAGGGAGGAAAGGATCTCTTGTTTACATCTCCCAGGTGAAAGAATCAGGTTCCTCTCTCTGTTTATTATTTTCTTATGTTAATTATGATTGGAAAAGTTAAAACTCTTTGGGAATTTAGCTAAGATTATTAGTATCCAGCTTCAGGGTGAGTGTGATTGTGTTTTGTTTAAGATTATGAAATCTTAATATTTTACCTCTCTAGATCCCTACGTAGCAATTCCTTACATGCCTCAGCCTTTTCCAAGGTTGCTCTGTTATTTTTTTTCCATAGACTTCTTACCTGTAGAGTCTTTGGCTTCTCAAGAAAACACCACCGCAAATGCATAACCTTTAGTCTCTTACGCAAATGCACAGTCAAGTGTCTTTTATGCAATCAACACCCTACTTAAACATTAGTCTAATCCTCAAATAGCTCTTTGCATAGTCGTTGGTCTTGAGTTGTTTAAGGGAAAGTTGTTGGTTTTGATGATATACACATTAATTGGGCTAGATGGACTATCCACCTTTACGAAATTCTCCGCATTAATAACTATAGAGTTGTCTTTTACATACCTGACAAATCTGGAGCATATTATAGTTTCTCGCCCACTGTTAGAGGTATTAATTTAAGATAGCTTGTTACATTGTGCATTATTTAGAAAAACCTTTATGGTCAAAGAGTCTAACATCTTTTTTTTGTTTGATTTGGTGGTCATTATAATCGATAAGCTAGCCAATGACGTAACGTTTAGGCTGGGTTAAGGTTTCTCAGTAGATAATTTAGTATATGACTGCATTTTTAACAAGTATTAAATCCCTATGATGGTTCAGCCTTGTCCTGTAACTAGAGAAATTAGTAACTTCGATGTTTTCCTTAAACCCGTGAGTTAATGTTTGAAAATTTGAGAAATAGGGGAGTTTGATCCCAAGGTTTTCTTTTTTACATCTTTGCATGGCGTCAGACTCAACTGTGTGTTTGTTTTTGTAAACATAAAATCTTTGAACTTTAATTTTGTTCTCCAGCCTATAATCTATAGGATCGGAAGCCTTTCTCACCCTAGCATCAAAGCAAAACAAAACCGTAGCAAAACGTCTAGATTAGCTTAAATCTTCCCAAATTCTAGTTTTCGGTTGAATATTAATCTCAAATTTATAGTTGATTTTATTTACTAGTTTAAGGAGAGTAAAAATTGTACAAAATCTATAGAATTTAAGTTTTATAACTATAGAGATGACACTTTTAATGTTTCTCTAAACCAGTGATTGCCATGAATTCAATCTTTTATCTGAGATGAATTAGGATCATGTTCAATCATAGAAAATTCGCAGAATGGTATAGAACACAGTATAACTTAGAGGAAAAATACAAACTCGTCTTTCTTTAGAAATCTTACAAAAATCTTGGAAGTTAGTTGTTCATTTTACAGTTATCATTTTAGGCCTGGTGAGATAAAATGATGTACAGTCTTGGAATTCACACACTTAAAATTAGTATGAAATGCAAGGGAACTAAACAGTTATTTTGTTGTATAGATTTATGTGTTTTGGATATTATTTCATTATAAGGTAGAAGAATAACAAAGTGACTGACTGTGGAATTTTGGGATAATTGTTATATGTGCCTCTAAATACTATAAATTAGTTCGCTCTTCTGAGATCACCATTCGTTTGTATTTCTTTTAAATTATTGTTTTTCTCTGTCAAGTATTTTGTGTTCAAAGGGAATCAATAAAGTAGTCTTGTCAAATTAAATGTTGTTTAAAGTATATTCTTGAATTGAAGCATAATTTGGAATAAGATAGAGAAGGGTAATAGTGTATTGTTATCTGTCAGTTTTTACTGATTTTGAAAAGATTCTTTGGCCAAAGATTACTTTCGCATATATTTCATGAATATGCTTGGTTAGTGTTGTATGTTCTCTCTGCCATTCTGTGATTAGGATCTCTATTTCAGACTAAATATTGTTGTAGTAGATAGAATCACAATTGCTTCATATTATTTCTACTCATCAGTGCCAAGTTGCTAGTCTTCTCGAGCAAGGTCGGTGCGCTTCCATATCAGGGTAAGCCCCGGGGGAGCTAACCACTCCATGGTTGGGTGGAAAAAGCGCTTGGGCCACACTCCTATCTCATGATTTGCAAGTGGACATGATGTCTGGAGGCTTAGGGGACATGGATTGATATAGTGTGATGCCTAGATTCCATTATTTGACGGTTTGGGAAAAAGAAAGTTATTTTTTATTTAATGTGTATGTTTGGATTTTGGCAGAAGGTTGAAACTTTCTAATAAAGATGTATTATTTTGATTTTTTAAAGTTTGTACTTGACGATCAAATGGTCAAATGTATTAAGTGTTAGGAATTAATGCTAAAGTGTTTGGCACCCATTCTGTGGTAGTTTTTGTTGCATTCATGACTATGATTGTCATTGTTGTCAACACAGTGTTTTACCGAAGACTTGCAGAGAAGAAAACAATGTTTTGATTAGTGCACGTGGTATATTGCAATTGGAGATATGCGAAATTGAGGATATACTCTTTGATATGTTATATGTCTATCGTTAAGAGGGCGGATAGTAATTCTTTTATTCATGAAAGTTATGATCATTTTTGTGGAAGCAGTATTCGGGCAGTGTTCCTAAGTAGTGATTTTTGGAAATCGGATGATATCTCCTAATCGAGATGGAATCTAGCTTTGCATAATTAAAGGAAAGTTAGAGACACATTGATAGTGATTTGGATGATAGTGCAAACTTTGAAGTCACATGAGTGAAGATTTATTGTATTTGGAAGCTGACAATTTTATGTAATTTCGGTGTAGCATGTGGAAACTTTTATTTTGTAATTGTGTGCCAACTCATTTGTAATTATTTGAGTGTGGTATAAAGGAATGAATGTTTTTCTTTGTTATAGTGATGAGATGTGATGCGGTATGCATGAAGTGAAGAAAAGAGCTAAGTATGAGAGCGAAATTGTGAAGGAAGACATGCGAAGTACAGAGATCTGAAATTGAGATCTGATGCAGCTGTGAGTGCAGTTTGGCACAGTCAAAGAAGAGGTAACATATTATTCTATTGAATAATGCAAAGATTATTTGGACAATGAGTTTAGTGATCTTACCCTGAAGCTATTTGGGCAGTGGGTCCTTTTGTCTTCCATAACTCTTAACAGGGTTAGAATCTTTTAACAGGGATTCAAAATCTCCTAACAATGATTTATATGTACTAAATGTATTTCATAAGACTCCTAATAGAGTCCATCCTTTCACAAGGAATATACATATTAGTGCATCTTTTGTGGGCATCATTCCCACTGGATTTTACTCTTTGATCAAGAGGTTCTCTAGTCAACATATCTTGTGTATGAATATCTTTCTATGGTTGGTAATTATATTGCTTATATGGTTTAATGTTGTTGAAGATGATAAAATTTATAATTATCTAATAATTGATTCACCCCCCCTCTCATTTATCTTGGTGGAATTTACTTTGTAACAATTGGTATCAGAGTGGTAGGTCCTTGAAAGAGAAGTTTAACAGTTTAAGGAGATCCATGGAGAATTTTAGGAAAGAAAGCCCTAATTTTGATGGAGTAAATTTTGACAGTTGGAAAGAAAAGATGAAGACACATCTATTATGTTTAGGACCAGGTTATTGGTTGACTACAAAGAATGATAAGACTATCATTGAAGAAGATGATCTTGAGACATGCTCTAATGATGAGAGAGATCTACTCATGTGTAACATACTTGTAAGAGAAGCACTTTTGACAGCACTTCCGAAGAATGAATATAGTTAGGTAAAATGTTTGAAAAAGTCTCATGAAATTTGGAAAGCTTTGCACTCTACTTTTGAAGGTGATGAACATGCAAAAAGAGTTACATTACATAATTGCATATGTGAATTTGAAGATATAAGAATGTTCGAAGATGAATCTGTTAGAAGCTATATTGGTAGAATGTCAAAAATTGTTGCAGGGATAAAATATTGTGGAGGAACAAAGACAGATAATGAAGTGATATGGAAAATTATGAGGACATTGACTCCTGTATTTAAGCAGACAACATAGATGATTGAACAAGTTATACCTTGTACTATGAACTTTACAAGAGAAACTCTTCTTGGAAGATTGGAAGCAGCAGAGATGAACTTGAGGTTATCAGGAGACTTACCTGGAATGGAGACAACATTTAATGCTCTTAGTATTCACCCTACATTGTCAAGAAGCATCAGTGTGAGCAGAGATTATGCTAGTAGCAGTAGATCTAAAAATTAAGAAGACAAGAAGATTGAAGAAGGTATTGCCTTGCTTGTGAAAAGATAACCAAGTGGTAAGAAAATTTTTTAATGTTGGACTTGTCAAGAATATGGTTATTTTGCATCTAAATGTCCTAAGAGAGTTAAGAAGTACAAAAATAATTTCAAGCCTAGAAGATCTAAAGAATGTTATTATGCTAATGATGAAGACCTTGAAGCTAGTATTGAAAGAACTTTAAGTGAAAGTGAAACTAAGAATAATGATGAAATAGGATTTGTACCAATTAAAGAAGAAAAATCTGAAACTAATGTTAAGGAAGAAAAAGCCTAAGTTTCCCAAGTTGAAAAGAAAGCTGATTGGATTATAGATAGTGGTTGTTCACATCATATGACTGGAGATATGAAGAATTTCATAAAGTTTAACAATTATGATGGAGGAGTTGTTAGAGTTGGTAACAATGCACCTTGTTTGATTAAAGGTATAGGATCTATTGATCTTGATGGAAAGACTAATACTGATGATGTTTACTTTGTGGATGGATTGAAACATAATCTTTTGAGTGTTGGATAGTTAGTTGATAAGGGATATCAATTTTGGTTTACTGAGAAAACTTGTGTGATAAAGGATAAAGATGGAAATTTGATTGGAATAGGATCTAGAACCAGAAATAATGTATTTCAGTTGAATCCTACAGAGATGACATGTTTGATTACTAAGATTGATGACAATTGGTTATGGCATAGAAGGTTTTGTCATATAAACTTTGATAATATTGTGAAAGTGAGTACTACACTTGCAGTAAGGGATTTGCCTAAAATTTTGAAGCCTACTAACATGATTTTCAAAGAATGTATGATGGCTAAGAAAAAGAGACGTTCATTTCCTAGTAAGAAGTTCACATCAGTAGAGAAGTTGGAGATTGTTCATACAGACTTAAGCAGTCCTACTAGGACTAGAGGATTCTATGGATAAAGGTATTTTATGATTCTTGTTGATGATTTTACAAGAATGATGTGGATTTTATTTCTGGAAGAAAAATCTAAAGCATTTGCTAAGTTTAAGATCATTAAGAACAAAGTTGAGAATGAATCTGGAATGAAGATTAAATGTTTGAGATATGATAGAGGTGGTGAATTTACATCTAGAGAGTTTAACACTTTTTGTGAAGTGAATGGTATTAAGAGACAATTTTCAGCTCCTAGAACACCTGAACAAAATGGTATTGCAAAAAGAAGAAACAAATCAATGATTGAAGTAGCAAGAGCTATGTTATTTGAGAATGATTTAGCAAAGACATTTTTGAGAGAAGCAGTGAATACAACAGTATATACAATGAACAGAGTACAAATTAGAGTAGACACACACAAGACACCTTATGAATTATGGTTTGGACATGCACCCTCAGTTAAGTATTTTAGAATTTTTGGAAGTAAATGTTATATAAAGAGAGATGATGGTATTGGAAAGTTTGATCCTAGAAGTGATGAAGGTATTTTTCTTGGATATTCTTTGAAGAGAAAAGCATATAGATGTTACAATAAGAGAACTAAAACTATTGTTGAGAGCGCAAATGTTTAAGTTGATGAAAAGTTCAAAATTCAGGAAAGAATGCTTGATTATGAATCTGATGAAGAAGCTCATCCTAAGCCTAACACTAAAACTACTGAATTATCCTATGAGACTGACAGTGAATTGTTGAATGAGAGTCATGGTAAAGAAACTAGAGAGGAATCTAGAGAAGAATCTATAGTTGAAGCAATATCTGAGACTATGACACTGAATAGGTATTTATCAAGACATCATCCTATTGAACAAGTTATTGGAAGTTTGGACAGAGGAGTTCTGACTCAGAATAAGGTACATTTATGTTTGATTTCTCAAATTGAACCTAAATCTACTAGTGAATCTTGTGAAGATGAACATTGGATTAATGCTATGAGAGAAGAACTAGATCAGATAGAAAAGAACAATACATGGGAATTAGTCCCTAGACCTAAAGACAAGAATGTGATTGGAACTAAATCGGTATTCAGAAACAAGATGAATGAAAAAGGAGAAGTTGTAAGAAACAAAGTAAGATTGGTATGTAAGGGATACTCACAGTAAGAAGGAATTGACTATGAAGAAACTTTTGCACCAGTAGCAAGACTTGAAGCAGTAAGAATGTTTTTAGCCTATGTAGCTTTTAAGAAATTCAAAGTGTATCAGATGGATGTGAAGTCAACATTTCTGAATGGAGAATTGGAAGAAGTCTACATTGAGCAACCTGAAGGTTTTCCTTTGACTCAAGAAGGAGACATGGTATGTAAACTAAAGAAAGCATTATATGGACTAAAGCAAGCACCTAGAACTTGGTATGCAAGACTAGATAAGTATTTGTTAAAGTTGGGATTTGCTAAATGAACAACTAATAGCAATCTGTACACAAAAGAAATTGGAAATGGGTTGTTGATTATATTTATTTTTGTTGATGACATTATTTTTGGAGGAGAAGATGAAGCTAGTGACAAATTTGCTGATGAAATGAAGACTGAATTTGAAATGAGTATGATTGGTGAGATGAAATACTTTTTGGGATTATAGATAACAAAAAATAATGATGGTATCTTTGTAAGTCAGACAAAGTACTTGAATGATTTTCTAAAAATATTTGGAATGGAGGACTCTAAACTAGTTGGAACACCTATGGTAATCAGACATAAGTTATCTAGCATAGATGAAACACCGACAGTTGAGGAGAAGAAATACAGATCCATGATTGGAGGATTACAGTATTTGACACACACAAGATTGGATATAGCACATTCAGCTGGAATTGTAGCAAGATTTCAAGCTGAACCTAGAGAATCACATTATGTTGCAATAAAGAGGATACTGAGATATTTAAGAGGTACTATGGACTATGGATTGTGGTATGAAAAATCTGATGATTTTACCCTATGTGCATATATAAATGCTGATTGGGGAGGCAGTGTTGATGATAAGAAAAGCACCAGTGGAGGAGCATTTTTCCTTGGAGGAAGATTAGTTTCTTGGCTAAGCAAGAAGCATAATTGTATTTCATAGAGCACAGTAGAAGCAAAGTATGTAGCAGCAACAAACAATTGTAACCAGATAATTTGGATGAAGCAGATGTTGAAGGATATTGAAATTAAATTTGTTGAGCTTGTTGTTATACATTGTGACAACACCAGTACAGTTAGCATGTCTAAGAATATTGTACTACATTCTAAGACAAAATGTTTAGAGATCAAATATCATGTTGTAAGAGAGAATGTTGCTAAGAAAGAAGTCAGACTAGAGTACATAAGCACAAAGGAACAAATAGCAGACATATTTACAAAGCCTTTACCTAAGGATACATTTGAGTATCTAAGAGGTATGCTTGGGGTTATGCCCTAGCCTAATTTTGAGTAGTGATGCAGTTGGTTCCATCCGTCCAGTAATATATGAGCCCTATCTTTCTTTTGGATTGGATGTTGGTACTTCCTCTATGGGGGAGTATGTGTATCTAAGCTGAGTCATGAGGACTCTAGTAAATGTATTTTTCTAAATAATGTCTTTTGACATTGAGTTGTTGTTGACATAGTGATGAAATTTCTATCATTGATGTCAATGGGGGAGAAGTATGCATGAAAAACAATATGAGAGAACTGAACAAGATAACAAAGCAAGATTTGAAGAAGCAGTGTTGCAGTATTGGATTTTTGGAACATTGGATGTTTTTCATCTATGTTGCCATCAATGCCAATGGGGGAGATTGTTAGAAATGAATGCTAAAGTGGTTGGAACCCATTCTATAGCATTTTTTGTTGCATTCATGACTATGATTGTCATTCATGTCAACACAGTGTTTTACCGAAGACTTGCAGAGAAGCAGACAATGTTTTGATTAGCGCACGTGGTATATTGTAGTTGGAGATATGTGACATTGAGGATATACTTTTTGATATGTTATATGTCTATTTTTAAAAGCACAAACATTAATTTTTTTATTCATGAAAGTTATGATCATTTTGGTGGAAGCAGTATTCAAGCAGTGTTCCTGAGTAGCTATTTTTGGAAATCGGATGATATCTCCTAATCGGGATGGAAGCTGGCTTTGCATAGTTAAAGGGAAGTTAGAGACACATTGATAGTGATGTGTATGATAGTGTAGACTTTGAAGTCACACGAGTGAAGATTTATTATATTTGGAAGTTGACAGTTTTATGTAATTTCGGTGTAGCATGTGGAAACTTTTATTTGGTAATTGTGTGCCAACTCATTTGTAATTATTTGAGTGTGGTATAAAGGAACGAATTTTTTTCCTTGTTTTAGTGATGAGATGTGATGTGGTATGGATGAAGTGAAGAAAAGAGCTAAGTATAAGAGTGAAATTGTGAAGGAAGACATGTGAAGTACATAGATCTGAAATTGAGATCTGATGTAGCAGTGAGTGCAGTTTGGCATAGTCAGAGAAGAGGTAACATATTATTCTATTGAATAATGCAAGAATTATTTGGACAGTGACTTCAGTGATCTTACCCTCAAGTTGTTTGGGCAGTGGGTCCTTCTGTCTTCAATAACTCTTAACAAGGTTAGAATCTTTTAACAAAGATTCAAAATCTCCTAACAAAGATTTATATGTACTGAATGTATTTCATAAGAATCCTAACAGAGTCCATCCTTTCACAAGGAATATTCATAATAGTGCATCTTTTGTGGGCATCATTCCCACCAAGGTTTACTCTTTGATCAAGAGGTTCCCTAGTCAACATATCTTGTGTTATTGTGTAATTGTGTATGAATATCTTTCTATGGTTGGTAATTATATTGCTTATATGGTTTAATGTTGTTGAAGATGATAAAATTTATAATCATCTAATAATTGATTCACCCCCCCCCCCCCCTCTCAGTTATCTTGGTGGACTTTACTTTCTAACATTAAGTTGTAAACTTTTGAAATTATTGTACAATGACACCTATGGTCGAATATGGGAAAAGTTATGGTAATCTATCAGTTTTATTTTGTCTACTTGAGCATATTTTTCTTATGAAATGTATTTCTTTATTTGGTAAAATTGGTCTTTACATATGTCCTATGTTCTCTTTACTTGTAATTCTTTTTCTTCTGAATCCTCCTATCTTTCTAATACTGTCTTGTTTTTACATGAAATATAGTGTTCATTCCATGGTTTCATACTCCAATCTATCATATCAACGTCCTATCATTTTATACCCACCTAGATGGAAGGAAAAATTGCTTTGGTGCCACTATAAGGGTTTTCCCTTATTTACATATTTTTCTCCTTTTTTCGCTCACTGTAATTTTGTCAAATAGTTGGTTGACAATCTAATTACATAATTTCTTGAGTTTGTTTGATTCTGGGTTTATAGTATTAAAATGGATATGCAAGCCACACCAACATATCTATTGCTAATGAAAGACAAGGGAAATATCTATATTTTTATCTACTAGATCAATAATATTAACCATAAGAGCCTATTTGAAAACTATTATACCAATCACCAATACCCCTGAAATATATTTTGAAATACATACAAAGATCTTAAATTCCATTGATAGAAGTTTATTACAATGCTCATTAATCAGTTACGACTTCTAATGTAGAACACATACCAAGTATTATACGTTACAGTAGGTGTAATTCTATTAAATCCTCATTGTTGCACTTTCGATAATCACTTCTAAGCATAGCTACCTCAGATTGGTATGACCTTAATGATGGATATTAAAGTTGTATAAAAATGACTATAGGTTTGTACATCACTATTCAATTTTCTTAGACGAAAATGACACCTTTTCTTAAGTCACCCAATAGAGTTGGCACTTCTTAATGTGTGTGTGAAAATTGTACCTAGCTGCGAACACAACACTTCAGTAAAACATTAGAAGTTAGCAAAAATTGAAATCTTGCAAGTAATTGAAACTAAGCTAACCAAGCGATTTACTGCCTTCTAGTAGATGCAAGTATGTATTCTCATATCAGACCGAGATCAGTGACAATGCAACAACTAAACGAAGGATTTGAATGCAGAAGATGGATATGAAATGAATGTAGATTTAATCTTTTTTTTTGGATTTTGTATGCAATTAAGATTGAAAAACTGATACGAATCTAATCTAGAAATGAAATTGAGATGATATGTGGATTTATCTAAGAATGATATGAAAACTATGAATGCAAAGCTATGATATGAAAACTATGAAAAACTATGACCAACAATGAAAGATCTCACAAATCACCTGTCGCAAGTGCTTAATCCTTTAATCGCAAATTCGCCAGAGTAGTTGTGCAAATTCGAGATGGGTGAATTCCGAAGAGATGAGCCTTGATTTTATAGAAATCCAGGGCTTTGAGGGTGCATGAGAAAAGCTGTAAATCACTCTTGATGAACTCGGGTTGATTTTTGAGTTATCAAGAAATCAGAGATAGATTAACTCACAAAATCATGCAAAATCATGTAAAAATAACTTTTTAACTCAAACCAGAAGTTTAGATCAGCTTTCAACTCAAAATAGATGTTGAGTTTCCAAAAGATAACAACTTGAATTGATTTTTTGATTTAAAGTTTAACTCAAATATGCATGATTTAATATGAATTAATGTAATAAATAAAGTGATTTATTTTCCACTTAACTGATTTTTTAATTAAAATAATTGATTTATGGGTTAATCAATTATTTAATCAAACTTTATTCCAATTAAATCATTAAATTTGAAAACTTTGATTTTAAATCAATTAAATAAATATTCAATTGATTGTTTGTAAGAATTTTGATTTATTGTCAAAATTAAAACAATATTAATTAGGAATAAATGCAATTAAATCTAATTAAATAATTAAGTGGATGAATTAAATTAATTAATTAAATATTCATCATATTCAATTAATCAAATTTAGGATAAATAATGACATTTATCACCAAATAATATTCAATTAAAGATAATTATGATAAATTAGGAATATTAAAAAAAAATTCCCCGATGTAGAATTAAGATAAAATCAATTAAGTTTTTGATAAACTGATGTGTAGATGTGCCTTAGGTTAGGACTTTGATGTCAATTTCGATCGAATTGTTGATGTAAGAGGTTAATGAACCTATAGACCATTTTTTGGGTTATTACATTTTTTCCCTCTTTGAATCATTGTGTGAAGTGTAGTGGTTCAAAGATAGTCTGTGTATGATACTAAAATTGATTTGAAACTGATTTGGAAGATGAACCGATTCTGAGATAGAAACTGTTTGAAAGATTTGAAGATGTTAGGTCCTGATTGACCAAAGATAATGTTAACTATAGAAACAATGAACTAATGATTATGTAAAAGTGTCAAAACACCGGACTCTGAACCTTATGATTATGAAGAAGTGAGTGACCTGACTCTAGACCTGGTCATCCAAAGGAATCAATATTGGTATCACATCCAAACCCTTCATTTACAAAGAACCAAGGAAATAGCACTAATGAATTGATGGTTATGAAAAGCTAATACAGTTTACAAGATTAAGAGAATACCAGATTGATATGGATCTCGTTGAATCTGATATGCCCTAAGCGATATGCCCCAAGCGACAAGGTCTTTAGATGAATCAGCAACTAGATGTGGTTGTTATCTTGATTACTGAGAGAAGATTTGATTTATAGCTTTGAATGATATGTGATACCATGCCCCCTTCGGGATGAACATCGAAATCTGACAAGAAAAGTCAACATTGAATGGTTCAGAAGCATGTTAATTGATTGAAGAAGTGATTGTACATGTTTGGAAATGCGTTCTACATTGTTTGGAGGTCTTGAAGATCAAGTTTGACTAGGTTTGACCATGAGTTGACCATGGTTGACCAATTTGAAATTTTGATAGTTTGATGTTAGGTAACCAGTTAAGTTGAATTCTACATTTCTACGATGATTGAAGGTCAATTATGAAAGCAGTCGGCTGTCCTAGGTCCGAAAATTTTAAATCATGATTTTGACAAAGTAAACGATCTTAGATTTTGATTTTGATCCCAAAAATGGATTCTACTTGCTATTTAGTTGGAGGGCCCTTCATACAATGCTCAGTCCTTGTGTCATGTTTAGCATAGTTTTGAAGAATCATTTGAGTGTCAAGTTGATTTAGGTAATCCTGAGATAAATGTAATCATGCAAAGTGCAAAATGAGATGCAAACCTAAGACCTAGGACCTAGTCACTGATCATGTGTCAGTCATTTTCATAATTGAATTTTTATTAGTTAACAAGATAAATCAATACAACATCCACTAGTTAGGAAACTATGAATATCTAAATATTGATTTGTATGCGCAAGAATCAATACAATGCCCATTGGCTTGACAACCATGGACATATGAATATTGATTTTGTTTTCGGAATGTCGGATTAGATATAAGAACCAAGACACAAATGCCAGGATGACCTGAAGATCATGTCCATTTTGATATAGAAATTTGTATAAGCATCAAAACATAGACATCATGATGACAAGAATACACCTTGCAGAACAAACACATCAAGTAGTCAAGAGATCATTCTAAATCCAATGTGAATTACCCATAGTAACCCTTTATCATTCACATCCTTAGGTAAGATCACATTTCACAGTAGGAGTAAGAACTTTCTCAAAAATGAAATAGTTAGATCAAACTTCCTTGAATTTTCTGGGTATCAATGGTCGAGGTATGCATGGCCATCCAATATGAGATAGAGGCTCTTATAGATGGACACCATTTCAATCTAGAATTTCCAAAGTTGTTGGATTTTCACATACAAGAAAAAAATAAAGAAAAGATTATGCCCCTAGTCATCACTCTCTAAATCCTATAAAGGACATCATCCAAGAGCTCGAAGGGACACAATATGAAAAAATCTCAATGCGAATCAATAGGCATACAAGGAGATAAAAGCACACAGCAAAGATTATTTTCATTCATCTTGATGTTTGATTGCATTGTTATAAATGCAAAATCCTTTCTGGAGAGGAGACTGACTGACTAACTCAGATATAGCTTCAAAGGACTTTGACTGGATATGACTCATCTAAGATACTGAGGACTGTAGGATATGACTTTGATTGCCCCCAAGTTTGAACATTGATAGGATACAAACGTTTGAGCCGATTGGTGCACAGATCGACTTTAGTGAAAATAGGAATGCGAGAACAAACCGGGAGGTATGTACAAACTAAAGTAAGAGTGAAAGCTGGAAAATACTAAGATTGCGTTGATAGATGGAGCATTTTGATCAAGTGCCACCCATTTGCTGGGTTTTCACCATCTTGGTAGAGATTCTATTTTTTCTACCAAGGCCCCTGTTTCTAGGTTTTCACCAAGGCACTTTTTCTTTTTCTCATTTTTTTTTAATTTTTCATTTTTTCAATTTTTTTGTACTTTTGATATTTTTTCAATTTTTTTGTGATACATCAAGGTGCCTATTGCTAACTTTTCAATAGGATGTTCATTTTTCAGGACCTTTTCTTATTTTTATAAAAAAAATTCAGGACATTTTACCATAGACTGAATGCCTTATGTGTAGAATTTCTTCAGATGGAGAACGTTGATTGGTTCTCAGAGCTGTTCTCCTTTAGTCATTGAGAGTTGATAGGCTCCAAAGCCAAAATTAGTAGTGATTACAAAGGGACCCAACCAATTGGGTTCAAACTTCCCCTTGTGTTCTCTATGTGATTGATTTTTAGGATTCTCTCTCAAGACTAGATCCCCAACCTAAAATTCTCCGTGTCTAACTTTCTTGTTGTAACCTCTAGACATTCTCTTCTGATATACTCTGAGATGATCATACGCTTTTTTTTTGCGCTCATCTAGTAGTTCAAGTTCTTACAACCTAGACACTCTGTAGTCATCATCAATTACTAGACCATGCATTCTGATTCTTAGTGATGAGATTTCAACCTCAATAGGCAATACTACTTCAGACCCATAAACTAAAGTGAATGGTGTAGCCCCAGTGGGTGTTCTGATACTTGTTTTGTAGGCCTAGAGAGCTGGATTGGTCATGAGATGCCAGTCACTTCCTATTTTATTAATTGTTTAGTTTAAGATTTTCAATAGATTCTTGTTTGAAGCCTCTGCTTGTCCATTTCCTTAAGGATAGTAAATAGATGACCAATGTTGTGTAATCTTGAATTTGGCACATAGATAATCTAAGTCTCTATTCTTGAATTGTCCACCATTATCTATGACTATAGAATGTGGAATACCATACTGACATATGATGTAGTTCAGGATGAACATTGAAATTTTTTTGTCAGTTGCTTGAGTCAAAGGAACTGCTTCTACCCATTTTGTAAAATAGTCTATAGTTGTAATAATATGGGTATGTCCATTAGAAGAATGAGGATGTATGGCTCCTATAAGATCAAATTCCCATTGGTGAAAAGGCCATTATGTAGTAAAGGGAATTAGATCTCTCCCTATTGCATGAATTAATTTAACATGTACTTGGAACTTTTGACAGTTCTTAACAAACTTGATAGCCTCTTTTTCCATTTCAGGCCAATAGTACCTAGCCCTAATAAGTTTTTGAGCTAGTGTTAAACCCTTCAAATGTGAGCCACATATACCTTCATGGACTTCCTCTAATACACATTGAGACTCTTTCCATTCTAAAAATCTAAGGAGTGTACCATTTAGACCTCATTTGTACAGATCGTGACCAATGATGACATATCGAGATGCATTTCAGATAAGGTATCATTTCTCATGGTAGTTGAAGGTATCGGGAATGATTTGGTCTTGGAGATAGGAGAAAAGGTTTTTGTATTGGAATGAATCATGACTAATAACAGTGCAGATCATGCGGGTTTTGGGGGAATCATATGCAGGATAAGATAGTTCTTCCACTAGGAACTCATAGCGTAGCTCATGTTCAGGCTATTGTAATAAAGTAGATAGTGTTGCCATTGCATCGATAGCCTTGTTCTCTATTCTATGAATTTTCTCAAATGTGATAGATATGAAATATTTCTTTAGATCATCTACCATTCTCTTGTATGGGATCAAATTTCCATTTTTCATTTGATACACATCATTGACTTGGTGTATTATAAGTTGTGAGTCTCCATGAATGTGTAACTCTGTCACTCTCCACTCAATTGCTATTTTCATACCATTAAGAAGGGCTTCATATTCAACAATATTGTTTGTACAAGGAAACTTGATTTTGAATGCCCTAGGAATTGAGTATCCTTGAGGAGTGATAAACAATATGCCTGCTCTAGATCCATTCTGTGTATAGGAACTGTCAAAGAATAACTTCCATGCTCTAGAAGAAAGATTCATGATAGGGGAATCTAGGAATTCCATTTGCATTGGTGTATCATCAAACAAAGGTGCGTCAACTAGTTGATCTACAATTACTTGGCCCTTAATAGCTTTTCTTTCAACATAACCTTCCTGTGAGGGAAGCTCTACTTAGGAGGTACTTTAGTGGATCAATCTTAGCTACCAAATGTGTGGTATGAGCTAACATGTAGTGTCTCAGTTTCTGTGATGCAAATATCATAGCTAAACAATCTTTTTCAATCATTGAATAGTTCTTCTCATATGCTACCAATGATCTAATGATATAGTATATAGCTCTTTCCTTCTTGTTCTCATCATGTTGTGCTATTAATGCCCCTAGTGATGTATTTGTGGCAAAGACATATAAGATCAATGGCTTTCCTTGTATAGGAGGCACCAAAATAGGAGGATTTGAAAGATATTTCTTGATATGGTTAGAGTTCTTCTCACATTCATCGCTCCATGAAAAAGTCACACCTTTATGTAATGTTTTTGTAAAAGGTTGTGATATGTCTGCAAGCTATGATATGAAGCATCTTATAGATTGTACTCTCCCTTGAAATGTTCACATTTGACTAATGTTCTTGGGAGGTTGCATCTCCATGATGGGTTTAACTTTAGCTGGATCAACTTCAATGCCTTTCTTTGAAACTATGTATCCTTTAAGAGCTTTCTAGAAGTGACACCAAAAGCACACTTCTTAGGATTCAGTGTGAGACTAAATTTTTCCATTCGATCTAGTATTTTTCTCAAATCACTTAGATGTTCAAATCTTATCATATACTTTTCCAAAGTATCATCAACATAATCCTCCATAGTTCAATGCATCATGTCATGAAAGATCGATGTCATAGCTCTTTGATATGTAGCACCAGCATTCTTAAGCCCAAATGGCATGACATTCCAACAAAAGGTACCCCATGCACATGTGAAAGTAGTTTTCTCTTGATCTTCTAGAGAAATTTTTATTTGGTTGTATCCAGAAAAACCATCCATCAAAGAATACATCTCAAAGCCCGCAGTCATGTCCACTATCATATCAATATTAGGTAATGGAAAATCATCCTTAGGGCATGCTTTGTTTACATCTCAAAAATTTGTGCACACTCTGATTGATTTATCTAGTTTAGAAATAGGTACAATATTAGAGATCCATTCAGCATAGTCAATAACATGGATGAATTCAGCTTTTAGTAGTTTATCTAATTCAGCCTTGACCAAGAGTGCAACATGTGGATGCATCTTTCTTAATTTTTGCTTAACGGGTTTGACCCCTAGAACTATAGCTAAATGGTGTATTATAAGATCAAGATCCAACCCTGGCATATCTGAATATTTCCATGCAAAGTTGATATTCTTTTCTGTTAAGAATGTGGTAATTTTTTTCTTTTCTTCTTTTGATAAGGATTGTGCTACATGGATCAACTGTGGTTCTTTTGTTGTTCCCAAGTTGATGGATTGAGTGGGCTCAATTAGAACTGGAGATCTATCCTATAAATGACTCAGAACGACATCAAATAACTCATCCTTAGGTGCCTCAGAGAGGTTTTCACCTTCAGATACATCTTTTATTTTTACTTTTGTAGGTTCTGAGACTGCCACAAAGTGGTTTTCACCCTCAGAACTCCTTTTCTTTTTATTTTTTTTTCTATTCTTTTGACTAAGATACTTTATGTCTAACTCTATAATGCTAATGCTCAATTCACTAATGGAAGTCCTCATAGGCCCAACTACATTTAGGTAGCAAGAAAAGGCATAGTCATTTGGGAAAGTATAGATACCTTAGCTTGGATTTATGGAAGTTTGGTCAAGAAGTTCAGGATGTTGGATAGTCAAAGTGGGAAAAGATTGGGAGATAGTGTATGGATCTTTCATCATTGGTCCTAACCTGACTCTCAAGTTCGAAGGTGATATTACAACTTAAGATGTTCAATTTGTGAATAGGCTCAATGTCATTGTGGGAGTCCACTTCAGCCATCGGTGGATCAGACTCATTAAGTTCATTATTTCACTCTAGACTTACATTGGGTTTAGGTGCATATTGGTGAATAACATCAATATGTTTCTTTGTGATAAGTTCATCTTCTTCTCGAATGACTCCCCATTCATAGTCATTAGATTCTTCATCTATGCCTCTAGGAAATTTAAGAACATGAGTAAAGTCAGGATGGATACCCCAAGAAGGGTTACCCTTAGATTCTGATTTGAATTCATACTCATGGGAATCTATTTCAGAATAACTACCACCTTCCTCTTTGTCTATTTGATTTCCTTCGAGATCAGCTGGTTCTTGTGGTGTAACTATCTCTTGTTCTATAGTAGGTTCTTATGTTTCTACTACATTGATTCTTTTTACTGGATCATCTTCAGCTTCAAGGAGGTCTTTTATTTCTTAAGGCAAATGTTCATAAGGAATGAGCTCTTCAGTGGTGTCTAAATCATCACTATCAGACTATTGTATTTTTTCCTCCTTTGGTTCAATCTGTTCTAAGACATGTGGGGAGTTCTTGCTAAGATATAAAGGCTTTTTCTTATATCCTAGACCTGTTGTATTCTTGTTTGTTCGGCCATGATGATTAAGAGGTGATAGAAGACCTTTACCCTATAGTCCTAGAGATCCTTTTCCTATGTATCCCATTTTTGTGATCAATTTGTCCCCTGGGCCATATGACTTAGAAGGGATCTTTGGTGTTTTAGAGTCACATGTTTGAACAATTTGATATTTATGTTCATCTTTGTATAGCCATGCAAGCACAACTTCATCCTCTTCAAACTCTTGTTTGGACACTTTTTATGCAAAAAAATTTCCTTTATATGCCTCAAGAGGTTCTTTAGACTCCAGTTTGGATTGTTTTAGAGTTTTCCCATAGGACTTAGGCGAGAGAGGGAGAGATGTCAAAGATAAGACCAGCTCTATATTATATTCTCCCATACCATTTTCTTTGATTGTGACCTCTTTTGCAATGTCTTCCATCTTGGATGTGGACTCTACTTTTGTTTTCTTAGTGGAAGATTCCCTATTTAGGAACAAGTTTATCCGCACTTTATTTCAATGCATTGCAAGTTGTAGATATGTCAACTGGAATGGTTACCTCTACTCCTTCATAAGGAAATTTCAAACACTAATAATACATAGAAGGAATAGATTTCATTTCATGTATCTAGGATCTCCCTAGAAGGATGTTGTAAGCCATAGATAGATCAAGAACTTGACATATGGTGTATCTGATAACGGGTCCTATTCTGATAGGTAAGACAATAGTTCCCTTGGAAGATCTTTCTTGCTCATCATATGCTTTGATATTTATCTTCTTCTTAGGATCAATGGTAGCTTCAGAGAATCCCAATTGTGTGATCAAGTTTTAAGAACAAATGTTGAGACCAGCACCTCCATCTATCAACACGCACTTGACACGACGGTTTTGGATCAAGACTTCAATATGCAAGGGCTGGTTATGTGGATGACTCAAGGAGTTATCATCTTCCTCTGAAAAGGAAACATACTACAGAGATGTAAGATAACCAACCATAGTCTAGAACTTGTATAAATCAAGGTTATCAGAAACATTGGATCTGAGCAAAGCTTTGTTTAGAATGGCTCTGTGAGCTGGAGATATCCGAAGTAACTCAAACATGGAGATTTTTGCATTTGTATGCTAGAGTTTTTGGACAATACTATATGATGTTGGCCTCGTGTCTTTAGTATTTGATTATTTAGATGTAGCCTTCTATTTAGAAGCAGAGGAGAGATTGAAAGGCATCTTGGGGACATTTGATGAATCTAGGATTTGTCCTTGCAGATGTGCCTGAGCTTGTGATCGAGTAACTGCATTAGCTAATTGATTTTCTCTATCTTTTCTTACAATTGTGATGACATTGCAATGCTCAAATAGGCATGGTTCAACCATATTTATGATAGGATTGTTTCCTGAGTAGGCATAATTGACTTTAGCACCCATATTAGGCTGAGAAGAAGAATCTTCTTTACCATGTTTCAGAAATGGTTCCGTGAATGTTGTATGATCATTATTGCTTTTATTATTATTAATCATGATTTCTCCATTATCAATTTTGTCTTGTATGGTATGTTTCAAGTGTAAACAGTTATTGGTTTTATGACCCTTACTACGATGGAAGTCACAGAAGTCATTCTCTTTCCACCATTTCGGCTTAAGTTCGGGATCAAATTCTTAGATCTTAGGCAAAGAGATGATGTTGTTCACCAATAGATTTTTCATAGAAGATTCCAAGGACTCTCCAAGAGGAGTAAACTTGTGCTTAGGATCTGAAGCCCAAGGTTTATAATCAGATGACTTTTTGTTGGACTCTATGGTTTTTTATTTGGAAGCTTTTATGGCTTGGGTGCCAAAAGTGAGATTGAAAGTGAGTACCTTGGATGGGGCATAGATAGCATCAACAACACCATCAGTGACAATGCCTTTATTCTTATTCTAGTTTTTGTTCTTATCCTTAAAACTAGATCCAGATTCATACTTGTCCTTTTGAAGTGTGATGTCTCCTTTTTTCACAAGTACTTTCTCAATTTTGATCTCATTATCTACCATCTTATCAAAGGATGTATTATTTTGCATTTGTAAAAGGTAGTTGATTTCTGGAATAAGATTATTGATGAAAATTTCTAGTTTCTCAGTTTCTGGAATGGGTCTAGCATATAGAGAAAATTTCTTCCTCCATCTCTTGAGAAGTGTCAGGAATGGTTCTCCTGGATATGTTTCAAATTGCAGATGTCGATCATCGTGACCAAATGCTAGATATTGTAGGAGTATTATTGATAGAATAGTTTGATTAAATCCTAGAAATTTTTGATAGTTGGAGGCATCCTAGAGAACCAATGAATGGCTACTACTCCCAGAGATCAAGGGAAAAGAAGCATTAAGTAGGTTGGTTCGTGGATGAACTCTATAGATTGAGTACAAAATTCTATGACATGATCTTGAGGATTGAAGTTTCCATCATACTTATCATATTTAGGCATTTCCAATCTCTTTGGGAATGGTGGCATGTACAAGTCCTTATCAAATGGAAAAGGGCATAGGGCCTCCATGGAGAACTCCTTAGATTCCTTATCTTTCTCTAGTTTGTTCAGCTTGACTTGCATGGCATGCACTGTTTCATCATAGCTGTGATAGGGGTTTCTTCCTCATGCATAATGATATCTTCAAAATTAAATTTTGGAGGAAGTTTAGCTCCTTGATGAGCTAACTCTAGAAAATATGCCTCTCTATCTTCTTTCAAGAAATGCTTCATCATTCTTTTGAAGTTATCATCATTTTGATATTGGGCAATTTCAGAAGGTGTAGGTTCTTGATCCGCACCATGTTGGGAATGAGGTCCTTGAGACCAGTGGTTTGTCCCTCCTTGAGACATGTTAGGATTTTTAGGGCTCCCTGGAACAGATTGATGTGGAGTTTGTTGATTACCTTTGTGAGTTGATGGAGGGGGGTTTATGTAACTAGTTTTCAATCGAAGATTGCCAAGACCATCGTCTTCGTAAAGACCTAAATTGTAGAGTTTCTCAAAGGTTGGACCCATGTGAGTAGACAAAGGTAAGGTAATGGGTGCTTCTCTAGATTTCTTGTGTGAGGAAGCTCTAGTTTCCACCATTAACCTTAGGTGAAGAAAGAGAGCAAGATGAAGACAACTGAAGAATGACTTGATTCAAGAAGATCAAATGATGCAACCTTGTCAAGATTGGATTGATTGAAGATTAGATTGGATGTAAATGAAGGATATTGTGCCCTAGTAGTATGGGTAGATGCCCAAAAGATAGCGGACATGAGTTCGTAACACTTAGCCATTTTGAAGATTGATTAAAGAGTGATGATGATGACAAGGTTTTGACACAAGATGAAAAAGACTCTAATTGATAAATCAAAAGGCTAGATCAGACTCAAGAGACCACTTTAGGAAAATGTTTTGGATTCTTTCTAGTTGGTGCTCTATTCCTGACACAATGGTTTGTTTGACAGATTTTGGAAATAGGTCGTAAAAGCTAGATTTCTAGCAATTTTGACAGCTTTATGGCAATTTTTCAAAAATTCTCATACAACTTTCTGTAGGCTCATATGACAGTGGGTAGGCTTTGAAATGACATTTTACAAAGCTCATACGACAATTTCAAAGCTCACATGACATTTGATAGCAGATTTTGACTTTTTTTTGTGATTTCTGACAAAGCTCATACGACAATATACAAGCTTGCATACGACAATACAGGGGTTCTAAAATGACAATGGTCAAAACTCGTACAACTCTCTAACCCTGTGGGATGAATTTTGACTCTAGAAAGGAATTTTTCTTTAGATTTTGCAATTTTTTAGTTTTTCAAAATCAATGTTTGTAAAATTGTTTGTTCAAATTTGAAGATTATTTTGGGATCGTTTGTTTCCAATAACCAAATAGATAAACAAGCACGTAGAATAGTAGGCAAGTGATTTCAAGAACATCTAAAAATAATGAATAGGGGACAAAGAAACCCTATGCATGAACAATCAAGTGACTAAATGTGCTAATCCCTAGAAGTGCTAATTGTGTATGTTCCAAAAAGTTTTTCAATAATGCACATATTCCTAGAAAATGAAAATTTGGCCTCACTAGGGTTTGTAGTAATGGTTTGACTTTGCAACTTTTATGATCTCAAGAGGGTGAAATCCAATCCAGATGCACTAGGGTTTTGAAACAGTCTAAGAATTTAATCAATTAGGAGCTACTAGGGAGATCTGACATCCCAACAAGAGACCACACCTATGAAGATTTCCTCCACAAGGACATTTATATAGTAGCTATTGCTACCATAGAGAAAATGGATATTACCGCTTGATGTTCCGTCCACATGGTTGACCCAATTAAGGGAATGTCCACTATGATTAACCCTCTCTAAAGGTGACTCACAAAAGATACCACAGGGGGACTAGATCAAATTCAAGGATCTGGGTTTTTGGTACTATCCAAAAAGGAAGTAGAGCATAATCTCCTAGCCTCTTCACTCCACCAAAACAAAGTAGACAGATTAATCTGACATGCTAAGACTGAAACTATCTCACCAAGATCTGTGATGTAAAGAACTCATGGTCTATCAACCTCTTCAGAGAGAGAATGTATTGATCAAAAGTCGAGGACTACAAACCTAGTAGAATGCAAGACAATCTCAGCATCCTCCCTACCTACAAGGGGATCCTTCGTCAAGAAGAGCTTCACATGCATGAACAAGCGAAAGAAGCCTGCTCTCTCAAGATCATCCATAAATAGTGTTCATAGAGCCTATTTACTATGTGTAATAGAAATGTGAAAAGAAAATCTATGTTCATTTTATAGCCCAAAATGAAGTCTGTGATATCAAAGCAGGAAAAGTCACACAAGCTTGACACATGAGAGTTCATTTTAATCCAAATTGAAGTGTTATCATATCGTAGTAGAATACCTAAATTCCTCGTAATGCGCTTAGTAGATTTTACCTATTTTAGCAAATTTTTTTGCGCTTTTCCAATCAGACTCAACAAATATCAATCAGAAATAGAAGATCTCAATTGTTAAGGTTAGTTGTTAGTCCAAATCTGAGAAACTGCCTAAAATTCTAAAATGACAATTGAATCCTAGTATCAAAACTCGTATGACAATGGGTTACCTCCCAGACGATAGTCTAAAAACTCATACGACATTGGGTGTCTTCCCACATGACAATGTAGTTCTCAAATGATGATCTGCAGTTTTTGAAATGAGCCTTGAAAATGCCAAAAGTTTTATGACACCTAGAAGGTCCTAGCACGAGTTGCTAACAAAACTCGTACAAAAATTGTGTGGACAAAGAATAAAATCACAAGATTGATCATACAACGATAGAAAATAGATAGAAATTGATAGAAGTGAAATGGAAACCCATTTTAGGGCCCCACTGTGGGTGCTAAAAATGTGTGTGTGAAAATTGTACCTAGTTGTGCACACAACACTTTAGTAAAACATTAGAGGTTAGCAAAAATCAAAATCTTGCAAATAATTGAAACTAAGCTAACCAGGCAGTTTACTGCCTTCTAGTAGATGTAAGTATGTATTCTCAGATCAAACCGAGATCAGTGACAATACAACACATAAATGAAGGATTTCAATGCAAAAAATGGATATGAAATGAATTCAGATTTAATCTATTTTGTTTGGATTTTGTATGCAATTAAGATTGAAAAACTGATACGAATCTAATCTAGAAATGAAATTGAGATGTGATGCAGTGCAAGGTAGGAGAATCCTCGATGGAGATGTCCTAGCCCCCAGCAAATAACCACACAATAGAATATAATAACAATATAGAGATTTAGATCCACACAATGCCAATACTCATAATAGAATCATCATATTTTCATCCAACATGCCTGGCTGTAAGGCCTTCCGGGTTACGGCCAAATACAATGCAATTACAATAGAAACTCCACAAGATCTCACAAGATCCAAACCAAAACCCTAGCTAGCCCAGATCCACACACTGGTAGGAACCCCCAAGGAAGATCTAAACTTGTGCTCGCAAGCTCACCAAGCAATCTCCTTGTTTCCCAAGCCGCAGCTACTAGCTCTCCTCAAAACTCACTCCACAGCCACCTCCTCTTCCCCTAGGTGGATGAATGATTGCCTAAAGACTTCCCCCACAACCTCTACTTATACCAATCTAAGCCACAGGTCGGCCCTGAGCATAAATTAAATACAAATACCGAAATTAAATGCCACAAGTCGGCCAACAACAACAATTAAATTCCCAAAATTGATGTCTTAGTAAAATCATGATATCTCCTAGCTCCGAATGAATTAGAACTCATTCTTCGAACCGTAGGAAGAAATATAGGCCCTCTTCAATCCCTAAAATTTTTAGCCTCTAACTCTTTGTGGAAAATTACTTATAAGACCTCAAATAGGCACCAAGTTCCTAAGCAAGGCCGAGCTCCTTCTAGGCCATGCTGAGAAACCAAGACCATGCCAAGTTCCATTAAATACATCAAATCCAATTAACAAAGACCCAAGTAGGTTTATCCAATTCTACCAAACCCCTCACACATGAAAATAAGTCCACACAACTCCATCAAATCTCCCAAACATGCAGGATAGCCAACTACCCTGGGATGCTCCTGCATCAGACTCCCCAGGTGCGAAAAGAAGTATGCCTCATACTTTGACGCTAGATGAAATATTTGCAACCATCTTCATCTTCACCAAAGGCTTCCACTCCAATAGGGAAAATAGAACCAACATGAAAATCACCCAAATTTGCATCCATCTGTCAACCACTAGAATCTCAACCATCCAATCAACATGCTCACTCCCAGGAACACACTGAACATAGTGCCTCACCAACATTCTCTGTAGCTGATCACTACCAAAAACAACAATATCCTTGAACATGAAATCCATGTCACCAACATGTAAGATCAAATCCACAATAGGAGCAACATGTAAATCCTCAACCATGTCAACCACCAACAAGTCCACATCAGGAACATACAGATCTGTAGTATCATGTAGATCCTCAACCACATCAACAACTAGTGAATCCACACCAGCAACATCCATATCAACAACATCCATATCACCAACATATGGATCATCACCATTAGCAACCTGATTATCCATGACCAAGTGCTCTACAATTTCCATGTCAGACTCAACCAACTGATCATGAAAACCAACCTCAATCACAACATCAACAAGGTTAGGAAGCTCCATAGAAACATCCACAAGTTTCTCCGCAGGTTCCGCATCAACCTCCACACACTGATCAACAAAACCAACTTCCATCTCAACCTTGCTATGCCCTCTTCTCTCTTGAACAAGTCTTCTAACCAGCCAGACAACTCGCTTCCTGATCGGTAGACTCCAGCTCCATGGTTTCAAGATCTCTCAAACTCTCTTATGAAATTTATCCAAAGATGGATCACTCTCAACCATCCTTTCCTTAACTTGATTAGTCAATCTAGCTTCCAACCGAGAAAAAGTATTTGAAATAATCTTCTCCACTACATCATGGAGTTTTGCAATCATCTCAGGGTCCAATCTTCTTAGAGCCATCTTCCAAGATCTTCGTAAACCCTGTGCAGCAAATCACCAACTAGATCCAACCTTCACTCCACCCAAAGTCCTGATGCAAACTACCTCACATTCAGCGCTCTGTCCACACACTTAGGAACAACTGTGTTATGATAAACTCCACCCAAGGTCCTAGTGCAAACTGCCTCCCATTTGGCACTCTGTCCACACACTTAGGAACAACCTTCACTCTGAAAAACTCCACACAAGGTCCTGGTGTAAACTACCTCATATTCGGCGCTCTGTCCACACACTCAGGAACAACTATGCTCTGATACCACTTGATGCAGTGCAAGGTAGGAGAATCCCCGATGGAGATGTCCTAGCCCCCAGAAAATAACCACACAATAGAATATAATAACAATATAGAGATTTAGATCCACACAATGCCAATACTCATAATAGAATCATCATATTTTCATCCAACATGCCTGGCTGTAAGGCCTTCCGGGTTACAGCCAAATACAATGCAATTACAATAGAAACTCCACAAGATCTCACAAGATCCAAACCAAAACCCTAGCTAGCCTAGATCCACACACTGGTAGGAACCCCCAAGGAAGATCTAAACTTGTGCTCGCAAGCCCACCAAGCAATCTCCTTGTTTCCCAAGCCGCAGCTACTAGCTCTCCTCAAAACTCACTCCACAGCCACCTCCTCTTCTCCCAGGTGGATGAATGATTGCTTAAAGACTTCCCCCACAACCTCTACTTATACCAATCTAAGCCACAGGTCGGCCCTGAACATAAATTAAATGCCACAAGTCGGCCAACGACAACAATTAAATTCTCAAAATTGATGTCTTAGTAAAATCATGATATCTCCTAGCTCCAGATGAATTAGAACTTGTGCTTCGAACCGTAGGAAGAAATATAGGCCCTCTTCAATCCCTAAAATTTTTAACCTCTGAATCTTTATGGAAAATTACTTAGAAGACCTGAAATAGGCACCAAGTTCCCAAGCAAGGCCGAGCTCCTTCTAGGCCATGCTGAGAAACCAAGACCATGCCAAGTTCCATTAAATACATCAAATCCAATTACCAAAGACCCAAGTAGGTTTATCCAATTCTACCAAACCCCTCACACATGAAAATAAGTCCACACAACTCCATCAAATCTCCCAAACATGCAGGATAGCCAACTACCCTGGGATGCTCCTGCATCAAGATGATATGCAGATTTATCTAAGAATGATATGAAAACTATGAATACAAAGCTATGATATGAAAACTATGAAAAACTATGACCAACAATGAAAGAACTCACAAATCGCCTGTCGCAAGTGCTTAATCCTTTAATCACAAATTCACCAGAGTAGTTGTGCAAATTTGAGATGGGTGAATTGTGAAGAGTTGAGCCTTGATTCTATAAAAATCCAGGGCTTTGAGGGTGCATGAGAAAAGCCATAAATAACTCTTGATGAACTCAGGTTGATTTTTGAGTTATCAAGAAATCAGACATAGATTAACTCACAAAATCATGCAAAATCATGCAAAAATAGCTTTTTAACTCAAATCATAAGTTTAGATCAGCATTCAACTCAAAATAGATGTTGAGTTTCCAAAAGATAACAACTTGAATTGATTTTCTAATTTAAAATTTAACTACTCTTTCAAATGTGCGTGATTTAATATGAATTAATGTAATAAATAAAGTGATTTATTTTCCACTCAACTGATTTTTGAATTAAAATAATTGATTTATGGGTTAATCAATTATTTAATCAAATTTTATTCCAATTAAATCATTAAATTTGATAACTTTGATTTTAAATCAATTAAATAAATATTCAATTGATTGTTTGTAGGAATTTTGATTTATTCTCAAAATAAAAATAATTTTAATTAGGAATAAATGCAACTAAATCTAATTAAATAATTAAGTGGTAGAATTAAATTAATTAATTAAATATTCATCATATTCAATTAATCAAATTTAAGATAAATAATGACATTTATCACCAAATAATATTCAATTAAAGATAATTATGATAAATTAGGAATATTTAAGAAATATTCCTGATGCAGAATTAAGATAAAATCAATTAAGTTTTTGATAAACTGATGTGTAGATGTGCCTTGGGTTAGGACTTTGATGTCAATTTTGATCGAATTATTGATGTAAGAGGTTAATGAAGCTATAGCCCATTTTTGGGGTATTACACTTAACACACTTAGTCCTGTATGGTAATGTTGAAGATGTTTCAAGCTAGTACAAGTTGGGACAAAATGCCTCTAGTTGGGACATCTTAGTTCTAGGGTCTTTTAGATTAGTACGACACTCATAGATTCTTACCAAACAAATGAAGCATAGGCAGATAAATTTTTAGCAATATGTCCACAATGCAATCTTCAGTCTTCTCAAAATCTCCAAATCAAACCCTTAACTTTAAAAATTATGTAGGAGATGACAAACATAATTTACCTTGTAAAGAGAACTCAAAAATCCTCTTAACTACATCTTTCAACAGTGAGGAGAATGTCAACGAAGAAGTATTTTGTCCTCCAAGCCCTTGAGAGAAACTTCTCTGAAAAAGCTCATTCACTTATCTTGTCAATGCGAGATAAGTAACATACCTCCCTTTTAACAATTTGTGTCTTTGATGTGTTGTAAACTATAGGCACACTTTCTGTACACCATTTTTAAACTTTTAAAGTCGCCTCCCATGAAAAGAAATTCCCCTAATATGTTCCCAGATTTCACTAACAACATTTAGGTTGAATTGTTGCTAAATTCAAAACATGCGGATGTGGGAGCAGAATGGTGAAAATCCTACCAAGTTTTAAAGAAGTAGAAAATTCATTTTCTATTACGCTTTTTGCAGTCAAATTGGAGTTTTTCGCCAAGAAGTGGAAAATCACCTCCCATAGTCATTTTCCGCCGGAGAAGCCAATGTCTAAATTTTTACCAAAGGGAAGAATGAGCATGTGAAAAGGGGAAATCTTGATGGAAGAGAATATAAATCCAAATCTTGACAATGGTTAAAAATTCAGAAGTCCATTTTCAGTTATCCGTAGTGGATAAGCAGATTTCCAGTCTTCCACAATAGAGAAGTAAAAAAAGTAAGATCCTAACACACCTTCATGTTTGCACAGAAAAGATTGAAAATCCTGAACAATTTTGGGTAGAAAGCATCTCGAGCATGTCAATGGTCCAAGAAATGTGTGATTCACCTCTACAATGAAGAAGCAGAAGATGGAATTTCCGCTACTATGAGAGAAGCCAAAAATTGAAATCCTGCCAAAGTGAAGTAACAAAAGCAAGATAGTTATAAATGATGAAGGTATTGAGAGAAAAGGTCCACTCTTCTTATCAAATAAAATTTCAAGCCAAATATTGACAAAGAAAGTGAAAGTAGAAAATCCACTGGCACAGTCGATTGGTATTTTTCTGCCAGAAGAGAAGCCTATTTTTTTTTCTACGCTGAGGGGAAGCTTAAATCCCAAATTCCGCCATGCCAAGAAACCATGAGATGCTAAATAAAAGAAACATAATGAGCGCGATCCTTTTCTATGCATTGAATTCCATCTTAGATTTAGAAGCTCCCCTTGAGTGCGAAATGGTAATTAAAAGTCATGTTTTCAATGACCAAACCATGTCTTCATGTCCATGGCTGAGCGCGTCGAGGATGTTTTTGACACTAACTCAACATTTGTGGTTACTACAAAGGAATGGATGAAAAATCAAGTTTTCAAAATTATCTCAAGGCCGAAAGGATCTACGAAGGTGGGTTCATTGATTGGGTGGACCAAGCCTATCAACAGGAAGCAATGCGAGAAGATGTTATGATCACGAGGCCTGTCTATTTTGAAGACTCTCAATGGTATACGCATGAAAAGCTCAAACTCAGCAAATGCAGAGCCAAGCCACTTGAGTTTAGCGATTAAAGAGGTCACTAAGGATGCATGATATTCAAAAAGGAGTGCCAATTGTAGAGATTACCATGTGATAATGGAAGACTAGGCATTTCCAAAGCCAACCGAGCTCATTACTCTCACCTGTTGATAACTATTTCAATCCATGGGGGGATTGACATCATTAAAAGATGACCAAGAGTGATTTGTTCACCAAAAGAGGTACCTGTAGAGAACATGAGTTACACATGATCTTCACTCGACTAGAAGAAGGGCACTACCATGACAGATAGGCTCAAGCTATGGAGGTAGAAAAAGAAAGAGTGTTGCAAAGGTCAAGAGATCGAGGATACTAGGCACGGCATGCAAAAGCCAAATTCATCATGAAGACCTGAGTTTGAGAGAAATATGAGGGTTCTTGATACCATTTTAAAGTTGAAATCGAAGCCAAGTAGCATCCAACATGTGAAAAATATGATTATGTTTGAAAGGTAGATAAGCTTGAATAGATATTGAATTGCGTACACTTAAGGCAATAGCCACATAGTGTAGACTTTTGATCTACAGAAAGGTAGAGCTGAGTTGGACTATAATGTATCTGCAAAGACATCAAAGAGCTGATAGAAGGTACATAATGCTCACAATGGGCCCAATATAGGAGACATGGGTAGCAGGGGAAACCAAGTGTGATAGTTGGAATGAGGCTAAACAAGAAACCGAGTCCATACATGCTCGATCGCAAGATGGGGTTTTCTCTCAATTCAATACCAATGCCAAGATATGAAGATAATTAATATCCATTGACAGGTGCATGAACATATATATATATATATATATATATATATATATATATATATATATATATATATATATATATATATATATATATATATATATATATATATATATATATATATATATATATATATATATATATATATATATATATATATATATATATATATATATATATATCACAGTAACTCAGGGCCTACTGCCTCATTTTCAAACATTCAACAATGGAAGGGATCTAAGATAAAATTGTTGATTTTCAAATCATTGGGAAAGTGACTGAATGTGGTCTCTGAGTCATGACAATATGATAAGACTAAAAATTTGATGCCTCATATATAGTATGCACAAAGATTGTAGAGAAGAGTAAACTAGAGAAGTAAAATCCTCCCTTGTTCATGGCTGGTTATCTGAATTGGACAAGTGTCATATTAGTTAAAAGATATCAATGTACATTAAAAAGAGCATTCCTCAACATTTGTCTTTGATTATTTAAATTGGACCAAGCATATGCACTTAAGGAGAAGTTTTAATGTTTTATTAAAATAGTTTTACGTGCAATAATACTTCTTTCATAATAGGAATCAAACAAGTATGTTAAAAGATGAAGATAACATGCAACGGGAAGATCGAATAAAATGAAACATTGACAAGTCATGATGGAAAGGAAAGAATCAGTTACAAGCTAAAGAGCCATTCATGAAGAAATTGAAAAGTCTCCTAGAAACAAACTGAAAGGCTACCATGAAACTGAAGAGACATGAAGAAGAGAACCGAATAGTCAAGGAGGTAGATCTATTTATGGTAAAATCTTTTAGGTTTAGGGGGTTCTTCTTTTATGCAAGAGTAGGTGTTGCTGGAGTAGAGGGGAGACAATATTTATTTTTCTACATTTCATTTCATGCTTTTAGGGGTTTTATATCCTAATTTTTGTAATTGATTTGGCAAAGAGATTGCAAGCAAATAAAATCAGAGTATTCTTATTTATTGTGTCCAATACAAAGAGAAGTTTTATTCTGAATTAGAGCATTCAGTTATTACTTTTCTGATTATAATCAATTGGAGTATTTTTGTATTTAGTTTTTAACACTTTATTGCATCTTGCGTTAGATGGCGAAAGGGTTGTTGATTAGAGTATTTTCATCTGTTCCTGTTGCAAATATTAGGATGTTTAATCTTCTTTTCATTTCTACATTTCATCTGCATTATTTGCATTCATTATGCATTACCAATGCTAGGGAGTCATAAGATGTGTGGGTTCTCGAAGTTGGCTAGGTTTAGGATTGATTTCATTGCTTGAGTTAGTTATGTCTAGGGCTGGCTTGGTTTTCCTCTTCTGTTCTCAGGTTAAGAATGTACCTGATTAGTTTAAGAATAAAAAAAATTCATTGAATATCATTCATAAGGGAGCTGTACCTTTGAATTCAAAGGAAATCTATTAACCTGATAATAAATTATCCAATTGTTGGTATCAAATTGTTTCTCACAGATTTGGGCATTTGAGGGTTAAATTGAAAAGAACAATGTGTTTACCAACATAAACTAAAGGGACCTTTTTATTTAAATATTTCTCACTTTAGTCCAACATTAATAAAGTTAAATGTTTATATTTAGCTTTATTAAATATCCTTATTGATGTATAATTTAAATCTTATTAATGATATTAAAATCCTTCTCTTGATATTAAACATTTACCATCAACATGATATTGTCACTAGAGGTTCAGACCATCCCTGATGAGCTACTATAAATAGTAAGTGTGCCCAAAATTGCCTCCAAACACTTGAAATGGTCTATAACTAAAACTGCCTAGACCAAATGGCCTCAAAGTCCCTTAAATTCCCAATTATCCTACAACACCATGAGGAAATAACATCATGCTATAAGCACTAGAAAGAAGACATTACAATGCCTTGACAAACTTGTATGGCAAGTGGTGCACTCTTATGCCATGTTGGTTGATTTCTCATTCATCTCTCTACTACTACATATACACATTTCAATAAATTCAACATTATCCTATTCCTACCCACACCTATTCCCACACATTTACCTTATTTGATTATTTCATACTTTGAAGTGATTATTCAAGATGAAAAAATTGATATATCCTCTCTTTGGGCTATCCTACACTTTGTCCAATCCTATAATGCTAAAAAAATGATAATAAATATTAGCAGCATAATTTTTAGTGGTGAATTCTAGGAATAACATTTCATGAAATTGGTGAATCGCGCAGGTATAGGCTAGCAAATATTCGCCCAATCTTGACACAGTAACCACTAAATATTAATTGGAATCACCAATCAAATTTTTTGTTTGACATTGTTGACCATCATATTCACCTATAATTAATGTGACGTCGTTCTTTTAATGGTCCCTTATTCACCAACGATATTAATTATGAATTGCATATAAAATTTGAAATAGCCAAATGGTTTATATTGTTATCTTAACCACGACCTATTTCGCCACCCATTAATTAATTGTTTTATTGGTCCATGACATATTTCACCACCTCGCTAATTAATTGTTTTATTGGTCCACGACATATTTCATTGCCCTGCTAATTAATTATTTTATTGGTCCACAACGTATTTCGCCAACCCATTAATTAATTATTTTATTGACCACCACGTATATTTAATTTTTCACCAAAAATAGCATTGATCAGGTCGGCACTCGGCACATTTTTGCCAAAAGCCTAGGAATTTGAAAATAAATAAAAATTGGAAAGTTGGAATTTGGAATCATGGATTAATATAAATTCAAATCAAGTTTAGAAAACTTAAAAGTAGTCTTATCGTGCGTCGTTACAAATTTTTGGAACCGAAGCCTGGAGGGCTAGATTTACAAATAACAATCTTGTAATAGTAAATAGAGGATTCAACATTTCAGAGAGTCAAAAATTAGAGGAAACAGGAAAAAGGTAAACAATTATTTGTTCACATTTGACAGTATTGCTATTAATTTTAATTCCTAGAGGCTAGAATCCTAGTGACTAGTGAGAAGTCATTGGGTAAAGATGTCAGACAAGGGTGACTATCTTGAGATTGAGTATCCTCAGGCTACTATTGCTGAAGGGATTCAGATATCAAGGGAGGTTGAGACTCAGATTTCTCACCGTGCTCAGGGCAGTGAAGAGATTGGAAAGCTAGACAAGGGTAAGACTCCTTGGGGTAGTGAAGAGCCTGGGAGGCCATCAAAACACCCAAAACATAAAGATACTACCATAAAGGCTTTCTTTGGAGTTGGCAATGTTTCTGCTCCATTAACATCTGCAATTGCAAGTGCAAAATCCATTCACAGTAGCTCACGAGTACCAATACCACAAGCTAGGGTTGTCATTGAGTTAAATGAAAATCAAAATGCATCAAATGAGGATAACAATGGTGGCTCGAGAGAAGATGTTATAAGGGATACGCAGAACTAGTAGGAAGAAAATGCTAGCAATGAAGATAATAATAATGTTGGTATGAAGAAAAGAAAAAGGGAAGTATAAATGGAGCGGGAGTGGGAAATGGCAAGAAATTTTAAGGTTGATTGGGTAGCAAAGTACTAGTTCATTGAACTAGTCCTAAGCAATGATGAACAACCAACAAAATGCAGGTGTAAGATTTGTACCTAGAAACTTAAAAGAGAGAAGAAGTTGTAGCTAAAGCTTGACACTATAGAAAAGCATATTGGTAAGGTTTATGAAAAACAGACCATAGAAAGACAAGAAATATTAGTAGTGAGATGGCAATCAAAGGAAGAATGTCTTCATGTTAAGTATGCCATAGAATATGAAGAGTATAACAAGAGAATGGAAGTAATTGCTAGTAGTGAAAATCCGATCAAGGCTGGGTTTAAACATGTAGCCAATGAAGCAAACCTGACAAAGACCGTTCAGATGAGTGTTGTTTTTCATATTATGTGTAGAGGGTGTCTTATGAGAGACTTCTCAAAATATGGTAACTTATTATCTTTTTTGAAAGTTCTTCACTATCCCATGTCACATTGGTCAACAAACATTGGATGGGAAATGGAAAACTATCTTTTTGAGGTGGAAAAACAAAATTTATAGGAGAAAGTAAAATAGTCCAGATTCATTTCATTATCCATAGATGAAGTTACTGCAGTAGATAACCCTGCTTGGGTTTGTATGCATGTGTATACAGTAAAAGAACATGTCTGCCAAGCTCATCTACTTTGTGTTCGTAAAATGAGGGGCAATTCAATAGCAGCAAACTTATATTTTGAAGTGAAGAATGTTTTGAATGAAGTTGCTAGTATGGATGATTTGACAATTGGAAAGAAGTTAGTGTGTGTTGGAGCTGATGGAGCTGCACTAATGCAAGGCCAAAGGAATGGTCTTTGTGCAAGATTACAAACTAGTATTGCACCTTACATGCTTGGCATACATTGTATGGCCCTTCGAATGAATTTAGCATATAAAATTGTAAGCGATTTTCCTACAGTGTCAAAAGTTGAAGATCTAGTTTGCGACATATACTCTTACTTCTGTAGAAGTCCTAAAAATTTTGCAAAATTTAAGATTTTCTCAAAGGGAGTAACACCAAGAAACAAGCTTCTCAAGGATGTTGAGACCAGAAGGATCTCTTTGCATGGGCCAGTAGAAAGAGTTCTAACAGAATATCAATCCTTGATCAGAGTAATATATGAGCAACACCTCATAGTAGACAAAGCTCTTGACTTGTTACATAAGTTAAGTGATATAGAGACTCTATTAAATTTAGCCAGTCTTCTCCCCATGCTGGATTTAATGAACAAGCTTGTTAAGAAATCCCAAGATAGGACTATGTATATCCATGAGTACTTAGATTTACGTAGAATGACATGCCTTGCCCTAGATAATTTATACTTAGATATGATAACACTTCAAAGCCCAAATTTTTTCAGGTGGCAAATAATTACAGATTTGAATCATGCTGACATTTTTTTACAATTCAATGCAAAAAATGATTTATGTGTGTTTATGAAAGGATGTGAAATACCAATGCACCAATCTAAGACTGGCAAGCGAGGTAGACTACTTCCAGTTAAAAGGGCTGATTTTGACATATTTGTTAAATCTGTTAGTGAGAATTTGAAGTCAATTTCCTACCAACTTTCAAGTGAGATTCATGAAAGATTCCCTAGAGAAGAAATTATTGAGGCCATGGGTTGTGTGTTTCCTTAGTTTTGGAAAAACATCAGAGATAGACAACTTGATGCTCATATGTTTCATAAAAAAATTGATGAATTGATTAGAGAGTTTTCAAAACATGCAAATTGCAATGGACAACCAATTGATGGAATTATAGATTCAGCTAATCTTAAAAAACAATGTAGACAATTCGCATCATGTATGAAATTGCAGTTAAAAAACTTGGAGAATCCATTTCAACTTGGTGCAATAACTAGGCTTTGGAAAAGGATAGAGCAGAGTGAAGTACTACGTGATTCAATATCAGAATATTTCAAACTTGTTGATTTATGTCAAACAATGATATTGGGGTCAGTGGAAGATGAAAGAGTTTTCAGTGAATTGGGGTTTTTGAAATCAAAGATCAGAAACAAAATAGACAAAAATTTGGAAACTTGCTTGAGATTGTTTGTAACTCAGTACAATGTTACAGACTTTCCTTACAATAGGGCATTGGCAATTTGGAATTCCCTACATGAAAGATGAGGGCTTTTGAACACTATTTCAAAACATGGTGGTTCAGAGACAAACAATGGATCTTGGTCCCAGACTCAGAATGAAGATGAAGAATTTTTTGATTTTGAATACCCAACTCAGAATGAAGAAGAACCTCTTGCTAGTAGTAGTAGTAAATTTTAGGAGCTGGATTCCATGTGAGATATAGAGGAGGGTGAGGCAGACTGCTCACTGACACTGAGTGAAGAGTGAAGTGATTTGGAATTAGCATTCGGTTAATAGGTATTTATAATTTTATACACTGTATACTTATTATTGTACTTGTTGGATAAATTGATAATCAAATTGGACTTGACTCTGAATATTTATTAATTTATTGAAAATTTATTAATTGACTCATATTCAGCTACAAGCCTATGGGTAAAAGTAATAAGTATTGTTCATGATTTTTGTAATTTGAATTTTGATTTTTGTAATTTGTAGTTTGAAATTTTGAATTCATGATTTTTGTAATGTAGATTGTAGAATGTTCCTCTTTGTCCACAATAGCAGGGATATATATGATTTTTGTAATTGTAGAATGTTCAAGAAATTTGTAATTTGATATAACCTTGCGAAGTCCTGCACAAAACCTTTTGTAACCTCTCAATTGTTTAATCTTGTAACTGATTAACCTTTTCGAAGTTACACCTTTCTACTAGATGCTTCATCATAGCTTCGTAACCTCCAAAACTAATGGCCAACAAACCCTTGCAAAGCTTCGTAAACCAACTGTCCTTGACAAAGTGTTTCGAAGTTACACACGTTGTTAGTCAAGAGTCCTTCAGAAGTTCAAAACCCATTAGCATCCTAACCGCTTAACCGTGGAGAAGTTACGAAAAAACCCAGCATTACTTCGGAACATTGCTAGTTGTCTGTTAGTAACGCACACATGCTTACAGGTTCTTTTAAGTGATTTGAAGTTTTGAAAAAGTAACTATGAAATAGAACTGATTTGAGCCTTTCTAGGGTTTAATGGATTTTTAGAGCATATCTCAACCTAGCACTTAGGGTTTTAACATTTTGATCAAAATTTAGGGTCTAGGCCTTCGGGAGGAAACTTGCAAGAAATTCTGAAAACAATTGTGAAAACTGAAAATACTACCAACATGGTCAATTTATCATTTGTCAATTACCTAATTTCCTAATACTAAGCATTTACTTAATTAGAATTTAGATTCTTGACTTGAGCCAGTCAACTCTTTACAAAATTACATAGGCACAATGATAGAAAAATTGAAAATTACAAAATATCCATGTATTATACTATTAAATTTAACTTTGAAATTTCAAATTCAAGAATCAATGATCATAGTACCTGTTAGCTCTTTTTCATGTAGAATCACTATAGCTATTAATATTGACTCTTAGACTCTCGATTCCAGATTCTTATAGGGAAAAGGCTAATTAACTAGGATCTAATCCTCCTTCACTTTGGGCTCCACAGACCCAGGTGGGTGTACCTATCTTTAGACTCATTACTTCACAATGAAATCCAACAGTGGATTAGGGGTTCTCATAATGATTTACCAATGTCTTTTGCTGCAACTGATGCAGAGCTTAGAAAGCCAATCCATGGTATTAACAAAAGTAAATAATCATTGCAAAAAAATGGCAAATGTGACAAGGGTATTCACCCTTCTTCTCTTCGAATTTAAAACTCAGGCAAGCTAACCTATTGGATTCAATTCTTCAATGAATTACCAACAATTTATGTACTATTCAGTACATATTCTAAACATTCATGCTTTTAAACAGGAAATAGAAAATGACTTGATTTTAAAAGATTGATGATGAGAACTTCTTATCAAAACTTAGACCAGTGCCTAATCCCGGGCAAAGAGTCCAATGAGATGCAAATCCACAGAAAAACAATTAATAAGAAAACAAATACAATCTCAGATAGAGTGCCTTACAAACTATCCTCTCACTCTCACACCCAAGTATCAAATTCTCATACTAATACCTAGCCCTCTGGGATTACTCACAAGACTAACTCCTTCCTTAAAGGAAACTCATGAGTAATTGCACAGTTACCTTGTAACCAGCACATTTAGAATGTCTTACAAACTAAACATACAAGAGCATGAATAAAAGTATAAAAAGACACCATAGATCTGAAACAGGAGATTCCATTGTATGTTATTAATATCTTTCTACTTCAATACATTCAAAAAAGATCAAAGCCTCCAAAACTGGAAAAAAATAAAGTCTTCTTAAGCAGCTGTGAATTCACCATCCCTATTACAATGGAGAAAAAACCAGATATAGGAGAAAGGAAAAAACCCTCCAATCACTGACACCTATCCGTCCCCAAAATATCTGCAACTGCTTCCACCTTTTCAATCCTTTTTTCCCTCCAAATTTGCAACCTCTTTCTGCAATCATTTCTCAAATTGATCTGATTTCGATCCTTGTCCTCAGAATTTGAACTTGAACTACTCTCATCCATTTCACTAAAATTGAAAATCATCACCGCCATCAGATTCCTCGTTCCGAGACCTTTTCGGTGACATATAACACTTGCATATTCTGATAAAAAATGAGTTTCTAGGACATTAATCCATGAACAAGACATGGCATTTAAATTTATGAAATGTTACTCATATAGTCTGGACTATATCAAATTTTAAATCTCTTCAAATCTGCCATTTTATATTATTTTATGCACTTTTCCACAGAAGAGACCAGGAAGCGCCACTTGTCACATGATGATTGTGTGCTCGGACCTGACCATGGGTTAACTTCCTTATTTGGAGAACTGGTGACCATGTGTATTCTTGGAATCTCCAAATGATCCGACTAACTGCAGTTAACACTGGTGATTCGGTGAATGCTCCATTCTCCAATTCTTAGAATCCAACTTTGACCCTCGGTTACATCTGGAGAATGGGTGACTAAACCCATTCTCCAATTCTCCAAATGCTTAGGACCTAGCCGCAGGGACTTAGAGAACTGACGAATGCATACTCTCTGAATCTCTAAATAAATTCTCACTAACCGCCAAAACTTAGAGAACTAGCAAACAACTTATTCTCCCAATCTTGGAATCAAATTTCTTAACCACCAGGGATCCAGCGACTTGATGACCAATGCCCTCTAAATCTTGGAATTATATGGCCTTAACCATCACAACTTAGCAATTGCGTGACCATAGTCATCTCCAAGTCACCAAATGTTTGTAGTAACCATGAGCTTATTCAGCAAATCCATGACCAAGTGCCACGTGTCACCTCTGTCATCATTAGTGCTCTGCAAAATTTACTTCTTATTTAGCGAATCCACGACCAAGTGCCACGTGTCACCTCTGTCATCATCAGTGCTCTACAAAATTTACTTCTGGGGCCGTCGACATGGAAATCGAAGCAGCTGCACAGGCTTGTGTGAGCAGAGCCTCCTACATTTCATCTTATTTTCATTGTGAGTGTTCTTGCTTATATGCATTTGAAATGTTAGTCTCAGCATCAATGTGGGACTAAATCCCTCAAGGTTTTTAAAGCCTTCACATTTCCAGTGCCAAAATTAGAGGGGCCCACCGTGCACCGAAACCTTCAGCCAAGCGGGCCCACCAAGAGCCCTTGGGTTCTTACTTACAATAAATTCTAAGTGTTGTTGTATTTAAAAAGTTGGAAAGTTCACAGCGTTGTGAATGTGGGATATACCCCAATCACACACCCTGCGGTTTTAACTGCCCAGTGTATTCCATTTATACTTTTGGACTATGAGTTATGCTCACTGTAGAGGAACTTCACCTATTAATTCTTGGCTATACACGGCAGCACTCTCTTCCCTTTTAGTACGTAAGGACACATTTGAAATAGCCAAACTTCCTGTGCATACACACACATCTCCATAGTCTGGCCTTTCAATGCTTTTCACTTGTTAAGCGCTAGAACTTTTCCTAGCATTTGGCTGGCCTGCAAACAAATTTATGCACTCCTTTGTTCAAATGATGATATCCTCTTTTGCTTGATATGCTGGTGTAATCCCAACATGTGCTGGCATTTGTCTTGAAGTACATCCCAACTTCCAAATGCACGCAGCTGTCCTTGTTAATTTCACTTGTGAAATGGCCACTACACAAGTCTCCCACCGTGCCTTATGTATCTCTCTTTGAACTATATGTGTTTACTATGTTCTGTCCTGGCATGCAACTCCTCCATTAACACACATGCACTAGTGAGCACCTCCAAATTGTTTAATAAAGAATGCCGCCTTCATATTTACTAAATCATGCCTTGACATTTTCATGTATTTGTCCCCGATTGCCTTTCTTATTGGCACATGGGCCCCTTCTCCAGCACTGGTTTTCATTTGAAAGCAAGGGGCGCATATCATTTCTATAGATGATGTATTACAGGGAAGGTTCATGGTGTTGAGAACCCCATAAAGACCTCACACAAGCTTCCAAGAAAATTATGCAAGGCTCTAAAACTTGCAGCCCTTTACAAGAACCTGTAGTTGGCGTCAAAAATGAGGGCATGTAGCTTGAGGGAAACCTCACGGGAGCCCAAGGCTATATCTAAGCTATTCAACCGACTGAAGATGATAAAAGGCTGGTTGCTTTTCAACAAGCATGGAGACAAATGAAATTTAAACAAAGAGTCTTCAATATGCTCAACCAGAGACTTTGATTCTTTGATGTCATATTACCTACAACATAACATTCCATAACTAATGTCCATGTGTGCAAGGTCCTTCACTGTGGATTGAAAAATGAATTCGGCTCCTTGAATTCCAGAATCATTTTAGTGTCATAAGTACAACAAAAAATAGCATCTCACTAAAGTGTATGCAGTCCTCACTTTGGAACGTTGGCTCCTTAACTTAAAATGCTAGATTGCATTTGTGATGGACTGGCAACTTCAAATTCTTCCTACGTTGGCATCCATTGGATTATTTTTTCCTTTATGTTGTTCTTCATTCATGGCTCACTCACATATTAATGCACACATCCTCAACCATTATTTGCAGCCTTTATTCAAAGTTCATACAACCATGAACTTAGCGCAGAGCTTCCATTTTACATTATTTTGACTGCTGGCTATTAGATGGTCACACATTAGAATGTTTGCAGGCAACTCCCTTTTGGTCTATGCATAATGTCATACATTCCTCAAATTTTCATTCACCTTCTTTGTTTAGCTAAGGAAAGCACACCACTTTTAAATATTCCAATGTGCAACACACATCATTGTTAACCTGCAAAGGATCCATCCTCATGTTAATTTGATATCTTGTCTATGTCAATAACATCTAACTTGTCAAGTTGGGCCAATATTTGAACAACACTCAAGGTATGCATATGAGGGTCATGCCCAATATTTCCACTAAATCCACCACAATCATGTTGACACTGCAGCACCCAAGAAACAATAGCTTCTTGATCCACATCTTCAGTCTTCCCCATGAGATCTAATGATGTTAGACCCCAAAATGCACCACTCATTCTCAAGTGCTCCATGACCATTGAATTAAAATATTTTTCCTTTGTTCAAGAGAATTGATGTATTGTACATGCTTGTTTATCTCCAAATCATCCATCTTTTACACCTTTGCAAATTGATCATACAAACAACAACTGGCCTCAGGAACTAGCTTTAAAAACTAACCAAACGGCCTCACAAGAACATGCCACCGGAAAGACAAGTTCATTTCCACCATTAAAATATGCTCGCCAAAGGAGATTACTCAACAAAATTTGAGCTGAGAAATTTTAACAATCAAACATGTCCCTTCAGAAACATTGACTTGGTCCACACTTCAAACTGCATAAATCTCCTTCAGAACTGGCTTCAAAAACTCACCCATTGAGATTTTCAGGAACTGATAAATTAGGCACTGATTCACCCTCACACAGGGAACATGAATCCATAACTAGCTTCCTCAAAAAGTGGTAGATGCCGGTCACAATAAAATGCCAAAGTCAGCCCATTAGTAAAGTTCAGGATTTAAAACAGTGAAAATCATAGAAACTAGGTTTGGAATCGACTTTGAAAACTAAGCTAAACATGACATCACGATCTGAAAATGGGGGCATTTATTATTTTTCATACAGAGAGAATAATTCAACAATTAGGGCTCATGATGAATAACATGGTACATTTGGCAATCAGACAAAGATCAGCTCTCAGAATTGCAAACTGGGAAACATAGAAAATCAGTGATTTGTGCATACAAAATGACCCTGAGAAAGTATGCTAAGAGATTCATCAAGACTTCTAACTTGGCATACTTGTAGTACTTCCAGAATAGAACATAGTGGTACAACCCATTTAGGCTCATCAATCATGGATGAAAAGTTATAACATCACGAACAGGGGTATGGATCAATCTACACATTTCACAGCTTGTAAAACAACAAAAGTTGCATTTGGAATCGACTTCGAAAACTGAGAGAACGGATTCATCATGACCTAAAAATTGGAACATAGGTTCTACTTGACCTCTGGAATATGGTGCAAAAGGAATTTTCTCAATAGGGTCAACTGGGTCAAAGATATGGTTGGTCAAATAGGCCCTTCCAAAATTTTAAACAATTACACAAGTGCATGACAACAACAAACAACCAACTTTGAGGGGTTTGAAACCTAATCAAATGGATTCAAAATGACTTGAAAATTGGAACACAGGCTCTTTGATATGCATATTAAACATCCTCAAAGTGGCGAGTCATGAAACATTTCTAGACACAAGATATTCAAAGGCAAACTGGGCTATTGTACTCTATTTGACACTTCGGCAGAATTGTGCAACTTGACACTTGCTCAAAATGGGACTTCACTGAATGAATCAGGATGATAAAATAACATCAGAGAATGCATGCACATACTGAATGGAGTGTGTTAAAAACCTAGAACACCTCATAGGGTTCAAAATGACAGCCGGATACATATGCATGAAAAGCACTCAGGAGCTTCAATTTTACAATTTCCTCAACTTGTGACTCAAAATGAGCATGCAATTTTGAGTCCCAACAGTACCAGTAACTAGTTACCAGACTCAGAGGTGAGAGGACAGAGACTTGAAGTCTCAGACTTCTATGATCTATCAGAAAATTACAAAATATCCTTGTATATTTGTATTAACTAAAACTTACTTCAAATTTATACATCAATGTATATGATCAATGATCAGAAAATAAAAACTAACATTGGCATTTGGGAAAAGTTATTATCTTATTAGAGTGATAGCTGGCAGCCTAGATTCTTCATAATCAGTCTTGATTTGCACCAAAGGTGTATCCACAGCAGGTGAACTACAAACATAAGATACCCTATTCGAATGAACTGACCTCCCTCTATTGGCTCTTCATCTAATACCAAAACTGTCTCAACTACTTCCATCATCCATGTCAATATGGAAAGACCAAGGCTTGAATCTCTGCAATGTTTTCCCACACCACAATGTCCCTCTTTGATGGCCAATTTACCTCTAACTATCTCCAAGTCTTCAAGGAATTTGTTCCACTTCGCATCCGTTATGGCTCGAGATTCAGCAGCAAACTTATTCATGTCAATCTCCTACTTGTACAATTCATCTAGAACTTCATAAAAAGTTGAAATGTCAGCATCACCAACAAAATAAGAAGCCACCTTGCTACATTCCATAATTTGGTTGAAAGAATCAGCCCACTCCTAGCATTCCTTCAACTATCCCTCTTTGTCCACAATAGCAGGGATATATCCTTTAGACTCTTCAGCAAAAACCTTAATCTTTGCCTAAACATTTTGTAACTTGCCAATGAAAAATGCATACAAATCCTTTACTAATAACACCATTTCCTTAACATCAATTATTTTGTCAAGTAACTCCATTTTTTTCCCCATTAGTAAAACTAACCTATCAAAGAATTGCAAGTATGGGCCCCAAGTATTAAATAATGGGGTTAGTACAGACAAGGCATTAGAACATTGATATTCTATCCCCTGCAAAGAAATGAAATTACTATGAAGGATTTGAGACTTCCCTTTTAAAATATTTACTCTATGCAATAACACCTTCTTCAAAGTCTCCTTTTTAGCAATTCCAATATCAGTAGGCTCAGGCTTATCAACCTCCATTATTATCTTTTCTGTTGCAAGTTCTGGAGCTAAGCCCCCCTCATGCTCAGTTTGGACCCCTGCATCACAGACCTCTGTAAATGCCCTGGAATGATTTTTTAGAGTATTTATTTCATCTTTTAGCTCCTTCACAGTCTTATCCAGCAAATAATTCTTCTTCGGTTCCTCTTCAAACTTTTTTCTAGATGCCACATAATCTCTGAATGTCCTGGCTAGCCTGTTCTCCAAGTCCTCAACCACTACTTTATTTATGGAGGATGCATGATGTAGGAGATTTTCTATCTTTGATCCTATAGTGTCCTATAACCTCCATATTAATTGGCTACCCTGTGTGGTGTTTTGGATGTCAACCAATCTGGGCTTACTAGATTCTAGGGCCACACACCATACCGGTAGTGTCTTAGTGTCCATATTGAATCCAGAACCCCTTGTGAGTCCATTAGGGCCAAAAGCTTCATAAGCTAAAGCTTTATCTTTCCTTTTGATTTGGTCAATTAGGAATGAGGACTCCAAGTCCCATCTAGGGATCATCAACATGCCACTTCTCTTTACAAGATCTCTTGCCTCCTCCACACTTAATGTTTCACTGTTGGGATCATAGGCCTATAATTTTTCAATCATTTGAACATTTTTTTCCTATGATTCCCCTGGTTTCAAAGATAGTGTTAATTCATTCTGCTTAACTCTAAAGAGAAAACTTTTAAACTCAACGGACTTGATGAATTCATCATCATCTATAAACTCTTTAGCTTGGATGACCCTGTCATCCAATCTAGATGCAGCCAATTCTAACTCATCTACGGCCTTTTCTCCCTCATCTACCATTGATGTCAAAAAAAATTGTCTTAAGTCAGCAAAGTAATGGCTATTACGTGGCAGGATTTGTAGTGCCTTTTACCTTTCCTTTTGTGGTACATTCATCAACATTTGTTTCTTTTATGGCCCCTACTCAAATGCGGATGGCTCAACTTGTTATGTTTCTCCCATAAACTCCACATCAAGTTCAACTTCTTTAGGGTTTATTTTGTCCTCCTCCTTCTCCTCAGGGATCTCTGGCAATTTAGACATAATATCTTCATAATTCTCTAAACACATTTCAATTTTCTTAATGTATTTGAGATCAGGAAAGAAACCAGGGAAGGCAGGGTCTGCCTTTTTCAATTTTTCCTCTACCCTTACAATATTTTCCCATTTATAGGTTCTCTATTCACATGTAACTTTGTTATAAACATTTCTAATAACATTCTCCTTTTCCATAGGCTGATTTAGAGAAAAATTGTGATTCCTCATTTCTCTCAATGCTCCTCTAACGAAGTCTTCAGGGTCATACATCCTTGCTTTACCAAAGGGAAATTTGTATTGTCTGAGGAATTCATGGATTTTGTCCACAACATCTTTACCTATAGAGAAATCCCCTATTTGGAACCTCCTTGCCAGAAAGGTTCCCTTATGTCTTTTAGGGCCTAAGTGCTCTCTATCCATCATGATAAGTTGCCACAAGAATTCTACTATTGCCAATCTTTTTGGGAAAAATTTTGGCAGTATGTGTGGAGGTTGAGGGAAAGCATACACTCTTATAACACTAAAATTCTAAAAAAAAAAATATATCACCCCAATTGTGCTTGATGTCATTGTCAATATTAAATGCTATGGGTCTAAGCAATTTTCTAACAAGGAAAGGAAATCTATCCCTCACAATACCTAACATGTTCATTACTGGATCCACAAAATCACTATAAAAAGCAATGGAATTAGAGAAATGGTAAGTTCTATGCCATAACCTAGTCCACAGCTGAACTGGAATAGTTCCTCCCTCATTCTCGGTCTCATCGATGAACCCTGGGTTGATGTAGCCAATATTGAAATAGAGGATTAGGTGCATCAGCATGGAGTAGTGATTGAACTTGAAGCTTTTCAAATCAGTCTTTGCATTCATCAACTCAGAGTGCATTACATTGATTATGTGCCCCACATAATCAAACTCCTTGTTGGTGTACAGATCCTAAACATCTGTAGCCATGACAAAAATGTCAGGAGTCACTGTCGAACCTCCATCTAGTCCAATAACTTTGTGTAGACCGTAGATGGTATTTTGGAAATAGGGAAAGAAAAGCTCAATATCAAATGAATTTGCAACCTTCTTCGGTAACAACTCTGCCTCTTTGTTTTCTCTAGGAATATGCCTCCTCATAACCTTTCCATGGTAGTAATTTCTCTATCTATTAAATAGGCCTCCTCTCCTACTAGGTCAATCTCCATGCTCATAGGTCCCTGAAGGTTAAAAGCTTGAGTAAAAGACGCTCTATCTAACATGTAGAGTATAGACTTGTCATGCTTGTGGAAAGCTTGTGTCACTGGATTGTATGCTTGAATTAGTGCTTTCATGAGTTCTACATCCAAAAATACCTCAGGCACTATCAACTTTCCCAAGTTCTTGTCCCATGGATTTGAAACAGGAGGGCCTCTAATTCTATTGTTATAGAAAAACATGAAGAGCTCATACCTAGTTGTGTTTGGGCATTCAACATCCCTACAGAACGCATAAGGGTCCCTCCATTCATAAGCATTAGCTGATTGCAAATTTGAGGATCCAGGCAACAGTTTCATCCATTCTTCAACGTATATGTTTGGCCTCTTTGTTCTTGAATGCACAATGGCACTCTTTGTAGGTACTGCAACAACATCAGGAGATCCTTGTTCTGCCATTCTTTTAAGTACTAAACTCTCTGGTTGCTCTTCAACTCTAGAAATTATGGATGCTCTGAAGTGTGAAGTGTGAACTATATTTAATAACTAACAAGTAACAAGAAACTCACAAGTACATCCAGGCTACCAGCCACCAGGACACCTACTATATTAAAAATTAAAATCTTAATGTCTCATGAAGCACAATCACCCATGCATGAAATTAGTAATTATCTTTTTCAGAAAAGTGTCACTATCAACTGTCACTTTCACTCTTCTAGCATAGATTTGGTGGTGAACCAAGAGCAAATAATTAGCGCGTTGCCGAAGTGATGCTAATGGTACATCTAAGTTTCTAACCCTAGGTCCCTAATACCCTATCTCAACTATGCTAAATTGCTACCTACAAATCGGGGGCCTTGGCCCTTGGCCATTTGAATTTCAAATCCAAAAACTTTGAGACTTGCGAAGTCATGCAACACCTTTTCAAAACTTCAGGACTGTTAAACTGACCAGAAAAATGAAACCTTGAAATGTTACGACATAGCCTAGCATGCCGCATGAATGATGACACTTGTACTTCTCAGTTTCCACATGGCATGCAACATACTCTCCGTTAGACTATCTCTCACTTTTCAACCCCTTACAAAGTTACACACGAAGTTAGTTGGGACTTCAAAACCCTAACCATCATAAATAAATTCACCATTGAGAAGTTATGAACCAGCCAGGCATAACTTTGAAACCCCTAACCATCATAATAAATTAACCATTGAGAAGTTACAAAATAGCCATGCGTTACATCAGAACCCCTAACCATCATAATAAATTAACCATTGAGAAGTTATGAAATAGCTAGGCGTAACTTCGGAACCCCTAACCATCATAATAAATTAACCGTTAAGAAGTTACGAAATAGCCAGGCATAACTTCAGAACCGATCACCATCATAATAAATTAAATTTTTAAACGTTGAGAAGCTACGAAACAGGTAGGCATAACTTCGGAACAGATCACCATCATATTAAATTAAACGTTGAGAAGTTACGAAACAGCCTAGCGTAACTTCAGAACCGATCACCATCATAATAAATTAATCGTTGAGAAGTTACGAAATAACCTTTGACAGCATGCGTGACTTCGGCGGTTATGCTGGCAGGTTGCAGTTGAAGGCCACAAAGATACACAAAGGATAGGTTGACAGTGTATGTGACTTTAGAAGTTATGATCGTAGGTAAGATATAGGGGTTCCAAGGACACTTGGCAATCTACGTAACTTAACCGTGAAGTTGCAGTGACATTTGTGGTGACTGGTAACAGTGTGTGTAGTTATGGCAGGCTAAAAGGAGGGTCGATGCTGACAGTTATGAAGATACGTAATGGTCAGGTTGATGGCATGTGGTACTTCGGTGGTTATGCTGGCAGGTTGTAGTTAAAGGCCATGAAGATACGCAAAGGATAGCTTGGAGTGGATTCCAATTTATTTAGTACTCTGATTTAGGATTCTGATTTACTAATTAAAATTTACATATTTTTCAATTTATAAATAATAAAACTATTATTACTGTATTAGAATTTAGTGTATTGACTATTGAAATTTAAAGTATTAGCATATAACGGCAACGCGTATTACTTAAAATTAAAAATAGTAACATAGTAACACTATTTGAAAAAGAGTCTTCTGACTACTCATTGTTTCATTTGTATACACTATATAGTATTACAAATTTACAGACTACAATATTACTATTTAATTCAAAACTAGTATACAATATATTATATACATAATACTAGACCCTAGTAACTTAAATGGATTCACTGATTCACAATTTCACTAAACAGTTGTGGACCAACTGTTTTCAAAACCAAAATGAAAACTACATTCGATTAGTTCGTATTTACAAATTACAACTTACAAGTAACAAATTTTTTTGTAAGATCCATAAAGAAAAAAAATTAGTTGATGCACAGACCAGTAAATAACAGGATCATCTGATTCATCTCCTCCTGGAACGCCTCCTGGTTGAAGCCATGATCGTCAAAAATGGTGCGCATCTCTGCCTTGTCATGTTCTACTTCAAGTTCGAACATGTCACTCAGGTAACCAGCGTAACTAGTAGCATGATGATGATCCCTTGCTGTAGACATTAGATGACTGAGGACATCCTATTGAATCTCCTCCTCCATATCCAAATTTGGTTGGATAACAGGTTCTGGGTTCTCATTTGATGATCCGTCAACTACTAGAAGACCCATTCTATGAAAGCGCCCAGAAAATACAAATACAAATAATCACCAACTTGTCATCCAAATTTAGAAATTTAGAAAGCTCCTATGCTCTGCAATTCCACTACCGAGGAGTATATAAAGAAAATAATCACCAACTTGCCAACCGCAATAAATTTTGAAGGAATGTTTCACATCAGGTGGCTTGCCTGGGAAAAGGAAATTAATGAATATCGGTAAAGAAAAATTGCAGACATTGTAATGTCCTACGTAACTTGGCTCTGAAGTCGATAAGAAGAATAATAAATGTTGATGAATCATAGCTCATATCTCGTAAAATTATCCTTTTTAATGTCTAATCAAAATCTTGGCCTGGATTTATGTACCACCTCAAGTTATGCAAACTATCGACATTGCCTCAGAACCACCATATCGTAGCTGCGATTTTAAATTTTGAACGGAGAACTTGGCAGCCACTTTAAACTTTCACGTAATGTGACTTGGCTCTGAGAAGAAAGATAATGAATGTTTACGATTCATTGCTGAGATTTTGTACAAATTAACCTTTTTTATATCTAATCAAAATCTTGTCATTGTTAAGTCTAATTAATTGTACTTTAGTGATTAATGTCACTGCAACTTCATGGCTAAGTTACGCAGACTGCCAACATGGCCTTGGAACCCCCATATCTTACCTACGATCATAACTTTCAAAGTCACATACACTGCCAACCTGTCCTTTGCGTATCTTTGTGGCCTTCAACTGTAACCTGCTAGCATAACCACCGAAGTCATACATGTCATCAACCTGACCATTACATATCTTCGTAACTGTCAGCATCGACCCTCTTTTTAGCCTATCGAAACTACGCACACTATTACCAGTGACCACAAATATCACTGCAATTTTGCGACTAAGTTACACAGACTGCCAACGTGTCCTCAGAACCCCCATATCTTACCTATGATCATAACTTCCAAAGTCATGTACACTGTCAACCTATCCTTTGTGTATCTTCGTGGCCTTCAACTACAACTTGCCAGCATAACCGCTAAAGTCACACACGCTCTCAACCTGACCATTACACATCTTCGTAACTATCAGCATCGACCCTACTTTTAGCCTGCTGAAACTACACACACTGTTACCAATGACCACAAATATTCACCAATTTATATTTTTTATAATATAAATACTCTTTTATATTCGCCAATTTATATTTTTTATATATAAATACTATTTTATATTCGCCAATGTATATTTTTTATAATATAAATACTATTTTATATTCGCCAATTTATATTTTAGTAGTTATGAAACAAAAACACAATTCCCCAAGATAGTTCCACCTAGTTTTAGGGAGCATCAATCATTCGCCAATTGAGATTTTTTTTTTTCTTTGAAAAGAAAATAATTTCGCCAAAAAAAAAAAATTTCCCTTCTAACTTTCGCCACTTTTTTACACCTTTTTTGAAGGGGGGGTTTCTTAAAGATTACCTTGAATATTAGTTTTTGAAACTCAAAAATTATTGGCTCCTACACATTCATTCTAGATATTGGAAGTTGTCTTGGTATGCATTTGTGTGGCTATTTCTAATATTGGTATTTGAAGACATGCATTCATGTAATTACACACATGAAAGAATAACCGTAGGAACATCAAAATTACAAAGAACAATATCTCTAGGAGCACTTTAGTTTTGAAACTAAAAGGAGATAATTGCATTACAATCTACATATAAGACATATAATCTACATTTACATGCTTGATTGTTTTCTTTCAACCTTCACCTATAGCTATAAAGGTATCCCACTAAGGGTTTTGACAAAGGAGAACTTGATCCTTCTAGTTCAGTAGCTTCCTTCAAGGTGTTTTCAAATATAATTTATCCTTGCATACATTTAGATCTTGGAAATTATGTCAATATAATTCTTAGAAGTCTAATGTCTACCAAATTAGATCTAGGCATCAAAGATAAGTTTAGGGCTACTCAAAAGTGGCCAAAGATTTTAAATTTGTACAAATTTTGAGATACTGTATACCTTGATAACATCAAATTTGAACTATTAACAAATAGTAATGTGCATCATTAACATCCATATTTCATCATCAATTTAAAATTAATTTAAGTACACTTATGTTTCCCATTTTATTTTGCAAATATCTCTCAATTTACCAATTCTGAACTCTTACAAATTAAATTATGTACATTAATCATATACATTTGTTAATTGTATACATTTATTTAATCAACCTAAATTTATGTAAAGTTATTCCCGTATACATAAAACCTCCTTTCACTACTTCAGACAATAGGTAACCTAGCTGTGAAAAAATGACAAAAGTCACTGTTATATTTTCCAAAATCACAAACTCACAGGGAGTATAAAATAAACAGCGGGATTCATTATGACAAAAATAAAGAGTAGAATGCTTTATTATATCAAATATATAATATGTAATCCATGATTACCAATTGAAGTCAATATGCAGATCAATGTGATTACATTGTGCTGCAAGCGATTGTCTTTTAACAGACTACAGCTGAATCCATTATTGTACTAAAACTAGTGCCTCTTCACAACTTCAACTCCCTAAAAGCAAGTTGGCATCCTGCAATAACAAAACAATAGAGTCTAAGACATGTGATATTCATGCAACACATTCCAACATATGCAAGAAAAAAAGAAGGAAACTGTTAGTTGTAATAGAAATACAACAAAGAACCCAAATATCCAATGAATTGGGTACCTTATTAGCTATTTGAAATATCAATTAGTATGGAGGAGGGGGGGGACTTGTAAGAGTAGTGATGGGTAGGTGGTGGGTAGAGTGGGGATTTAGAATGGGGAGGTGGGGGAATGGGTGGGGAAGGAGTTACCACAGGAGGAGGATAGTGAGGGGGCTTCACTTCCACCTTTGGAGGAGGTGGGGATTTGTGTTCATATGGAGGAGACACTGGTGTCTTCGGTGGTTTCTCATGGTGAGGGGGAGGAGATGTTTTGGGGGGAGTATAAACTGGTGGAGGAGGAGACTTGTGATATGGCTTAGGTGGACTCTGGCCTGGGGAAGGCTTATGGTGAGGAGGAGGAGGAAATGTTGGAGTTGGCTTGGGAGGAGAAATCTCATGGACAGGTGGAGGTGGAGATTTGTGATTGTAATGAGGAGGTGATACAGGTTTTGGTGGAGGATGTGGCTTCACAACTGGAGGCTTGGGAGCCGGTGATGGCAGGTGGACCGGTGGAGGAGGAGACTTGTAGTAGTACGCCTGTGGAGGAGGATTGGCATATGATGGCATTACTGCAGCCAAAATGAAGGCTGCAATAAAAACCAGTAAGGACATGCTACTGAACTTCATCTTTCCTCTCGAGTCGATCTTCCCTGGTATGAGATAACTTGTTTACATACCCAAGTATTTATAGGAGTTGATGGCTATGCAGTAGGCTTGGTAGAAACTTCTTGTTTGAACAGATTGGCTACGTGTAATGCATCCTTCGCTCTCGTGTCGGTCGAGTGGGATTTCTTTAACAATCGAAGCGCGTGGAGAAAATTTCTAGTTTGAAAAAAAATGCATCTTATCTTAAGTCAATGATAATATTTGTAATTTGTGGGGTCAGCGATCTAAAGCATATTTTGAAAGTAGGAGAATCCAGTGCTTATGGACGTCATGTGAAAACAATCTCCTTCTATCTGTAAATCACAATTGAAAATGTTCTCCAAACCTAATTATTGTACATGGTTGCCTCCAATTTGGCATTTTTTAGTCACCGACTGTTCTAAACGTGGTTTTTGCAGTGTGGCCTGTGGCAATTTTTATAATGAAAAACTAGAGTTGTTTATGTTGACTCTCTGCTCTCCATATGTTTAGTTGATTAAATTATGCCAAACTATTGAAAATGATTACACTTTCCCTAAATTAAGTTTCGTTTCCTTCAATATTGTCAGTCTCTGTCATTGTATACTATTTTTCAATATCGAGGAAAACAGGAAAAAAGATAACAAAGAAAATGGAACAAAACATTGAAATAATGAAGAGGGTCGTGATTTGATTGAGTTGAAAGGACCAAGTCGTTCACTCATAATTTCAGAGTGTTCCAAATCACTGAGATAGTTTGTTTAAAGTCGGTATTTATCGTCGGTTGTAAGTGCGATGGAGGCAAATCCTTATTATATAGAGTAATGTGAAACCGCTTATGGTGATGGGGAAAATTGGTACCCCACGTACTAGAGCGTACAACCAATACAAGTTTTATTTTTTTATTAAAAACAATCAAATTAAATAGTTGTTTAATATTTCTAAAATTTTATTATAGATTTTTTTGGGAAGATTTTATATATTCATAAAGTTGTATAGCTATTTTTTTTTGGGTTAAAATCTCACAATTGAAGAATTCTCACCTCAAGTACACTCTGTAAGATTTATTGTTATAGATTTTTATATTAAAGTTGTTAAATTAATTTTATAAAATGTAGATGTACTACTATATAATATAACAATAGGTTTTTAATTTTTCCATTATATTAATCTGATTTTAAATTTGTGTTATTAAAATTATTCATATTTGACTTTAATTTATATTGTTAATTCAACTTACATCATGCATGGATTCTTTGTATCTTTTGGCTTTAATTGTGTAAACAAATTTAACCATCTATTACTTTTGATTATTCAAATCTACATCCATTTATCATTATTATAACTTGAATTTAAATAATGCATTGAATTCAACCCAATCTTAAATTATTAAATATATTTGGTTCTAATATTATTTTGTAAAAAGTTCCTTAATGTTACATAATAAATAACAATATATAATCATAATATAACTAACACGCCTATCTTTTAAAAAATCTATGTAAAACACGTTGAGATGTATCCTCATTGAGGCAACTCTTCAATTGTATTTTCTTTATTTATATTTTTCTTTATTTTTTAATTAAAAGTATTACTTTTACTATAATAATAAAAATTGCTTATGTAATTTGATAAATA
>BSBK01005966.1:2500-420000 GCA_027943335.1 Chamaecyparis obtusa
TTCACTACTATTAATTAGTGAGAGGGATCTAGGCCAAGTGGCTTGTGATTAGAGAATGAGAGTAAACGTGTTTAATCCCACTTGTGTGAGAGTACTTCAGGAGAGTAGGGTATAATAATTTTTTATCTCATCTATATTTTTATTTGATGATTCACTTAAAGGTGGATTACTTAAGAGTATGGTTATATGTTGTGAATATAAATGAGTACCATTGCCTACGTATGTTCATTATTAAATACCTAATGTTACTTGTCTTAATGAGTTTATAACCTGATTTCTATGATATAATTCTAGTGAGAGGGTGCAAAAATATGTTTGTATATAGTGTCTGAATATAAATGATTTTTCCCTAACATAGTCTACCATGGGTATCAGATGCTTAGTACTAAGCTTCAGAAACTAGGATAGGGCTCGAAAGTCCTGATATTGAGGGTTCTCTTATGAGAGTAGAACCCCATCTGCACCTAAATTATCTAGTTTGTCTGCTCTCTTATTGCCCTCCTTGTAGATGTGGTTAATAAAGATCCTTTTAAAGGATTTACAAAGGTTTAAGGCTTAGGAAAGGAGGTAATTTAATCTCCAATTAATAATTTCTCCTTTCCTAAGTGCATTAATAATGATTGTCGAATCTCCTTCTATTTCAAGGTGTTGTAATCCCATGGAGGCACATTTATGAAGTCCTCTAACTAAAGAAAAAAGTTTCACCCAGTTGTTGGTTTCAATTCCAATGGGGGCAACCAGGGAGGCAATTTCCTTCCCTTCTTGGTTATGAATACAACACGCTATTCCTACTATCCCTAGATTCCCTCTAGAAGCTCCGTCAAAGTTAAGTTTGAACCATCCTTCCATTGGAGGGCTCCATTTACAATCTTTTCTCTTGGATACCTTGTTTTGATTTCCTGAGCCAATAAAGGGGGGGAGGGAGAGACCTATCCATTTTCCTCACATTTTTCCATCCAGTGACTCATATAAAGATCCATTTTTTGGATTTTAGAGATTTTGCAATTCATGTTCTCCATGATGGAAGACTCAATTTTGTTGCATAGTTGTCTCTAGTCTAGTTTTTCCTCTTTAAAGATTCTTCTATTTACTTCTTTCCAAATTTCCCAAACCAAAATTGAGGGGGAAGAAGTCCATAGGATAGCATAAATGCTATCTTTTTTAATGACTAGCCATGCCTGTAGCATTACAAGGAGAGAGTGGGGAAAAGCCGAGGACCATCCCAAATTCCCTACAAGCCACTTCCAACATTGATTTGTAAAGGGGTAGTTTAAAAACAAATGGTCAACATCCTCTTTGCAACTCTCATAGAGGGAGCATTTACTAGGACTTGAGAACCCTAGCTTCTTGAATCTTTCCATAGTTAAAAGACTATAATTTAGGCCTAGCCAAGTACAAAATCCTTCTTTAGGGAGACAACCTTTACTCCAACATAGGTTAATTGGTATTTCAGTTTTGGGCCTTTTGTAACTTTGGGAAATGAGATTGTACCCATCTTTTGTGTTATATTCACCCATTTTAGATCCATCCCATACTAATGTATCTTTAGAATTATTTAATGAGATCTTCCTCTTTTTTAGAATTTCTGTAACTACCTCCTCTTCTGCTAATGATATCCCTGATCTTGTCAGGGACCTCCATACCCATTCTTCTTTGTTAAAAATGATATAGTCCTTGAGGAGGATTCCAATCTTACCCTTCAAGAAATTTATGAGGGGGGGGGGGGGGGTTATCAAACAATTGGATATTGCTTCATAATGCCACCATGAATCATCCTAGAAAAGAACCTCCTCACCAATACCTGGGCACCAAGTTAATTTCTTCATAATAATGTGTCTACATTCCAACATGAAATTGGCACCAAGGGCACTCCCTTCATCCCCTAAGTTTTTTAGACCCACTCCCCCTTCTTTTGGTTTGCAAATATTTTCCCACAAAATTAAGGGGATTTTCTTGTTTTCATTACTCCCTTGCCAAAAAAAAGTTCTTAAGTGCTTGATGATTTCTGATTTTTTGTTAGAGGGGAGATGTATACATGATAATTGGTAAGTTGGCATAGCTTCCAAGACTAAGCTGACCATAGTTTCTCATCCCGCAGAGGATAGCCATCTTCATTTCCATGAATTTATTTTGTTCTTAATTTTTCCAATTATGGGGTCCCATATATTTATTTCTTTTTTGTCCTTAACTAGGGGAAGGCCCAAGTATCTACAAGGAAGCTTACCTTGCTTAAAATTAAGGATTCAACAGATATCTTTCTCAACCTCTTTGTCAGTATTAAAGAAAACTATTTCTGATTTTTTCAAGTTAATTTCTTGTCCCAAAGATTTTGTATATGATTCCAAAATATTCTTAAAGGATCTTGCCTCCTTTCTTTTACTGGCCCCGTATAACAAAGTGTCATCAACAAAATGCTGATGTGTTGTGGGATCTAATTGGTTGGTAATGGTTATTCCCTCAATAGTACCCCCTTTCATGTTCTTTTGAGATAGCCCTACCTAACACTTCTGCCATAATGATGAATAAGAAGGGGGAGATAGGGTCTCCTTGTCCCCTCTAGAGATACCAAAAAAACCTTCTGGGGCTCCATTCACTAACACAAAGATCATAGGGGTGGAAATGCATTCAAACATTAAATTAATCTAGCTCCTGGAGAATCCAAAGGCTTCTAAGAACTTGCATAGGAATCTTCAATCTACTTTATCATATGCTTTCTTTATGTCTAGTTTGATGAGCATACTAGGATTCTTATTTTTTTTGCTCGAGTGGATGGCCTCTTGTGCAATGTTGACACCATCAAAGATAGATCTTCCTAGAACAAACCCTGTTTGTTGCTTGCTTATGATTAGTTGAAGGAGTTTTTGTAGTCTAAGTGATAGGGTTTTAGTGAGAATTTTATATAAGGTATTGCATAGTGCAATTGGTCTAAAACCATTGAGGCTTGTTGGCTTATCTTTTTTGGGAATAATGGAAATAAAAGTGTTATTTACTTCCTTAAGTATTTTCCTTGAGTTTCTAACACCATCTAGTGCTTCCTTTACTTCCTTTCCTATGAAGTGCCAACACATCTGAAAGAAAATAGGTGAAAAGCCATCTGGCCTAGCAGGAGATTTATCCAAATTCATTTGCATTAGAGCATTTTTAATTTCCTCTATAGTGAATTTATCTGTTAATACTTTGTTATGTTGTTTAGTAATAACTTTAGGTATATTTTTAAGAAGTTCTATTTGACTATCTAAGTTATAATATTCCAAATTGTTAAGAATGTTACTAAATAAATTCACTATTTTAGTGGCTATTTCTTTTGAGTCACTCATGATATGACCCCTCTCATCTATAATGTTGGATATACTATTGGTATTTCTTCTTTGTTTCATGTTGTTATGAAAGAATTTAGTATTTCTCTCACTTGCTTCCAGCCAGGTTTCTCTTGACTTTTGTTTCCAAAATATTTCTTCTCTCACCAGTATCTCTTCATAATCCATGAGTAGATTTTTTTCCTTATAGTAGAGATCTTCATTCATTCCTACCTGAATGACTTGAGAATTAACCTCATTCAAATCTTTCTCTATAGACAATTTTCTCTCAAAGATATTTCCTAACTTAGTCGAGTTCCATTCTAACAATTTTCTTTTAATCCATTTTAGTTTGTTGACTATAATGAACATCTTGGATCCTGATATGTTGGGTTATGACCACCAAGTCTCAATTAGATTCAGGATTTCTGGATCCCTAAGCCAAGCTTGTTCAAATTTGAAGGTGCATTTTTTTGGTTTCATTTGTGTCAAAGTGTTGAGAAGTATTGGGTAATGATCTGATCCAGATACCAGTAAGATCTTGGCTACAAGGGAGAAATCATAATTGGTCAAGCTTCCTTTGAAGAAGAATCTATCTAACTTCTCTGCTATGTTACAAAAACCTTGTCTCCTATTGTTCCATGTGAAGTAATTGTCCTCTGTCAGAATTTCAAGAAGGGAGTTTCTATCCCTCCAGAGGATAAAGTCTTTAGCTGCCAAGGAAAGTGTATTCATGCCTCCTCTTTTTTCTGATAGCTTTGTTATCATGTTATAGTCTCCTCCTAAGATACAAAGTGTGCCATTCCTTTGACTGAGGTAAGATTCTATTTCATGCCAAACTGAAAGTTTCTCTCTGTTTTGAATAGGATCGTAAACATTAATTATGTTAAAAGTTAGATTATTTCTGAAGTTCCTAATCATTCAACTCATCCAAAATTGATTTATTTCTATTATGTCTATTGAAATGCATCATGGGTTCTTGATGATGTCCAGGCCTCCAAAAGCACCTATTGCTGGTGATGCTTCAAGTTCTCTAAGTCCCAATTTCCTTTTAAAATTTTCCATTTCTATGTTATCTAGCTTAGTTTCTTGTATTAACATTATTTCTGGGTTATGGTTTTTAATGCAACATTTAATTAATCACTTCTTGTTAGGGGAATTCATGCCCCTAACATTCCAAGAAAGGACATTCATGGCTCCTTGGGAAGGCTCTTCCCCTTCCCTGCATTAAGAATTGATCTAATTTTAACCTGACCTATTGCTTCTGCCGCCAATTCTCTTAATTCTGCATTTGGCTTCCTTCCTCTTTTTTTTGCTTTTTTTGCACAGTCAGGAGAGTTCCTGTTGTTTATTAGGTGAGCAATGCCTAGAGTTTCTGGGTCTTGTGATTCCTTATTTTTAAGATCAGTTAAAATTTCTTCCATTGAACCTCCTCAGGTTGCAACATTTGAATTCATACCTTCAATAAGTAGCTATTTCTGAAGTTCTAAGTCTTCTTTATCACAAATTTCATCCATGAATTGGTCCATTAGTTCTTCTATCAATGATTCCCCTATAAATTCTACTATTGTGTTAACTTCTTCTTGAATTTTGTCATTATCAGATTTCATTTCCTTAGGTACAAGTTACATAATCAGGATCTGATCCATATAGCTATCTATTGTTTCCTTCAAGGGGCTGATTTCAACTTCCTTAGTCAGATTATCCTTATCCTTTCCCATCTTTGTTAGGTTGTCTTCATTCTACCCCTTATCCTTCTCATGACTTTGCAGATTTAACTTATTTGAGACTTCGAGAGCTAAGGATATGTCTTGAGCCAAACCATCTATGGCTTTGTTGATTATATGCCTATCTTCCATTTGAGAACTCACCATTGCTTGGGATACAATTTTTTTATTGATCCAGGCTTCTTCTGTAATGATTGCATCTAACTTAACAAGGGATGGCCTAATTGGAGTTAACTTTTTCCCACTCTTTGGGTCTAAGGGGATTCTTGAAAAAATTGGGCTCTTTTGCCTTTCCATTGTTGTTGAAGGGGATTTGTCTAAGAAATTAATCGAAAAGCCTCCTACTACATCATTGAGATGGATGGCCACTCCTTCGAAAGGGACTACTCCTATCTGAAGAGGACTATTGTTACCTGAATCCTTCTTGAAATCTATTATTACTTCCTTCATAATAATAGGGTTTATATTAAACATATTTTAACAACTCTGAATCAGAATAGGAGGACAAGATTTAATGAAGATGTCCATCTCAACTATGATCAAATGTTCTGATTGAGGGTACTTTGATTTCACAGATCTAACAAATTTCTATAATTTAATTTAATTTTTTTAAAGAATTTTTTTGTTAAAACATTCTATGGGCATGTTGGTTAATTTAATTTCTCTAGTTACTACGATGTCCTACAAATTATAAGGGTTAAAGGATGGAATCAAGTCCAATACTGTGAAATCATACCCAATAAATTTAGGGCATCTATTGTCTAAGAATTTTTCCTTAGTTTCGATGTTAAAAAAAAAAATAAACAAAAATTCATCTAGAAGAAGCGATATACTTACTCGATTGTCAAGATTTTGCGAGAGCCAATCCGCTATCTTGGTTGCTGGAACTCCATACCTGGTCCATCTAAAGAAAACTCCCTTAAAATGCATGATTTCTTTAGATTGTTCTATGATGTTGTCCTCAATTTTAATTAATAGGGGTGAATGTAGAATGCTTCTACAGTGGGGAGGAGAGTAAGGTGGGATTTTAGGGTTTTAGGATGTATCTCGATATGGTTTAAGATAACAAGGTGCATTTCTTTTATGTGGAGGAGTGTATGTTTTGATTAGGGACTAAGTAGGTTTGTGGGTCAAATTTTTATGGTGTTTGTCAGGGACTTGAAAATGAGAGGGGGGTTCCTTTGGGTTTCTGAGAGAATCAAAGTTGTTATTCAGATGCAAGGGTTTGGCAGTAAACATAGGGGTAGAATGTCATCTCTTATTTTTAGAATTATCCACCTTTATCCAACCATGATCTTTTATTTCCTCCCCTGAGGGCTCACAGGGGCTTGTCTATTCTCCAAACAATCTGCCTCTACTCGTAGTAGAGCATTTGTCCTTGGTTATAGATGAAATTCCAGATTGTGGAGCCCATCGTGCCCCTGATGCTAGCGGATTGATATTCCTTTCAAAGCCTTGAGTATTGTGTGGGAGAGGATGCATGGGTGCCAGGACATATCGGGTTTTCATATACACCATAAGTTGGCATTCTAGAGATTCGATGCTGCAAATGGGAAGTTTTTTATGAAAAGGCAGGGGCAGAGCCATTGCGCTAATATACTTTTAGTTTTTATAATAATAAAATTTAAGTTATTCAACTTTTCTTATTATTATTATTATTATTTATTTAATATTATATTTATTCTAAATAATAATACTATTAAATATTATTATTTATTAAATCTCTTATATATATCAACCATTAATTTAATTTTATCAACATAATTATAATTATATTTATTTATTTCTTTAATCTTATATTTTAAATTATTATCATTAAATTTGATCTTGGAGAAGGGGACATTACAGTCCACCCTTCCCAAAATTGCTTGTCCTCAAGCAATGGGAAACTTCAATTTAAGTGATGTCTTACTATGTAACTTTGATGTCCAATCTAATGATCCTGAAATGAAAATTTCAACTTGGGGTTAGAACTGTGATATTTTTACAAATTAAAACTTATAATATCTAAAGATAAAATTCAATTTGAATTACCAAAAAAATTCAATTTTGGTACTTATCTTGATTCCTTGTAGTGTTTCCATTTTAAGTAGTCTTGTTCCATGATGAGTTCTGAATAATCCTTTAATCTTTAGGGGAGACTTTATCTCTTCCCAAACATTAAGGATACCCTTTTGGACATATCAATAATCCTTAGGGAAGACTTTATCTCACCCTAGGCCTCTATGGATATCCCTTTAGGACTATCCACCTCTATAATCCTTAGGAGAGAATTTATCTCATCCCATGCCTCTATGGATATCTCTTTAAGACTATCCATCTTTATAATCCTTAGGAGATACTTTATCTCATCCTAGGCCTCTATGGATATCCCTTTAAGACTATCCATCTTTATAATCCTTAGGAGAGACTTTATCTCATCCCATGCCTCTATGGATATCTATTTAAGATTATCCATCTTTATAATCCTTAGGAGAGACTTTATCTGGTCTTAGGCCTCTATAGATATCTCTTAATATTATCCATCTTTATAATCCTTAGGAGAGACTTTAACTCATCCTAGGACTCTATGGATATCCCTTTAGGACTATCCATCTTTATAATTCTTGGTAGAGACTTTTATCTCTTTCTAGGCCTTAGGGTGTAAGATCTTTCCTTAATTCCACAAAAAGAATTGAGATTATTCTAAGTACAAATGAATATTTGCATTAATATTTTTGTCGTTCCCTATTTCATTACAAACTCCTATTCCTTGACTTGATAGTCAACTCTTTATTCTCTTTTAGCCTTGATCACAAAATTGATATTAATAATTTTTCAATAAATGAGTTTATGATCTCTGGTTCTTATTACTGCCTCTCTTCTCTAGTTTTATTTGCTAGTTAACTTTCCATTTGTGTATTACTATCATAGTTATGGTTGAATTTCCTCAAAGCTCCATTGATTTTCCCCTTCATTCAGTGATTGGGTGCTATTGAGATCCCTTGTATCATGACTTTCTCTCTTATGCGGTCCTTCTTTTGTTTCTTCTATTCTATGGATTTGATTCATTTTCCCACACTTATGTCTTGATGCCCATGGTTCTTTGCACCTGAAGCATAAACCTTTCTTCATTATGTCCTCTTTTTGCCTGAGGGTGTCCTTTCCTTGGCATTGGTACCCAATAATCCATTGTTCTTTTCAAAAATAGCATGCTCTTCCTTTATCAAACTTCCTTTACTCTTCATACTCCTGGTGTGCCTTGGTTAGGGTATTCTTAGGTCTTTCCTTCACTATATTAGACTCAACTTTCCTTTCCTTTTTTATGGCTTCCTCCAAGTTTTAGGGTTCAAATGGTTTCACAAAGTTTTTGGTGGAGTCTTTAAGTCCTTCTATAAACATATAAATGAGCCTCTTTTGGGAAAGGTCCAGAACCATAACTGATAACTCTTGGAATTTGTGGGAAAATCCTTCCATGGTTCTAGTCTATTTGAGGTGGGTTAGTTCTTGGAAATACCATTTGGGGTCCCTTTCATCAAATCTATTGATAAGCTTTTGGGAAAACTCTCCATAGGAAGTTATATTTTGGTGGCCTAGGGAAATAAGCCCATGATGCGACCAATCATGTGCTACCCCTTTCAAATGGAGTATTGCAAACTGGAGGGCATCTTCTTTCGTCATGGGGCTCAAAGTAAAGTAAGTATTTAATTTCTACAACCATGTGTGAGCTGTGATTTTCTCTGATCCATCAAAATTTGGAAATGTTACCCTATTCACTTTGTGTTTGAGTTCTTTATTTATATGCCTCCTAGATGTCTCTCTTCACTTATCTTCACAAAATTCTCTAAATGATACCACTTCTTTAATATGAGGATCCAATTTTGCATAAGCCTTTGCTATGTCTTGAGTTCAGGTCATGGGTTGTTCTATTCCTTCCTCTTCTCTTAGGTATCCTTCTCTAGGAAAGAATGGACGTTGAGGCACCCCATTGTTAGAGGTTATATCATTGTTCTCTAAGTGATTTGAAATAGTTTCTCTCCCCTAGTGGGAATGACCTTTTAAATTATTGATTGAATTCCCCATGTTTTGTAGAGCCTGATTTGATATTTCCATTTGACTATTAATGTTTGATTTGTTTTCTCCATATAAGATCTCATCTCATTGGCCAAGTCATCCATTGTATTTCTCCTCATTCTTCTTTTGTAGGTTTTCACAAGCCTGACTCACAGGATGGCAGGATTATGCTCTTATACCACTGTAATGTCCCCACTTGTAGTCTCCTAGCTTGTTGGACTATAATTACAATTGCAAGAGTTTTCTTCCAAAATTATCTTCGATAATACTTAGAATGTTAATGATTGAAGTTAATTGCAAGGATATTAATTCATGATACCCTTTTATAAAATATTATTCTTCTATTATACAAATGATATTATATATGATGTTATAAGATATATGAGAATAAATATCACTATAATCTCTAATATAGAGATTTGGTGTATGGAAGGATGATCTTTGATCAAGTATCCAATCAACACCTTTGCTAAATAGTATGGACTGTTCAGTTGGATTTGTGCAATCTGAATAATTCAACCAATGTGATTGATAGCCATCTCTGATAGGACAATGAAAGGTATGCTGCAATATATTTCTATTGCTTGTAGCGATGAGATGATTTTTTTGCTCCATATATATTTTACGAATGTGAAAATATGTATGATCTTGATTGTAGTGATATAGTGTTGTTTGACTTTAGAACTTGTGACAATGCTATTGTCCCTTATTTCTTCCTTTAGATATATGCAACCAATTCTACAATATTACTTGGTACTAATTTCTTAAGGGACTCCTATCAATTCGATCACAGTATTCCAACCTTACGTTCCACTGGTATTCCAACCTTACATTGAGTCACTGTCTATTATGATGTTAAATCCTATCTTAATGGCTTCCGTGATATTCTTTCTGTCTTAATGACTGTCACCTCCTGTGTGCTCCTCCCCTCGTGTCTCTTCCTTCTACGTTACTTGTATATGCTGTGAGGAGGCGTCTACGGGTTGCTAATTAAGGTCTCGATCATTTGTTATCAAGTTTAAATACGTTTAATTATATCCTTTGTCTCGATCATTTGTTATAAAGATATAAATATTTATTTATTATTAATATAACTTGTTTATTATTAAAAAATGAAAGTAAATATATTTATTAATTATAATTATAAATTAATATGATTTGTTATTATATTAATAGTTTATTATATTATATTTATCATATTAATAATATGTAATATTATATATCTATATAATTTAATTTCATATATAATCAAAATTATTTCTATTTTATTACAATCTCAATTATAATTATATTTTATTACTTTTATTATAATAATAATAATAATAATTATTATTTATTTAATATTATATGTATTTTAAATAATAATACTATTACATATTATTATTTATTAAATCTCTTATATATATCAACCATTAATTTAATTTTATCAACATAATTATAATTATATATATAATTAATTATAATTATATTTATTTATTTCTTTATTCTTATATTTTAAAATTATTATCATTAAATTTGATCTCGGAGAAGGGGACATTACACACTTCTTCATTTCATCTTCTGTCTTTACCAACCATTTCTTTACTCAACATCACATAGTTCAGATTGATTTGGCAACTTGCATAAATTAGTAAGTCAATAGGCTTGACATCAATGACAACATAACAATAGATCTAATACTTCTACACACCTTTCATTTCTCGGTTACTAAACTTGTTCATTATTAGCATCAATTTGGCTATCAATATAAGTTGGGGTAACTAGTATCCCCTACAATATTACAATAAGTCAAAATCATAATTTAAGCACCGAGATCCAAGATCCATGCTTAATCATCCAAGAACATGCTACATATTCTTGGTCGGCTTCCAATTATGTCTTTGCTAAATCACACAACAAAGTTGATGTCATTCATCCCTCTAGGAATCTACAATCATGCAATAAGCTCACCATCTTGTCTTCAATATGATCACATGCTCCCAAAACATAAATCATTCATCCATGGAAGCTATACTGAAAGTTCAGAGACCAACTCTGCAAGTCTCCCTATCACTAGCCTATTTACCAGTCTTCACTAATTCAGTCATAATTTCAACAAATAAACTCATAAACATCTATGATCACACAATATAGTAGTACAAATGATTTACTATTCTCAAATTTGTTTGCATGTGCCAATTCATCATACAGTGCCCATACAATTCTTCACAACTTGTCTATCCAGTCTGCAATCACTCTCTAGATAACATCTTTGTAACATATGTTGTCATCAATGACAAACGCTAAATGAAAACACCTTGGAATGCAATAATTCAAACACTATTCTCAACAATATCCCCCTTTTTCATTGGTGGAAACATATGAGAAAAACCATCAACCCAAAATTAATCTACTTAACTCTAGAGTAACATTCTTTGCACAATGTACTTCTTTCTCTCTTATACAACCTTCTCATTATCCTCTTCAAATCTATCCTGAATTGGTGAGGGTTTCTTTTGCATATCTCTCCCCCATTTCTGAATCACTCTTCCCTTAGCTTCTCTCCTCTTTTCTACAACTCATCTTCTTTCCTCTATTGTTCTCCTTTCACTGATTCTCTCTCCCTTTAGATACTAGTGGGGTTTTTCTCAGCTACTCTACCCCTTTAACATCAATGGAAAAGGGTGCCAAATTACTTTCCCATACAGTGCAGAGTGTAATATATTTTAATCTTCATTTTCCTAGGTGCACAATCACCTTGATCTATTCTACTAGCTCAAAAACTTACCCCCCTAAGGAGTAAACCTCTGCATCAAGTCAAAAATGATAAAGCTTTGATAACAAGTGGAATGATGCACTTCAACATCTCCTTAGTTGTTGTCAGGTGGGGCTCTGACCCCAAGTTTGCCTCTTAGATACTCAAAGGTATCTTTTCTCAATGGTTTCGTGAAGATTTCAGTAATCTGCTCCTTTGTACTGACATACTCAAGCTTCACCTCTTTCTCTTCCACTTTATCCCTCAAAAAGTGATACTTGATTGAAATATTCTTCTTCTTAGAATGCATCACAAGGTTCTTAGACATATTCATAGTACTTGTGTTATCACAATGTATGATAATAGGCTCTCCAATATTTTCACCAATATCTTTCAACATTTGGTTCATCTATAAAATCTATGTGCAATTGATTACAGATGCAACATACTCTAACTCTGTTGTAGACTAAGCTATGCAATCCTACATCTTGATAAGCCAAGAAACTAACCTCTTTCCAAGGAAAAAAGCTCCACCACTAGTGTTTTTTCTATCATCAATATTTCCCTCCCATTTCTCATTAGTATAAGCATGAAATGAGATGTCCCTAGACCTATCATACCAAAGCCAAAACTCAAATGTTCCTTTCAGATATCTAAATATCCTTTTTATAGCCATAAAGTGTGTTTCCTTAGGATCTTCCTAGAATCTTGCAACAATTCCAACAACACTTGCAATGTCAAGTCTTGTATCTGTCAAATAATGAAGACCTCCAATCATTGATATGTACTTGGTTTGTGGTACATTCTTTGTCTCATATATAGTAGACAACTTATTACCTATCACCATAGGAGTTCCAACAGGTTTATTGTCATCAATGCCAAATTTATTTAGAAATTACTTAAGATACTTAGTCTGAGATATGAAAATACCTTACTTGCTCTGATTAATCTGCAGTCCTAAGAAGAATTTCATCTGCCCAATCATTGACATCTCAAATTCACTTTTCATTTATTTTGTAAACTTGTTAGTCATAGCATCATTACCACCAAAAATGATATCGTCGAAAAAGATTCTACAATTAAGATGCCTTCATCATTAATTCTAAAGTAAAAATTGATATCTACACTTCCTTTCTTGAAACCCAAATGAATTAGATACCTATCTAACCCTTCATACCAATCTCTAGGTTCTTGTTTTAGACCATACAATGCTTTGTTTAATATACAAACCATATCTTCTTTATCTAACAAGGGAAAACCATCAAGTTGCTCAATGTAGACTTCTTCATCCAAATCATCATTAAGAAATGCTGACTTGACATCCATCTGATATACCTTGTATGAAGCATAAGCTAGAAGTAGCCTAACTACCTATAACCTCACAATAGGTGCAAAGGTCTCCTCAAAATCAATTTCTTCTTGCTGCGAATATCCCTTACATACTAGTCTTGTTTTTTTCCCTATTACAATGCCATCTTCATTCATCTCATTTTTTAAAATCCATTTAGTACCTATGACATTCTTATCTTTAGGTCTTGGAACTAGTTCTCAAGTATTGTTCTTCTAAATTTGATCTAGTTCTTCCTTCACGTCTTTGATCCATGACTAATATCTGATTTGCGACCTTGTCCTAGTACCTTGACTGTTGTCTCCAATGATTTGATCTTGTGGATGATACCTCTAAACATACTTTGGTGTAGTTTTTTCTTTTAGATCCAAAATTATACCATTATCTGTCAACTAAATATCCCGTTGAGGCTCTTGATCTTTCTCATCTTCATCTCCTGTTTTTTTCCCTTGTGCCTGATTCTGATTTGATTTTGATTATGGTTTTCATTCTGAATACACTTAGTAAGGCCTAGGTCATAAGGATTTAACTTGCAAGTTCTTTCCTGCACTTGAAATATTTCATCAAATCTAACATTTGCACTCTTAATCATCTTCTTGGTTCTGAAATTATAACATCTATATGCCTTTCTTTTTTGTAGAATATCCAAGAAATATTCTTTCATCACTTCTAGAATCAAACTTTCCTATGCAATCATCTCTCTTAATGTAACACTTGCTTCCAAAAATTATGAAATATTTGATAGAAGGTGTTTGTCTATACCATAATTCAAATGGATTCTTACCATTTCCTTCTCTTCTTTGAGCTCTGATCATGGTTTATAATGTAGGGTATGCGCAAGATCATGAGGGGCCAAAAGTGGTGATGTGAAAAATATTCACTTTTCACTCGTCCAAAAGTGCATGAAAATGCTTGTTGACTTTTTAGTAGGCTTGGGTGTCAGTACACCTAGGAAAACTTGACACCAAAGCACATGCCTAATCAAGTACCCAATAACATATCAGGTACTCGATACCATATTGGGTACCTGATACCATATCGGGTACACAATACTTGTGGCATAAATTCAAAACCCGCAAGCCCTTTTCTTCATTTCTTTTCATGTTTTTTTCTTGTGATAATGGCTTGAAATATCATATACACAATATATTTTTAGGTATCTAATTTTGGCATGAACAAATTCAACTCCCCAGCATATTCGGTAAGTAAATTATTTATTTATTTTAATTATTTTATTTTATTTTCATGCTAAATGTAATTTTTTTTGTTGAAATAGGTTTTTATATTTATATTTGTAATAATATATGAAATCAGATTGAAATTTTTTTTTTTATTTATTTAATCAGGCATGGCTAACAACAATGAAGAAAATAACCCTCCCACACCAAATAACAATCCCAAAAATAATCCCCCATATCTAAACCCTCAATCTTTACAAGATTTGATACAAGATAATTTGAACACAATACGAGGTTTGCAAAACACATATCAAAATATACCTACATTAGGTCCCATGCTTGCCACACTAAATGTTGAACTACAACTGATTTGGAATCTAATTAAAGAATCTATGATTAAAGATCACTGAGGACTTGCTGATTAGATATGTAATATGATCAAATCAGTATTATGTTGTCATTGATGTCAACTAGTTTGACAACACTTATCTTGTAAGTTACTATACCGACACATCTGAAGAAAGGTGAAAAATAGATGAAGAACAGAGAAATCTACATGGAGAAAGATGTACATGATAGATGAGGATAAGGAACACATTGAGTAACTTGTTGATGATTCTATGACTTGATGATATTGACTTTATTATGTTGCATTCATCTATGTAGAGCTGAAAGACACAAAGTAGTGTTGTCGGTAAATGAAGCATTTCTAGTATGCACCGACGAAGTGTAGTGTATACCGATCGCAATATTAACTGAGCAGTGTTCACCGACGCATTTCTTTGTTAACTGAGTGGAAAAGAATGAATTAAATGATTAGTTTAGCTGATAAGATTGATGAGCTAGAAAAAGTATAACATCGAGGTAACAGATAATGTTTGTTACACAGATCAACAGCTGACAAAATTTAGGGAAGATCTAATGGAGAAGATTGAAACATGCTATTAACACAAGAACTGAGAAAGTTTGAATCAACAAAATCTATGAATATGGTTAAGAAGCAAAATCTGACGGTGGAGAAGAAAATGATTTACTTGTCTATATAAGAGAACAAAATTTATTTAAGAAGAATGTCGGAAGAAGAAGAAGCTACAAGAATATCGCGTGAACAAGGTTTTCATGCATTCTGATCATACTGGTTAAGCAAGAACCAAGCTGTAGAATAATTACTGAGCTACGGAGAGTAATTACCGATGGATAGTAAGTTGATACAGTATTGAATCTGAAGTGAAATATTGATCAGAAGGATTTGTATGGACTAAATATTGATCTATAATCTGCAATTGAAGTTGCATTAAGGCAGGTCATTTACTGTTACATATTTAACCATTGTATACAGTCAAAATCTCTTAACCGAGTGGACTCTAAAAGTCTTATGATGTATCATTCATAGAATGAACATTGTTATCCTATCAACCACATAGTGAATGCTAGTTGGATGATAACTTCTAGTCTAAAATCCTCTAACAAGGTCACACCTGACCAGTGTGTTTGTAACCTTTAATAGGGTTGGGTCTTAACTGACCTCACTTCAGAAGAGTGAACAATTTTTGGGTTGCTCGTCCCAGGTGGTTTTTCCCTTTACAGGGTTTCCATGTTAAATCTTTTGTATTATGTGTGGATTGTGATATTTGTTTGTTATCATTATTTACATGTTACATGTTAGATTTGATCGGTAAACTGTTATAGTATTAGACTGGTAATCGGTAAAAGCACAGAAAGTGAAAGTATTTATTGTTTACCGACGAGCAGAAATTGAAGAAATAGTTTTGAATTATACATTTTGTTTTGGGACACTAGATAACTGATTCACCCCCCTCTCAGTTATTCTAACAATTGGTATCAGAGCATTGGTTTCTTGGAACAAAGTTTTAAGGACTTAAGCATAAAGGTCTCAAGATGTATAAGAGGGAAGTACCGAAACTGAACAAAGAGAACTTTGTAGTATGGCAAAGTAGAATGAAGCTGCACATATTTGGAATTGGGAACTCTGCACTAGAGCTGATGGAGAATGGCTACATGCAATCGCCCACTGGTCCCTTAACTCTTGATCAATTGAAGGAAAAACATGAACACAATGTTATTATGATGGAACTTGCTGCTACTTGTACCAACCTTGAATTTGAAGATATCAAGACATGCATGACTACCAAAGGAATGTGGGATAAATTAGCACAAATATACAGTGGAGATCTGAATGTCAAAAGAGCCCAAGCTAAAAGTCTGAGAGGTAGATTTGATGATATGAGAATGAAAGAAGGTGAGAACATTGTTTAATATTCAAATAGACTCAAAGAGGTGGTACATGCTATTGGAGCATCTGATGGAGTAATTGATGATGAAACAATGATAAGCAAGATTCTCAAAACTTTGCTACCAGTTTATGCAATCAGGATTTCTACAATTCATGAAACAAGAGCTACATCAAACCTTACTCTTGACACTCTGATTGGTAAACTTACAACCTTTGAATTAAACAACTTTGATAACAATGTTTTTCTTTCTGTTGAATCCTCTTTCATGTCTTCTTTGAAGATTGGAAAGTCTAGCAGGAATAGTAAGAATTGTGATAGTGATGACAATATTGATGATGAACTTGATGAGCTTGAAGCACTTATGGCCAGAAGATTGCCCAAAGGAAAAGGAAGGTATAGAGGTAAGCTACTTTTAGCATGCTTTAATTATAAATAAGTCGGTCACATCACTGCTAGATGTCCACAGAAGAAAGATGATGATAGATCCAAAGACCGATCTGAAGGAAGCACAACAATAGAGACAACCAAGATGAAAAAGGAAAAAAGGTATGTTACATAGCCAAAGATATTGAAACTAAATTTGATTTTGATGATGATATAGAGGTTGTATTTGTTGCTATGAAAGATGACTCAGAAGAAGAAGAGAAACATGAAGAGACAGAACTAATCTCTAAAGTAAGAAGAAATGATACATGGATCATAGACAGTGTTTGTACACATCATATGACCAATGATGTAGAGAAGTTTGATCATCTTGTTGAATATAATGGAGGATCTATGAGAATGGGAAATGATGCACCTTGTATGGTAAGAGGTAAAGGATCATTGTTGATCAATGATAGATTACAATGTGAAAATGCATACTAGGTAGATGGATTGAACTATAATTTGTTAAGTGTGGCTCAGATAAACAATTCAGGCCACCAACTAGCTTTTGAGAGGAAAAAGGTGAAGATCTATGATGATGGAGGAAGACTTGTTAGAACTGGTACACAATCCAGAGGTAATCTATTCTATCTTGATATGGATCAGTCTTCTCATTTGTTAATAAAGGATGAAGATGCCTGGTAGTGGCACAGAAGGTTATGCCATGTGAATTTTGACAACATGATCAAGATTAGTAGAAAGAAAAGAGTTAGAGGATTGCCTAACTTGACAAAACTTGATCATGCCATGTGCCATGAATGTCAGAAAGGTAAGATGACTAAGTCTAGTTTTAAAAGTAAAGACTATTTAACAAAGAAGATACTTGAATTGGTTCATACCAATCTATGTGGTCCTATGAGAACACAAAGTTGTTTTGGTGATAGATATTTTATTCTTTTTGTTGATGACTATACTAGACTGATGATTTTTATGTTCCTGAAAGAGAAATCTGAAGCTTTCAAAATTTTTAAGTGGTATAAAGCTAAGGTAGAGAAAGAAATTGGAAAGGAAATAAAATGTTTAAGATCTGATAGAGGAGGTGAATTTATCTCTGATGAATTTACTAATTTTTGTAATGAGCATGGAATCAAAGACATGTATCTACACCGAGGACACCTCAGCAAAATGCCATTGTTGAAAGAAGCAACAGGTCTATAATTGACTATGCTAGAACATTGATGATACATAAGAATGTTGGTTAGACATATTGGAGGGAAGCTGTCAGTACAGCTATGTATGTTCTTAACTGAGTACAACTAAAGAAGGACTCCAACCAAACACCTTATGAACTATGGTTTGGACACAAACCTACTGTAAGTTATTTCAAAATTTTTGGAAGTAAATGATTTATTTTGAAAGATGAGAGAAATGGAAAATTTGATTCTAAAGGAGATGAAGGTATATTTTTGGGATATTCCACTACAAGTAAAGCATATAAATGTCTGAATAAGGTTACAAATAAGATAGTTGAAAGTACTAATGTTCATGTTGATGAGTTTGATAACAAGTACACAGAGGAAAGTATAAAGGAACTGAAAGACTACGGTAGATTCACTTACATTGAACATCTAGAGTATCTATCGACACCGCAAACCGTGACAACCGGTCAGCAGAGAAACAATGTAGGACAATAAACAACACAAACTGAGGAACAAGATGGAGCTATCGAGCAAGAAAATGACCCTGAACAAGATGAGTAAGAAAGGAGAAATCAAGTTTTGGCTAGTTTTGTCAGAAGACATCATCCTGAAACACAAATCATTGGAGACAGACATGTTGGAATGCAAACTAGAAGGTACATGTTTAATTTGTGAATTTGAACCTAAAACTATGAAAGTTGCATTAGAAAATGAAGAATGGGTTAATGCAATGAAGGAATAAATAGAGAAAATAGAGAAGAACAAAACCTAGTCCCTAGTACCCTGACCAAAAGATAAAAATGTTATCAGTACTAAGTGGATATACAAAAATAAATTGAATGAAATGGTGAAGTCACAAGAAATAAAGCTATATTGGTATGCAAGGGATATGCACAGGAAGAAGGCATTGACTATGGTGAAACATTTGCACCTATTGCTAGATTAGGAGGAGTTAGAATGCTACTTGCATATGCTGCACACAAGAAATTCAAAGTCTATCAAATGGATGTGAAGTCAGCATTTTTAAATGGTATACTTGAAGAAGAGGTCTACATTGAACAGCCTGAAGGATTTGTTGATCCCGACAATAAAGACATGGTATGTAGACTACATAAAGCTTTATATGGATTGAAGCAAGCACCAAGAGCATGGTATGAAAGACTGCATACATACTTGTTAAGTATTGGATTTGTTAGAACAAGTGAAAACAATAATCTATATGTGAAAGGTGATACTAATGATACTATTATCATTGCTGAAATATTTGTTGATGATATCATCTTCAGAGGCTCAGATCTTGTCTACAAGGCATTTGCTAATGAAATGCAAAAGGAATTTGAAATGTCTATGTTCAGAGAGATTAAGTTCTTTCTTGGACTACAAGTGATTCAGCAAAGTGATGGGATATTCATCACACAATCTAAATACATAAAGGAAGTACTGAAGACATTTGGCATGGAAGATGCTAAACCCATGGGAACATTAGTGGCTACTAGATGCAAACTGAAAAAGGAGGATGAAACTACAGAGGTAAACCAGACACTTTACTGATCCATGATTGGTAAGTTAATGTATGTAGTTCACAGTAGACCAGATATAGCACATGCTATGGGAATTGTTGCAAGATTTTCTGCTAATCCTAGAGAATCACACATGATAGCTACAAAAAGAATCTTAAGATACTTGAAGAAAATAGAGAATTTTGGATTATGGTATCTTAAGGAAGAGAAGTTTGAAATGAAAGTTTACATCAATGCTGATTGGGCTGGAAATGTGGATGATAGAAAAAGCACCACCAGAGGAGCATTTTTCTTTGGTGAAAGACTTGTAACCTGGACAAGTAAAAAGCGGGCTTGTATTTCTCAGTCTATAGCTAAAGTAGAATATGTTGTTGCTGCTACTAATTGTTCAAATATTGCATATATCAAACAAGTGTTGGAAGGAATGAATGAGGTAATCACTGACCTAGTGATTATATATTGTGACAACACTAGTGCTATTAATATTTCAAAGAATCCTGTGATGCACTCTAAGACAAAGCATATATCTATTAAGTATCATTACTTAAGAGAGCAAGTGCAAGAGAAGCAAGTGAAGTTAGAATTTGTTACATCTAAAGAACAACTTGCAGATATTTTACAAAACCCCTACCGAAGGACACATTTGAATACTTGAGGATTAGACTTGGGGTTCGTCCCCTATCTATTGGTCACTATGGTGATCTAGTTTTTGCATTAGCCTACTTATATCAGAAGATCATTCATGTTGATGCAGCATAATTTACACTTTGAATCATGTTCAATGTTGTCATTAAGTTTGAGAACTTGAACCGATTGGAATATCAGTATTCAGAGATACAGAGGTAGATAGAATTGTTTGTTTATTTGTTTCTTTGGCATTGCTATAAAAGGGAGAGATAAATAATATGAAATGAAAAGGGGAGAGAAAAACAAGATATGAAAAGGAACAAGCACTGACAAGAATTATCTAAGGGAGAGACAATATGAATGAGACAGTGTATTGAAGATCAGTTACAGAGAACAAGAACTGAAAAGATCAAAACTATAGAATGGTAAAGCTGTACTATTTAATGTTGTTTAGTAACATAGTGATTAAACATATTAAGTCTATTCGACTTACATCATTTTGTTCACTAAGTTTTAGAATATATGTTTGGTATGTGTATGGTACATTTCATATTACTTGAGTTGCCATCAATGCCAAAGGGAGAGATTGTTGAACTACAACTGATTTGGAATCTGATTGAAGAATTTGTGATTAAAGATCACTGAGGAGTTGTTGATTAGATATGTAATATGATCAAATTAGTATTATGTTGTCATTGATGTCAACTAGTTTGACAACACTTCTCTTGTAAGTTACTATACCGACGCATTTGAAGAAGGTGAAAAAAAGATGAAGAACAAAGAAATCTACATGGAGAATGATGTACATGATAGATGAGGATAAGGAACACATTGAGTAACTTGTTGATGAGTCTATGACTTGATGATATTGACTTTATTATGTTGCATTCATCTATGATGAAGTATAGAGCTGAAAGATACAAAGCAGTGTTGTCGGTAAATGAAGCATTTCTAGTATACACCGACGGAGTGTAGTGTATACTGATCGTAGTATTAACCAAGTAGTGTTCACTGACACATTTCTTTGTTAACTGAGTGAAACAGAATGAATTAAATGATCAATTTAGCTGATAAGATTGATGAGCTGGAAAAAGTATAACATCGAGGTAACAGATAATGTTTGTTACATAGATCAACGATTGACAAAATTCAAGGAAGATCTAACAAAGAAGATTGAAACATGTTATTGACACAAGTATCGAGAATTTTTGAAGTGGAAAAATCTATGAATATGGTTAAGCAGCAAAATCTAATGGTGGAGAAGAAAATGATTTACTCGTCTATATAAGAGAACATAATTTCTTTAAGAAGAATGCCAAAAGAAGAAGAAGCTGCAAGAATATCATGTGAACAAGGTTTTCATGCATTCTGATCATACTGGTTAAGCAAGAATTGAGTTGCAGAACAATTGCCGAGCTACAGAGAGCAATTACCGACAGACAATAAGTTGATACAGTATTGAATCTGAAGTGAAATATTGATCAGGATTTGTATGGACTAAATATTAATTTGTAATCTGCAATTGAAGTTTTATTAAGGCAGGTCATTTACTATTACATATTTAACCATTGTATACAGTCAAAATCTCTTAACTGAGTGGACTCTGAAAGTCTTATGACGTATCATTCATAGAATGAACATTGTTATCCTGTCAACCCCATAGTGAATGCTGGTTAGATGATAAATTCTAGTCTAAGATCCTCTAACAAGGTCACACCTGACAGTGTGTTTGTAACCTTTAACAGGGTTGGGTCTTAACCGACCTCACTTCAGAAGAGTGAACAATTTTTGGGTTGTCGGTCCCAGGTGGTTTTTCTGTTTACAGGGTTTCCACGTTAAATCTTTTGTGTTATGTGTGGATTGTGATATTTTTTTTTTATCATTCTTTACATGTTATATGTTAGATTTGATCGGTTAACTATTATAGTATTAGACTGGTAATTGGTAAAAGCATAGACAGTGAAAGTATTTATTGTTTACCGACGAGCAGAAATTGAAGAAATAGTTTTGAATTATACATTTTGTTTTGGGACACTGGATAACTGATTCAACCCCCTCTTAGTTATTCTAACACTAAATACAATTGTTGAAAATATTGACACACTCACGTAGCAACATAATGCTGCTCTTCATTAGCATGATGATATGCATGCCCAATTTGATGACAGGCTTGACCATGATGGGATTGTGGCCCTTAATATAAGTAAGGAAGATATAGCTGCCCTTTTTGTCAATCCTAAAACCAAAATACTAGCTAACCCCCAAAACCCCAAATTATCAATAAAATGGTGCACAAATGAAGCAATGCGCATAAACTTTTGAGATCGTTGGTGGATGGTTTTTGATAAACCACCCCATAGAAATTTGGAGGTCCCATTTTATTTCATAAAAAAATTGTATGCTAAGTTTGTGCTTGGTCACCATGTTGATTATTGGAGTATGAGGCCCAACATGGGTGTAGGTGGAGGAGATCCTTAGACCAGGCCATTTGCCTAGCACAAAAAGGCCACTACCTTTGTCCCCTCACTGATGTCACACCCCCTCCTTGAGTGCAGCATCCCAATATCATTGTAGAGGCTACCTCACAGACTATTAGGGCCATTCATTTACTGAGTGATCAGTTGATCACATAGACTAGGTCAGTGTTGCCTCCTGGTGTGGATGATGTTGGTGCATCGACATCTCATCAGAGTTCACATGTATGCGAGCCCTATATTTGCATTATATGCAAGAATATGTGCCTCAAACTGCTTATTGATGCTGATACATATCAGTATGTTATTGATGAGGAGGATATAGGAGATGCAACTGTAGAGACTGCAACACCTCATGGAGCATCTACATCTCATGAGAGTGCTTAGGAGGTGTACGCAAAGCCATTGACTCCTATTGATATGGTAAGAGTAAACATTATAAATAAATTTATCACATGACTTATTTAATTTAAAAACAATTTATTTATTTAGATTAGTTTACTTGATTGCATGCACTTATGTATATATATTTTTTCCATTTATGTTCAGTCGATGACACAAGAGGAGGTGAGACAGGTGGATGAGTCCACACTTTCGGCCATTTCATTTGGCCTTGATGACTATATGGTATATTATAAATTATGTACGCATTAGTTATTTTTTATATCATTTGGTGTACATGCTTAAATCTCTATCAATTAGAGCAATAAAATTCATACATTTACTAATATATTGTCATCTTATTGTGTTCTTGCAGGATACAGCCGATGTCAGTGGGGGGCATGAGGGGGTTCCTTCATCAGGTGTCGACAAAGGAAAGGTAGTTAATTGTTTAAGATTTATTATGCATGCATATGTATGCCACTTGTGTGTAGTAATAAATATTTTACTTGCACTTTATTGTATAGGGTGTGGCTATTGATGATGTCCCAACACCAGTTTGGGAGCGTAGGGTTACAGGCATCTTGATTCAGAGTGATAGTTTGATTATACATAGACTTTTACATATTGTTATTTGTATTTTGTAACCAGGGTTGCTATGATGAAGTACATTGATATATAATTGACAATCTTTTTACTCTCCTAGGTTACTCCAAGTTTGAGGGAGGGCCCATGAGAATCTTTCGTATCTTTGTTGACCCAGCCCACTATTCCAAAGGAGGGATCACCAGATGTAAGTTTTAATTTTAGTTCAATCAATTTGTAATTTTATTATGCTATCATCCTATTTTTTAGATTTATTACTCTATGTTGCACCACTCTACTAATCTCATTATTGCAAATATATATTTATAGGTTAGAGTTGGTATTGTTGGCATGGTCCCTTTGCTACCCAAGACTTATGCTAGGACACCTGATCATGGTAGGCGACCAAGAGACCAGGTACAGATATTTGTATTCAGTTATAATTTTAATTAAATTACTATTTGAATTATGAACTATATATATATATATATATCTGTGTCTATGTGTCTGTGTGTCTGTTTGTACAAATCATATAAAGTAAGTAAATTTAACTTGGGTTTGAACTCATTTTTTATGCAGGATCAAACAGAGCCCAACACTTCTTCAAAGATGCTACATTTTGATGATCCCCCTATGGAATAGGATGTAGTTTTAGTTTTGTGGTCATTTAGAGATGCCACTTGGCACATTTTAAGATGGCATATATGCCACATTGTACACCTTAAAACATTGATTTTGTAGACATTTTGAAATGGCATGTGCCATATTTGTATCTGGAGATACTTTTGATACATTTGATACTTGTATATATAAAACATGTTCATTTATATGTTATATTTGCATCATCTTTTGTATATACATATTTATTATTCATGTTTATGGAATTGAATGGTGAAGTTATATCTTGACTATGATTATCATTATGATTCAATATATATCTTGTTGAAGTTATATTTGTTTTTCTTTACTCTAGAATACCCTGGTCATGGAGCTTATTATGTTTGAGGTTTAACTTCTATAGATTTCCTATGTTCTTATGTTTCATACCAGTATATATACTCACTTGAGCCACTTAGTACTAAATTGTTTCAATACTATGTATATACTCACTATGTATATAACTTGTCATATTGGAGTCACTCGAGCCATGGAAGATCATTGCCCAATCGTGCTTAGTGCACCTTGGGGTCACTTGGATCAAGCGTGGTCACGAGCATTCCAATGACTCCGTGGGTGGAATGAGGTTGTCACTAGCATTTACTTGACCAATCGGAGCTGATGGAGTAGACAGTTTGATGCAATGTCAGATGGTTTGAAAGATACATTGGTGAGCCACTTTCAACTGACCCTCACTACAAGTTTTGGCATCGACTGAGATCACCTTTCCAAATGCAAATGAAGTCGAATCACCCAAAACTGAGAGAGGTTATTGTAGACCTTGGAAAGACAATCACATATCCCCTGATAGTTTTTCAATACCTCTCATGAGGTTTGAGATACAAGCCATGAAAGATCACTGCCCAATCGTGCTTAGTGCACCTTGGGGTCACTTGGGTCAAGCGTTGTTGCGAGCGTTCCCATGACTCCGTGGGTGGAACGGGTTTGTTAGTGGTGTTTACCTAGCCAACTAGAGCTAATGGAGAAAATAGTTTGATGTTAGGTCAGATGGTTTGAAAGATATGCTGCTGAGCCGCTTTCAACTGACCCTCACTACAAGTTTTGGCATTCACTAAGATCATCTTGCCAAATGCAAATGAAGTTGAATCATCCAAAACTGAGAGAGGTTATTGTAGACCTTAGAAACATGATCCCATAGCCCTTGATAGTTTGTCAATACCACTAATGAGGTCTGAGATACGAGCCCCAAAAGCTTGCTGCCCAATCATCTTAGTGCACCTTGGGGTCACTTGGGTCGAGCGTGGTCGCGAGTGTTTCGGTGACTTCGTGGGTGGAATGGGGTTGTCATTAGCATTTACCCAGCCAACCAGAGCTGATGGAGTAGATGATTTGATGCCAGGCCAGATGGTTTGAAAGATATGCTACTGAGCCACTTTCAACTGACCCTCACTACAAGTTTTGGCATCGACTGAGATTGCCTTGCCAAATGCAAACGAAGTCAAATTGCCCAAACTAAGAGAGTTTATTGTAGATCTCAAAAACATGATCCTATAGCACTTAACAATTTGTTGATACCTCCATGAGCTCTAAGATATGATCCATGAAAGATTGCTGCCCAATCGTGCTTAGTGCACCTTGGGGTCACTTAGGTCAAGCATGGTCGTGAGCGTTCCAGTGACTCTGTGGGTGGAATGGGGTTGTCACTAGCATTTACCTAGCCAACTAGAGCCAATGGAGTAGATAGTTTGATGCAATGTTAGACGGTTTGAAATATATGCTATTGAGCCACTTTCAACTGACCCTCTCTGTAAGTTTAGGCATCGACTGAGATCGCCTTACCAAATGCAAACAATGTCAAATTGCCCAAAACTGAGATAGGTTATTCTAGACCTTGGAAACACTATCTTTTAGCACCTAATGGTTTTTGGATACTTCTCACAAGCTCCAAGATATGAGCCATGGAAGATAGATACCCAATCATGCTTAGTGCACCTTGGGGTCACTTGGGTCAAGCATGGTCGAGAGTGTTCTGGTGACTTTATGGGTAGAATGAGGTTGTCAGTAGCATTTACCTAGCTAACTAGAGCTGATGGAGTAGATGGTTTGATGCTAGGTTGGACGGTTTGAAATATATGCTACTGAGAAACTTTCAACTAACCCTCACTACAAGTTTTGGCATCGACTGAGATCATCTTACCAAATGCAAATGAAGTTGAATCACCCAAAATTGAGAGATGTTATTGTAGACCTCAAAAACATGATCCCATAGCCCTGGATAGTTTTTTGATACCTCTCACAAGGTCCTAGGACCCCTTCGGACACACTGGAGCATTCAAATGTGTCAAAAGCAGTCATGGGGACTCCCTAGGTGTCCTAGTATGCCTTATCACATGTTAGGACCCCTAGGAAGTCCCAATGACCCCTTTTGACAGATTGGAATGCTCAAGAGTGTCTTAAGAGGTCCTAGGACTCTTTCGTACACACTTGAGTGTTCAAATGTGTCAAAAGGGGTCATGGGGACTCCCTAGGTGTCCTAGTATGCTTTATCATGTGTTAGGACCCCTAGGAAGTTTTGATGACCCCTTCTGACACATTGGAATGCTCAAGTGTGTCTTATGGGGTCCTCAGACCCTTTTAGAGACCCTTGAGCATTCAAATGTGTCAAAAGGAGTCATGGGGACTCCCTAGGGGTCCTAGTATGCCTTATCATGTGTTAGGACCCCTAGGAAGTCCTGATGACCCCTTTTGACAAACTGGAATGCTCAAGTGTGTCTTAAGGGGTCCTAGGACCCCTTAAGACACACGTGAGCATTCAAATATGTCAAAACAAGTCATGGGGACTCCCTAGGGGTCCTAGTACAACTTATCATGTGTTAGGACCCCTAGGAAGTCTTGATCACCCAATTTGACAAATTAAAATGCTAAAGTGTGTCTTAAGGGGTCCTAGGACCCCATAAGACACACTTGAGCATTCAAATGTGTCAAAAGGGGTCATGGGGACTCCCTACGGGTCCTAGTATGCCTTATCATGCATTAGGACCCCTAGGGAGTCCTGATGACCCCTTTTGACAAATTAGAATACTCAAGTGTGTCTTAAGGGGTCCTAGGACCCCTTTGGACACATGTGAGTATTCAAATGTGTCAAAAGAGGTCATGGAGACTCCCTAGGTGTCCTAGTATGCCTTATCACATGTTAGAACCCCTAGGAAGTCCCCATGACCCCTTTTGATACATTGGAATGCTAAAGTGTGTCTTAAGGGGTCCTAGGAACCCTTCAAACACACTTGAGCATTCAAATGTGTCAAAAGGGGTCATGGGGATTCCCTAGGTGTCCTAGTATGCCTTATCAAGCATTAGGACCCCTAGGGAGTCTCCATGATCCCTTTTGACACATTGGAATGCTCAAGTGTGTCTTAAGGGGTCCTATGACCCATTAAGACACACTTGAGAATTCTAATGTGTCAAAAGGGGTCATGGGGACTCCCTAGGGGTCCTAGTATGCCTTATAACATGTTAAGACCCGTAGGAACTCCCGATGACTCCTTTTGACACATTGGAATGCTCAAGTGTGTCTTAAGGGGTCCTAGGACCCCTTTGGACACACTTAAGCATTCAATTGTGTCAAAAGGGGTCATGGGGACTCCCTAGGTGTCCTAGTATGCCTTATCATGTGTTAGGACGCCTATGAAGTCCTGATGACCCCTTTTGACACATTAGATTACTCAAGTGTGTTTTAAAGGGTCCTAGGACCCCTTAAAACACACTTGAGTATTAAAATGTGTAAAAAGGGGTCATGGGGACTCCTTAGGGGTCCTAGTATGCCTTATCATGTGTTAGGACCCCTAGGAAGTCTCGATGACCCTTTTTGACACAGTAGAATGCTCAAGTGTGTATTAAGGGGTCCTTAGACCCCTTCAAACACACTTGAGTGTTCAAATGTGTCAAAAGGGGTCATGGGGAGTCCCTAGGTGTCCTAGTACACCTTATCACACGTTAGGACCCCTACGGAGTCCCTATGACCCGTTTTGACACATTTGAACACTCAACTATGTTTTAAGGGGTCCTAGGACCCCTTAAAACATAGTTGAGTGTTCAAATGTGTCAAAAGGGGTCATGGGGACTCCCTAGGGGTCCTAGTATGCTTTATCATGTGTTAGGACCCTTAGGAAGTCCCAATGACCACTTTTGACACATTGGAATGCTCAAATGTGTCTTAAGGTGTCCTAGGACATCTTCGAACACACTTGAGCATTTAAATGTGTCAAAAGGGGTCATGGGGACTCCCTAGGTGTCCTAGTATGCCTTATCACGCGTTAGGACCCCTAGAAAGTTGCCATGACCCCTTTTGACACATTGGAATGCTAAAGTGTGTCTTAAGGGGTCCTAGGACCCCTTAAGACACACTTGAGTGTTCAAATGTGTCAAAAGGGGTCATGGGGACTCCCTAGGGGTCTTAGTATGCCTTATCACATGTTAGGACCCCTAGGAAGTCCTGATGAGCCCTTTTAACACATTGGAATGCTCAAATGTGTTGTAAGGGGTCGTAGGACCCCTTCGGACACACTTGAGCATTCAAATGTGTCAAAAGGGGTCATGGGGACTCCCTAGGGTTCCTAGTATGCCTTATTATGTGTTAGGACCCCTAGGGAGTCCCCATGACCCCTTTTGACACATTTGAATGCTCACATGTGTCTTAAGGGGTTGGGGACTCCCTAGTGGTCCTAGTATGCCTTATCACATTGTAGGACCCTTAGGAAGTCCCCATGACACCTTTTGAGACATTGGCATGCTCAAGTGTTTCTTAAGGGGTCCTAGGACCCCTTAAGACACACTTGAGCATTCAAATGTGTCAAAGTGGTCATGGGGACTCCCTAGGGGTCCTAGTATGCCTTATCATGCATTAGGACCCCTAGGATGTCCTGATGACCCCTTTTGACACATTGCAATGCTCAAGTGTGTCTTAAGGGGTCTTAGGACCCCATCAGACACATGTGAGTGTTCAAATGTGTCAAAAGGGGTCACGGGGACTCCCTAGGTGTCCCAGTATGCCTTATCATGTGTTAGGACCCCTAGGAAGTCCCTAGGACCCCTTTTGACACATTGGAATGCTGAAGTGTGTCTTAAGACCCCTTAAGAGACACTTGACCATTCCAATGTGTCAAAAGGGGTCCTAGGAACTTCCTAGGGGTCCTAACGCGTGACCCCTAGGGAGTCCCCATGACCCCTTTTGACACAGTTGAATGCTCAAGTGTGTCTTAAGGAGTCCTAGGACACCTTTTGACACCCTTGAGCATTCAGATGTGTCAAAAGGGGTCATGGGGACTCTCTAGGGGTCCTAGTATGCCTTATCACATGTTAGGACCCCTAGGAAGTCCTGATGACCCCTTTTGAGACATTGGAATGCTCAAGTGTGTCTTAAGGGGTCATAGGAACTCTTAAGACACATGTGAGCATTTAAATGTGTCAAAAAGGGTCATTGGGACTCCCTAGGGGTCCTAGTATACCTTATCATGCATTAGGACACCTAGGAAGTCCTGATGACCCCTTTTGACACATTGGACTGCTCAAGTGTGTCTTATGGGGTCCTAGGAACCCTTAAGACACACTTGAGGATTCAAATGTGTCAAAAGGGGTCATGGGGACTCCCTAGGTGTCCTAGTATGCCTTATCACATGTTAGGACCCCTACGAAGTCCCCATGGCCCCTTTTGATACATTAGAATGCTCAAGTGTGTCTTAAAGGGTCATAGGACACCTTCAGACACACCTGAGTGTTCAAATGTGTCAAAATGGGTCATGGGGACTCCGTAGGGCTCCTAGTACTCCTTACAATGTGTTAGGAACCCTAGGAAGTCCCGATGACCCCTTTTGACACATTGGAATGCTCAAGTGTGTCTTAAGGGATCCTAGGACCCTGTCGGACACACTTGAGCATTCAAATGTGTCAAAAGGGGTCATGGGGCTTCCTAGGGGTCCTAGTATGCCTTATCACATGTTAGGACCCCTAGGAAGTCCCAATGACCCCTTTTGACACATTAGAATTCTCAAGTGTGTCTTAAGGGATCCTAGAACCCCTTCGGACACACTTGAGCATTCAAACATGTCAAAAGGATTCATGGGGACTCCCTAGGGGTCCTAGTATGCCTTATCACGCATTAGGACCCCTAGGAAGTCCCAATGACCCCTTTTGACATATTGGAATGCTCAAGTGTGTCTTAAGGGGTCCTAGGACCCCTTCATACACACTTGAGCATTCAAATGTGTCAAAAGGGGTCATGAGGACTCCCTAGGGGTCTTAATATGCCTTATCACATGTTAAGATCCCTAGGAAGTCCTGATTTCCCCTTTTGACACAGTGGAATGCTCAAGTGTGTCTTAAGGGGTCCTATGATCCCTTAAGACACACTTGAGCATTCAAATGTGTCAAAATAGATCATGGGGACTCCCTAGGGGTCCTAGTATGCCTTATCACACATTAGGACCCCTAAGAAGTCCCAATGACCCCTTTTGACACATTAGAATGGTCAAGTGTGTCTTAAGGGGTCCTAAGACCCCTTCAGACACACTTTGAGCATTCAAATGTGTCGAAATGGGTCATGGGGACTCCCTATGGATCCTAGTACACCTTATCACGTGTTAGGACCCCTAGGAAGACCCAATGACCCCTTTTGACACATTGGAATGCTCAAGTGTGTTGTAAGGGGTCCTAGGACCCCTTCGAACATACTTGAGCATTCAAATGTGTCAAAAGGGGTCATGGGGACTCCCTAGGGGTCCTAGTATGCCTTATCATGTGTTAGGACCCCTAGGAAGTCCTGATGACCTTTTTGACACATTAGAATGCTCAAGTGTGTCTTAAGGGGTCCTAAGACCTCTTCGAACACACTTGAGCATTCAAATGTGTCAAAAGGGGTCATGGGGACTCCCTAGGGGTCCTAGTATGCCTTATCATGCATTAGGACCCCTAGGAAGTCCCAATGACCCCTTTTGACACATTGGAATGCTCAAGTGTGTCTTAAGGGGTCCTAGGACCCCTTCAGACACACTTGAGCATTCAAATGTGTCAAAAGGGGTCATGGGGACTCCCTAGGGGTCCTAGTATGCCTTATCATGCATTTCCTAGAGAATACCCACAATTTGTATACAAAAGCATCATACAAGAAAAATGACAAAAAAATAATAGCTAAAAGATAAAATTTATCATGAATGCTGGTAGTACCAAGGTCATATCCGCTTACAAATCTTGGCCTATGATGTGCAAAATGATGAAACCAAGTGAAATGAAAGGGAAGGGATCGATCAAATAGCGAAGGTGCATCAAATCAGATCAATGTCATAATAAATGCAGAAAATACTATTACGGACAAAAATATTTGCATATTTATTTTTTACACCTTTCCCAAGCTTTTCTACCTTGCTACATGATTAGACATTTTCATTAGGAGAACTAGATTCTTAGGTTATGATTTACAGATCATCTTTTTGATCCAAAGGATGCAGATCGACTACTATATCTTCCTTAGATAGTTTGATTCTATTTCTTTGCTATGCTATGCTAAATTGCACAAGCAATTGAGTTGAGAATACTAGAAAGAATTCTTTAAGAGTCCAATCTAGATTCTTTAATTCTTCTAGTGAATCCAAATTTAGTTGTTATAAAGATGAGATGTTAGTGAATGACTTCTTGCTAATACTACTCTTCCACCAGATCTAGATTTCAACCCTTTTGTGGACCTACAGGCTCAATTGTGAGCCCACAAAATTGGCCAAGAGAAAAATGTGATTGTATATCAACTGATTACAAAATGTTCAGTTGAGGAGAAAATATTGCAATGATCAAGAAGAAAATTGGCTATAGAAAATCTAGTTATGAATTCTATTAAGAATGAAACTATTAAGGAATTGCATGATATATTACTCAACGGTGCAAGGAATATTCTTGATGAACATGGGATTGCAGTTACATCTATTCAATATACAAAGGGAGATATAGAAAATATTCATAATAGAGAGATTTTAAAGTGAGATAAAATGACATTTCAGAAGAAAATGGTTATTTTGGTGCCATCCAAGGCATGCCAATTACTCAGGATGAAGAGTAAAAGCCCACAGTTAATGGGAAAGAGTGGGAAGAGATTCTTGGATCCATGATAGAAGTTATAGATAAGGAGGAAGAGCTAGGAAGGGGAAAGTGACAAAGGAAAGAAGTAAGATATGTGTGTGAGCCTATATCAGATGGTGATGATGAGTACTCACCATCTACTAGTAGCTCAAGAAGTGACAAAATCTCTTCAGTGCACATGTACACTATCACAAAAAATTCAGATAGAGAAGTAACAAGTGCTATGGAATTATCCATAGAGCAATGTGAAATGAAGCCTCAAATTGCTTCATTAGCAGGCAAAGAATTTGGTCATGCACTTCATTCTAGCACCACAAATATTTCTATTAGAAATTCCTATTCATTAATGGCCTTGCATTTATGGGACTTGGGAAACCAGGTTACTCATGTTGTGCAATATCCCTCAAATGTAAGTTCATTGCCACCTTTGGCAAGGTAGTCTCACTCCTCATTTTACAACAAAGGGCAGCCATCTATGGTCCAAGGTTTTAATTCAGCTAACAAATGGAGAGCTTCTCAAGGTACTAATCTCTTTCATAGAGAAGTTCCCGATTCATCTCAAGGTTCTCATTTAGGTGACCAACTCCTTCAAGGTCCACAAATAGACCCATTGATTTCCCAAATTGGTAAAAGGGTAGATGAAATTTTGGAAAGAGTATCCCAATTGAAGAGAAATGGAAATTCCAGTGAGCATAAAGTTATTGCAGATCCAATGGGTGTATCTTCTCCACTGACAAATATAACTGCATTTCCAGAGGCTTGAGTTTAAATGGAGATTGTTTGTTCCCAAACATGCCCCAGTCGAGCAAATGAACCAGATGTTTCTTGAGTAAAGAAGATAGTGTACACACTAAATAGTGCACTTCTCTAAGTCTTTACTTCCAAGGGAATCCATGAAAGGGAAACCTTGAAAAATGACCTAGAGCTCCCTAGGCATGGAGTGCAAGGATATTAAGTGTGCTCTCAACTAGAGCTATTTAATCCTATGACCTTGCTAGTAAACCATGCAATGGGAGATTCAATGGAGACAAGGGCAAGAGTGCCAATATCCTCAAGAATCAAGTATGAGAATGAAATGCAACTATGCTAGAAATGAGAATGCAAGCTAAGCTATGAAAAAAAAGATGCAAGTGTTACAATCCAAGCTAATTAATCTATGTGAGCTAATCTAGAGCATATAAATGAAGCTAATATAGGAAAGCATAAATATGAAGCTATGATGCAAGAAATGGAAGATGGGTGCAAGAATGATCTCCAAAAATCTCTACAATCTCCAAGCAATCCTACAGCATAAGGTTAGTATTCAAAAGATGGATCTAAGAATGAGAAGAGAGCTCTCCTTTTATAAGAAATGAGAAAGAATGGACCATGGAGATTAAGAGGCAAAAGATTTAATCAAGGGTGGAGCTTGAAAGAGGAGCAATCCATGTGCACAAATATCCTCCAATGATAAAATAAGAGTTGACTTTTGTGTCCATATGAGACAAAAAGTGTTTTTCTTCTTTTTATAAAATAAGAATAATGCTTTATTTGTGCAACTTAGGATAAGAGGAAAAGTGGGGGCTTTTTATTTAATAAAAGGGGAGGAAATTCCTTTTAAATAAATAAAGACTTAGGATAAAATGGTTAGCCCATAGAATATAATAAAAAATGATAAAAAAGGATTTTATCAAGGAAATTGATATAATTGAAAAATGCTGATTTTTGAAAATATTGATTCAGGAATTTGATAAATTGCCAAATGGGGGCCCAAAGTCTAGGCGACCATTTTAGGGTGCATACAGGTAGTGGTTTATTAAAGCATCTGCATTATCCCACTTTCTATTAGTTACTACTTTTTGAGCGGCTTGCCAGCTTCTTTTGTGTGAGATTCTTGTAATATATAATGTCCTCATGCAAGTACATGCCAGTTTTTATAAACATTTTCAGTTCTAAAGTGTTAGTGAGCAATATAAAGAAAATGTTCTTGCATGTGTTATTTAGACACATATTAATAAATTAGGAAACCATTTTTCTCCCATTACATGGTAGAAATGCCTAGATTCACTTTTCCAGTATCAATAGGTAGCATGATGAGGGAAGAAATATATTTGTGAAGAGGAAGTACAAATGTTACTATCCAAAACCATTTGGAGAGTAATATTCTTCTCCTGATTGTAATAAGAAACTCAAAATGCAGAAGACACCAAATAGTTTGGGCATTTATTTCCTATGACCTATGTCAATTTTAGTTCAATTCCTAAGGATGATATTCTCAATGTGTAAAAATAAACTGATGTGTTATTTTAAAATGGTGTTGACTGAAATTTATGAACATATGTCAAATATCCTTTTTTTCCAAAATTTGAAATAGAACCAATGGCAATATAATCAAATTTGTGAATTTCACATCCAATCATTGGATGTTAATCAAAAGTACAACACATTAATATAAATTTGAACCAATAAACAATCTTATTTTTACTTCAAACCTACTCCTATGTATGTGGGTTCTTGGAGGTATCTACTAAAGAATGTGTGGATCTATAATGTCCCTATCCAAGACCTTACTCACTTTACTTAAAAATCCTAATTAGAATTTGGATTTCTAATGCCTGCTATGATATTATTTAAGTTTACCTTGCTCCTTACTGATTAATATTGTAATGAATTGGTTATCCTTCTCTCTCTCTCTCTCTCTCTCTCTCTCTCTCTCTCTCTCTCTCTCTCTCTCCCCTTCTCTCTCTATCCTACTCTCTCCCCTTCCCCCTATCTCTATCTCTTCATCCCTCTCTCTCTCCCTCCCATACTCTCTCTCTCTCTCTCTCTCTCTCTCTCTCTCTCTCTCTCTCTCTCTCTCTCTCTCTCTCTCTCTCACCTTCTCACTCTCTCTTCCTCTCTCAGCCCCCGCCACCTTCTCACTCTCTCTCTCTTCCTCAATGGCTGCCCATGAATGTTTTAAATGGCTAATTAATTTCCTTTGCTTCTTTTAATGGCCATCCATGATTTTTCTGTAATCTTCCAACCTTTCATACATAGTCGTAAAATACATATTAATATATTATACATATAAAATAATATATAATATATGATATATAATGTAACATTTAATATTAATATATATTAAATAATATTTAAAATGTAAAATGTATATTATATAATATTTAATATATAATATATAATCTAATATATAGCTTTTGATATTAATATATAATTAAATAATATTTAATGTAAAATGTATATTATATAATATTTAATATATATAATATATAATCTAATATATAGTTTTTTATATATAATATATCATATGAAGGATGGAGAAATGGGAGGGAGAAAGTGGAGGGAAGGGAAAGTGAAAATTCAAAATTCTGCCATCATAATCAGGTACTCGAAAATATCGGGTACCCGATTAGGCTCGGTATTGCTTTGTGCACCAAACCTACATGGTCAACTATTGAAATGTCTCAAATACATGTTTTTCCCCTATTTCTCCGAGTTCCAGACTTTGACAATGTAGCTGATGAATTTTTTTTCACCCGAAGTTGATAAAATGAAAAGGGTATCTTAAGGAGATTATCGGCTTTCTATTAATATAATTTCTATCAAATTTTAAATTCGGTAAGTAATTATTAGTTATTTTCTAATTGAGCTACATCTAAAGTGCTGATTTATATACTAATTGAAAAATGACTATAACTTTTAGATGGTATAACATTTTTGAAATCCAAAAAATGTGTCACATTCTATGCTTCACCTACTATAAGGAAAAAAAATAAATTGAATTTTGTAAAGTTTTGAATGAGTTAAGGTGGTCAGACACGGGAGTTTTTGTATTCTAAAAATGTTGTAGCAGAAAATTCATAATTACTTATTTTTTTAGAATAAAATTACAAAAAAATATGTGTCACATCCAAGCATGAGTCTACTACTTATATATAAAATCTTATAATAAAATATTATCATTTGATTATGATTAAGGTGGTCAGACATACACCTACTTCTTATTTTTTTCCAAAAACTTTTGTACTACTGCATTGAAATCTATACTTTTCACCAATCATACTAACTTTTTCTCAAAAAAGGCCTAGTAGTTTAGAAACTACATTCAATTTTATACAGATTCTATTCTTACAACTTTTTCATATTAGGTTCATAGCTAGTTGAAATTTTCATGTCAAGTTGACTAACCCTGATTTACTGATTTTTCATTGCCAATTAAGGGCATAGTTTGGCCCCTCATGATCTTGCATATACCCTGCAATGTTGACTGCTTCTCTCCAATGCATGTGTGCTACATTTCCTTCACTTAGCATGGTTCTTGCTACATCAAGAACTGATCTATTCCTCCTCTTTGCTACACATTTTTGTTGTGGTTTCCTAGGTGGAGAATTCTATCTTAATAGTCCATTTTCCTCGTAGAAGGTATTGAACTCACTTGATGTGAACTCTCCACCTCTATTTGATCTTAAATTCTTAATCTTCAATCCTGATTCATTCTCAACTTTTTCTTTATAAAACTTGAAGGTTTCAAAAGCTTCTGATTTCTCTCTAAGAAAACCAACCCACATCATCTTAGAATAATCATCAGTAAACATAATAAATTACTTGTCTCCAAAGTAAGACCTAGTCTGAGTAAGTACACAAAGATCTATATGAATCATATCCAACTTGTTGTTCATAGAAAAAACTTTGATCCCAAAGGTGCTCCTTATTTTCTTTTCCATAACACATTGTCTACATGTTGTGTTAGCTAGCTTCACAATCTTAGGTAGATACATTATAGCATTATTGTTGTAGGCATTTACCATGTTATCAAATTTTATATTACAAAATCTCCTATGCCATAACCAACTATCATCTATCTTTGCAACAAAGCAACTTACCTCAGTAGATTCTAGCTGAAAGAAATTACCTCTTATCTTTGTACCAAATGTGATCAGATCTCCATTAGCACCTCTGATTGTGTAGTGACCATCCTTGAATTCTAGATGATAGCCCTTATTAAATAGCTAACCAAAACTGATCAAATTATGTTAATTTTTCCATGTAATGTAATAGATCCTCTTCCAACAATCATCTTAGGAGTATTGTCACCAAACCTAACACCACTACTATCATACTTATTAAGTTTAATGAATCTATCTTTCTCATCAGTCATATAATGTGAACATCCACTATCTATAATCCAATCAAACCTCTTATCAAGATGAGAAACTAATGCCTTTTCTTCATGAATAGGTTCTTCATATTTGATAGCCATAAATCCCAATACATAATTTATATCATCCTCATCATATGATGCACCATCACTAGCATAATATAATTCATTATCTTTTTGTTGAAATTTCAAAACTTAGGCTTATGTTTAGGAATCCTAGTTGGACATCTAGAAGCAAAATGACCAACTTTATTACAGTTAAAGAATTTCAAAGGTAACTTTACGTCAAAATTACCTTTTCCTTTTCTTTCTCTCCTTGCAATCAGGGCCATAATTGTGTCATCAACATTTTTTTCAAGCCTTTCAATCTCCTCCTATTCTTCAACATACTCTCCAAGTTCTTCATTGTACTTTCTTGTCCTGCTAGATCTTGCAAAGCTAGGTCTATACTTCTTGGCATTGTGAACATTCACCTTAAAAGTTGTCTCAATCTTTGGTAGAGCATCCTTAAGCTCTGTGGTCTCAAAGATAGTTATCTTTTCTACCAAAATTTCTTTGGTGAAATCCTTGTTGAATGGAATGGTCTCTTCTATGACATGTGCCTTAGTTCTGTACATAGGTGTTAAAGATCTGAAAATATTTGCTATAACCTTATCTTTAGTATATGTACCTCCATTTCTCTTGATTCTAGTTACACATCCAGTAACCTTATGAAAAAACATTCTTACTATCTCATCTTCCATCATCTAAAGTGTTTCTATTTTCTCTCTCCAATTCTGCAATTTGGCTCTTTTAATGTATAGATCTCCTTCATACAATGCAATCAGTATGTTCAATATCTCATTTTCCTTAGTCAGATCTTTGTTCTCTAAGAATTCTCCTTTTGATAGTGTGATGATTATTGCCTCTCTTGACAACATGTTGAACTGAAGAAACTCATTTTCCTCATTAGTGGTAGTAGCATCATCCAACTTATCTTCAGCCTTTAATGTGATATCTTTTCTAGTTACTATCCAATATTTTATCCCCATGCAAAATAGGAAATTCTTCATTTTTTCCTTCCATGCTCCAAAGTTGTCTGCACCAAATTTGAGACTATCTTTCTTGAAGTAAGATATCTTGATCTTTTCCTCAAAAGGTCAAGCTTTCTCTCTGATGACCAGTAGCTTTGATACCATTTGTTAGAATAAAAATGTCCCAATCAACTAAGAGGGGGGGTGAATCAGTTGATTCGAAACATATCAGATAAAAAATTAAGTGTAAACTTTAATACTTAACCAAATAACTAAAAGAAAAATCAACAATAACACATGTACACACTTGAACATCAAATTTATTCTCACAGAAACCATGTTAAGGGAAAAACTCTCATGGGGATAGTACCCACAAATATCTACACTATAAGAATAATGACCCTATTAGGAGTCTTTACAACTATTCCCTGTTAAAAGATTGACCCTGTTAGGATTCACAACCCTATTAGGAGATTACAAATATATCATTTGATCAAAGGTTTGAAGGTTAAAGCCACCATTAGGATCCTCAATCCTTACTTCTGATATGAATACAAATTATCTTCCTAAAATTGCTTCCATCACTCAACCACTGCCAAGTGATTTCCACCTTTCTCTAGATGCATAATCTCTACTCTTCGAATAGCATCCTATGAAACCTCAAGATCACATACCTTTTTGTAGTTCACACACAACCACACACTACAAATGCAAGGAATTACTTTCTTATATACAAGTTTTATACATTAAATTTGGGTCGGATAATACATGATAGATCCTATTTACAACACACATATAGACCCATGCTAAGATATATATGGTATCCTCTACAGCATTACAATAATTCAAGTTCATAATTTAAGCACCAAGATCTAAGATCCACACTTAATCATCCAAGAACATGCTACATATTCTTGGCCAACTTCTAGTTAGGTCTTCACTAAATCACATGCCACAATTGACGTCATTCATCCCTCTAAGACTTTGAAATCATGCAATAAGCTTAGCATCCTATCTTAAATATGATCACATGCTCGTAAAACATAAATCAATCATCCATGGAAGCTATACTAAAAGTTGAGAGACCAACTCTACAAGTCTCCCTGTCACTGGCCTATTTACCAGTCTTCAGTAATTTAGTCATAACTTCAAAAAATGAACTCATAAACATCTACGATCACACACTACAATAGTAAAAATGATTTACTACTCTCAACTCTGTTTGCATGTGCCAATTTTTTGTATAGTTCCCATATAATTCTTTGCAACCTATATTGCAGTCTGCAAGCAATCTCTATATAACATATTTGTAACATATGTTGACATCAATGACAAACACTAAATGCCAACACCTTGGAATGAAAAAATTCCAACACTATTCTAAACAATTAGATTTAATGAAAACACTATAAAACTTATATGACAATAATCTTGACTGTGAGATCTACAAAATGGTATTTTTATTTTTTAAATAAAGTTGAGTTTTGATGGAGAAATCAACTGCAAAAGTGAGAAATTCTATAATTTTTTCTTATTTTGCTGCCACATTGGATGTCGCATTAGTAGTTTTGGTCAGACCTTGTTCAGCCAAACCCCCTACATATATATGCACCAATTCTTCATTGATCTAACATAATTCATTTATATTTAGTCAATTTTCTTGTTTGACCAGACCTTTTTTAGCTGAAACTTGTCTGCCATGTCGACACCACATGGTGTTGCATATGTTCCATGCATGTTCATCTGTACATTGTCTGACCAAACCATGTCCAACTAAAAGTACCTTCAATCAAAACTCATCAATTTTCCTCTACTGTGATACAACTTTGTACTTTTACCCTCTACCTATATCGTGAAGCTCTTATTCCTCACTAAAAGCATAGTAACTAAGAATTTCTCCTCTTCTCTTTCTTTATCTTCATCATTATCCTCACTATCTTCATCACCATTATCCTCCTTTATAACTTCCTCTTGTTTCTCTCTTTCCTCGTCAAACTCAAAATAACCACCTCAAGGTCTTCCTCAAAGAGTCTTGTAATTTATTATCCTCATTGTGGGAATAGATATTTGAACCCTATCATAAGTTTAAGGAAAATTTCCTCATCTTCTAAGTGTTCTTCCTACTCTTCTATCACAACATCCTTTCCCTTGTATCATTATTTTTATCCATGGAAGAAACATTTGCTAATCTAGCTTATCTTCTTCTCCATGTTTGTTTAGAACAACTATTACCCAACTCTTCATTTCCTTTCATATTGGTTTTCTTATCTAATATGCCAATTGTCTCTTCCATACAAATAGATGTGAAGGGAGAATTATTTCCCAATTTCTTCTTCTTATTTTTTCACATGGGTATAGGAAGTATGGGTTATTCTTATTTCTAGGGTAATAGTTAGTAGATCTTTTGAGAGGGATTGGGTGCATGGAATACTACTACCAATTATTAGGGTACCTATTTTAGACTTGTTTCCTTTCTTCCCCATAGTAGTGGCCTTACCTTTAGAACTAGGGTTTCCTTAAAGAACTGGAAGGGGTTTATTGGGATACTTAATCTCAATAAGCTTAATCTTAAAACTCCTAATCTTAGTAACAAGATTAGTATTAGTAGAAATGGTAAGATTGAATTTGTAAATAACCATAATAATACCTTAATGTAAAGGAGGAAAAGCTCCATCTTCAATGCACTTCTAAATGGAGGACAATAAATTGAAATAAATATTTATCTTGGTACCATGCCTAATGTAATTCAAAATTGGAAAATGATAACCATGTGTACAATATTAAAACTGTAGACACCTTAAATTGATTAATGATTTTAATTAGATTTAGTCACCTTCTTCACATTATTAATTAAGTAATTACGTATTATTTAATTGAATAATGTTAGTCTTCTAAACTTATTAATTTAATTAATTATCTATAGTCCAATTAATTAAATGTTGACCCATGACCCTGTAATTAATTAATCCCCCTTCTTCTATTAATTCAAATAAATATTATTTATTTTAATTAATTCATAATTTTCTCATTTTCTCCACTTGGAATTAAATAATGCTATTTAATCATATTTGACCATATGACTCCTAAATTTAATCCTTATTTAACTAAAATCCAACTAAATATCCCATGCTTCCAACTTACCTATCTCACTTGTCTATTTATTAATCCTAATCCCACACCTAATCCTCCTAATAATTTTACATATTCCTAATCAAAGGGATTAACCGCTAAAAGTTTAAGGATTGTATCGTCTTAAAATGGAAGCACATCCATGTTAAGAGCATTTAGCCCTTTGAGTAAGTGGTTTGGGGTCATGTTGAATGCCTTGAATGGATATTCAACTTGGATCTAGCTTTTCCCCTTGTTCTACCCCATTTTCCACTTCTTCCTACCATTTTCTTCCATCCTAAACCATGAACCTGAGATTCTTGACCATAAGGTCAAGGTTGACCTTTTTAGGTCAAGGTCAACCTCGACCCTGACCTATTAAGGGCTGACCTCGACCTTGACCCTAGGGTTTGGCATCTTCGGTGTTAGCTTCCAGTTTCGGGATCTCATCAAAATCTTGCATTTTCCCTCTTTGGGGCCACTATTTCTCAGATTAAGTGTCAAATTTTCAAATTAATATTTGAGGTGGATGTTTCTTGATATTTGTATAGGATTCCTAAATTATTATTGGAGATTAGCCTTTCTCAATTTTTGTGCCTAATACTCAAATTAACTTTGGGGTTGGCCTTACCTTGAATTTTGTAATAAGGCTCTTAAATAATTATTTTATTTATTTATTAAGGGTGGTCCCCTCCTAGAGTTTTGTGTCAAGACTTTAATTTAATTTCCTTTCCATGTTCACCTCTCTAGAGTTTTGTGCCATGGGCCCTTAATTATTGTTTTCTATGAGGCCCCTCTTGTGCCCTAGATCACTATAAAAGGGAGTCTTCCTCTCTCATTTTCTCCATCAAGTTTTGCAATCCATCTCTCAAGCTCTCAAGCAAGAAGATCAAGCATTCAATCATCCAATTCATCAAGGAGATCCATTAGTAGGCATTGAAGGATTCAAGCTCTATGGAGCTCTTTTGTTGAAGATTCCTCCATTTCCATTCAAGCCTCTTCCAAGTTCAAGATCCATTCAAGATTGGTGTTGAAGATCTAAAGACAATTGATTGGAGACATCCTACATGTGATTCTACATTCATCCATTCTTGTGGATTCAAGGATTCGAATCCTCCACAAGGGTTTCAACTCAAGCAAGGTGAATTGTTTCGTTTACTTTGTTTATTCTAGCAATTTCAATTCAATTTCAAGGTTAATTCTTAAATTGGGGTTTGACTGAGGCAAACCCCCCAAAAAAAAAACCAAAAACCCTCTTTTTCTTGCAGGTACAGGTGTGAAACTTTGGATCTGAGAATAGATTTGGATACCCTTTTCGCCAAACTTTTGAGATCCATGAACAAAGTCAAAGTCAACCTTCATTTTCTTGAGGTCATCCTTGACCTTTTAAAAGGTCAAAGTTGACCTGTGTGAATCTTGGAAAATGATTTCTAGGTTTTGTAGATCTCACAGTTTCAGTTTTAGATTTGTGAAAATTAACATTTTTTGAGATCGTTTGATAGGGTTTTCAGCCGATTCTTTTTTGGAGGTAAGTAACTTTTTCTCTAAATTTCAATATTAATCATCTATATTTACTTTCGGTATAAATACAATCTCATGTAAGTGTAAAATATTGGCTTTGGGGTCTCTTTCATGTGCAAACCATTGTTCTAGGACCCCATACACTATTTTATCTATTACATTTTGGTGAACCCGACATACTTACTCTTTTTCTTTTTTGTTTTAGATTTACATTTTGTATTAGATCTTACATGCTTACAAAAGTAGGTTTATGCTCTTGCATTTATATTTCAAAAATGCAAAAAAATTGCAAAATTTCTTTGAAAATACAAAAACATTTGCATTGCTTTGAGGAATTAGATTCCCTATTGTGTTTGATTTCCTTTTCATGCTTATAAGTTTCATTTTAATACATTGGGATATATCTAGATCTATTTTCTATGCATTTCTATATTTGTTATCATGTTGCACAAGTTGTTTCAAGTGTTTTCCAAACATTCTTCTATAGATTTTGGGATTACACAACATTCTCCTCTTACCTTACCATTGCATGATGTTACACCTAGAAAGACTTTATCTAGTGCGTGTGATGTTGCTTTTGAATTTCCTTGTAAGGATATATTAGAGCAAGAAGATGACTTTAATCTATCTCTCCATCATATTTCTCTTTATGGAGATGAGTTAAGGATTGATGTTGATTCTTCTTCTAATACATGTCCTTTCTATAAGCATACTTTAGAACATAATTTACCCTCTTGGGATCCTATGATGTCCTTTATTGGTAGGGATGATGATCCTCCTATTTGGGATGAACCTTTGGATTTGGATGTTGATTACTCTCTTTCTCATGACACCATTGTAGATGATCCCTTGGATAAAGACATTGATTTATCCCCTCCTCATGAAGAATCTTTGATACAAGAGGGTGATTTATTAATGGATGACATATTCATACATGATGATGACTCTTTCCTAACACACATGTAGACATTTTAGTGAAAGAAGATGATATCATAGATCCTCTACCTCCATTTGAGATTCCTTCTAGTGATGAGGCATTAGTGGAGAATGATATGAATTCCCTTAATGCTCTCCCTTTTAGTGATGATCCTATGGAGAATCAAGATCTTACCTCATCTCCTCCTAGGATTTCCTCTTTTCTTCCTTCTTGTGAATCTATTTGTAGTGTTGAGACAACTAATATGGTTTATCCTAAACCCTTGTTGACTGTCAAAGGTTGTCCTCACATTACTATCAAAGGTAAACCTATGGAGTCTTTCAATGATCAAGATTCGATAGCTCACACATATCGTACAAGGAATAACCCTCAACCTAATCCGGTGGTTTCTACTTCTTTTCCACCTTCTCAACCTATTCTTCCTCCTCAACCCCCTCTTCCTAGCAAGGAGTATAATTTGATAACCCAATTGCAAAATACTCCTGCCAAGATTTCTTTATGGGAGCTTCTTCAAACTTCACTTACCTACTATGAAGCCTTGCAAAAAGCTCTAGCAACTCTTCCTACTCCACCTCCTAATAAAGAGAGCATCAATAACTTCTTACAATGCATGCATGCTACCCTGGGTCCTCCTGACATTGTTTTTACTCAAAAGGATTTACCATCTAAAGAAGTTCAAAATTAGTATGATGCTCTTATGGTTGCTATTACTATCAATAAAAGTATCATTCATAGGACCTTGATTGATAATGGATCTGGGCTTAATGTTTGTAGCATGGACATGCTAAAAGAAATTAACGCTGATCTTTCAACTATTCAACCTGACAATGTTTCTATTTGTGGCTTTGATAACATTGCTAAGAATACTTTAGGCATCATTACCTTACCTATCAAAGTAGGACCAGTCATCCTAAATACTCCTATTCATGTTATGCCTGGACCTCTCAATTATAATATTCTTTTGGGTAGACCTTGGTTGCATGAGATGCATGATGTTCCTTCCACCCTTCACCATAAAGTGAATTTTATACATAAAAATGGGATGTATATGCTTCATGCAAATGAGGCGCCTAATCCTTGTCTTAATATTCAAACCCACACTACTCCTATTCCTAATATTAATCCTTCCTCCTCTAATGCTATTCCTGGTGATGATTGGGGAACCTTGGATTTTAATCCTACCTTTATTGGAGAGTATAAAGTTAATGATCTTGATTTTATGAAGAAATAAAGAGAATTTGAACAATGAGTTTTTACTTCTAACACCCTTAGTAATAACTTTGTTGTTGCTTCTACCCACAATAAATTTGTCAAACCTACTAAGGATGATATTGTGACTATTGAGGTTCCATTAACTCCTTTTGATATGTCTTCTCATTATGGTACTGGTTATCATTTCCTTCTTAAACAAGGATTTACTAGTCAAGGATGTGATAAGCATAAACAAGGAATTCAAATGCCCTTACACACTAGGGGGCATGAGCATTCTTATGGATTAGGATTTAATCCTCGACAAAAAATCAATGTTAACAACATCTCAAATAACACTTCAAGACATGATGAACCTATGAAAGATTTTGACCAAGAAGTTCTTTTGCTTAAACTCCTTTGAACTAAGATGATTACTAGACCTAAACGCAAAAAGAAATGTAGTCCACACTTGAAGACTCTTCCTTTTTGTTTATATCATAGATTTCATGATCACTCTACTAATGAATGTCATCCTTTACATTATAAGATTAGGCAACTCATTGATAGTAAGGTTATTTATATATCATGTGGCAATGAGTTGTATTTCAATCCTATTTTCTCTAAATAAAATTCATGTTCCTATTATGGAGCTCCACATTATGTAAACAATAGTAGCCTAATTGATGAAGGGTGCTCCCCTTAATACTACAAACACATAACAGAAATAGAGAAACAATAATAATATGCAAGAACAAAAAATTGGCTTCTTATTATCTCCACAAATGTGGAATTACAAACTTTCAGAATTACAATATGCAAAGCCACATGGGCATTCCCTTACAATATTCCGTAGGACAAAGCCTCAAACTATTACCCAGATCTACTACCCAGAACTATTCTGAACTACCTAAGACAATAATACAGCCTTCCTTATATAGGCAAATTTCCACCGCCTGGAACGTTCCAGAATTTTAGCCAATAAGGCTGACCAAACTTAGAATTATTTTATTTTACATTTTATTACATCATAGTCGGCTCAAGATAACCTTTGAAACCTGAACAAAAATTTTGAAGAAAATTATTTTCTACCATTTCAGGTGGCCCAACTTTCGAAGACCATAAGTCATCACCAGTTGACCCGATCGGCTATTATAACCCCATTTCAAAAACACCACGAAGCGCTCTACAGGCTTGATTGGTGCAAGCGCCCGTCACCCAAATTTTTGACCTCATTCGGAGCCTCTAAAGCCTTCAAAACTGAGTTCAAAGTTTCTGTACCCTGCTGCCAATACTGAAAATCTTCAATATCTTCCAATATACCTTGATTTGGCAATGAAACTTTACTGGCAGACTTATATGACCAAAATGAACCTCCAAGAAAGAAATCAGATCATTCTGAGCACATACAAAAATTACCAAAAATAGTAACTTTCCATAAATAGCAGCTCTGCACAACATAGCCCTTATTGAATACAAAAATAGAAATATTTTTGGGTGATGCAAGATTGCTCTTACACCCAGGATGCTCCTGCATTAGACACCCGGGGTAATTTGAGAAGTGACCCTGTCATGACTCAGGTGTGCAGAGGAAAACCAAGATGGCTAACCTCCTCCTTTATTAGCCATGATGAATCTTCAACAGGTCATCCTTTCCACTTGACCAAATATTCTTCATATGTCCTATTCCTTGTGCTTCTACCAACACGACTGTCCAGTATATCTTCAATCTCCTTAGTGTCTGAACTAGTTGCTGGAATACTCCACTGTGCTGCTGTGATCTCATCTTCAACACCTCCTTCATGATACTCTGTCAGATCTAAAATGTTAAACACTGGTGAAATATTTAGCTCAGTAGGCAATTCTACCTCATATGCATTTCCTGAATCATGTTTCTTCAGTATCCTACATGGTCCAAACTTCTTCATTTTCAGCTTGTTATATGTACCAACTGGAAACCACTCCTTTTGCAAATGAACCATGACTTCATCACCAACCTAAAATTCCTTATACCTCCTTTTCTCATCTGCCTTAGCCTTATACTGTGCGTTCATCTGTCTTTAACTTCTTCCACAATGTACACCAGAAATATCCAACAAATTTAGTGTCTCGATCTAAAACTATGGTGTTTGGCAAACCATGAAGTCTCGCTACTTCTCTGAAAAAAAATTTGGCTATATGAACAGCATCATTAGTCTTCTTGCAGGGAATGAAATGTGTCATCTTCAAAAATCTGTCAACTACCACAAAAATTGAATCGTGTCCCCGCTGAGTCCTCGGTAAACCAAGAACAAAGTCCATACTGATATCCTCCCAAGGCTTCTCTAGTATAGGTAATGGCTGATACAACCCTATATTCTGCTTCACTCCTTTCACCATCTGACATACTCTACAACTCTGTACAAACTTCTTCACATCTTGCTACAATTGTGGCCAATAATAATTCTCACCAACCAAAGCAAGAGTTTTATCACGACCAAAATGTCCAACCAATCCTCCACTATGCTTCTCCTTGATGAGATTCTCCCTCATAGAACTTCATGGAATGTACAACTGACTCCCTCTGAATAGCATATCATCTTGGATGATAAAATCCAGCCATTTCATCCTGTCTAGAGTAACAGGTTCTGTACAAGCTTTCCAAGCTTCACCAAAATCACGATCCTCCGGATACAAATTCTTGAGTTCCTTGAACCCAACCACTTCAATCTGCATTTTTGTCAGCAATAGTTGCCTTCTACTAAGAGCATCTGCAACCCTATTAGACTTTCCACTCCTGTGTTTCAAAACAAATGTATAACTCTACAAAAACTCAACCCATTTCAAATGCCTTTGATTCAATTTTCCTTGACTATTCAAATATTGCAAAGCTTGATGATCAGTATACAAAACAAACTCCTTAGGAAGTAGATAGTGCCTCCACTTTTTCAATGCTTGAACTATAGCATAAAATTCCTAATCATAAATAGAATATTTTCTCTTGGCATCATTTAATTTATCACTGAAATAAGCAATAGGTTTACCTTCTTGGCTCATAACAGCTCCTATTGTAGTACTACTAGCATCACAATCTACTTGAAACACCTTATTAAAATTTGGAAGGGCTAAAATAGGTTGTTCTATAACTTTTTGTTTCAACAATTGAAAACTCTTTTCTGCCCCATTAGTCCACTTAAACTCTTTTCTATCCCCTCTCATTGTTTCAGTCAAGGGTCCACAAATACTGCTAAAATTTCTGATAAACTTTCTATAAAAGCTAGCCAAACCATGAAAAGATCTTACCTCAGTAGCACTCCTTGGAGTAGGCCATTCAAGGATAGCCTGTACCTTCTCTGGGTCCATTTTTAGACCTTCTGCTGAAACTACAAATCCCAAATACACTAACTCTTTCTTCACAAAACTGCACTTCTTTAAATTAATCAACAATTTCTCATCTCTCAACTTCTCAAACACCATACGAATATGCATCATATGTTCCTCCAATGTCTTGCTAAAAATCAAAATATCATCTAGGTAAACAATGACAAACTTACCCAGAAATTCTTTCAGAACCTCGTTCATGAGCCGCATGAAAGTGCTCGATGCATTGGTTAGCCCAAAAGGCATGACTAATCACTCATATAGTCCTTCCTTTGTCTTGAAGGTAGTCTTCCATTCATCTCCTTCTCTGATCCGAATCTAGTGATATCCACTCTTCAGATCTATCTTTGAGAAATACACAGCTCCACTCAAACAATCCATAATATCATCCATTCATGGCAATGGAAATCTATACTTGATTGTGATCTTGTTTATTGCTCTGGAATCTGTACACATCCTCCATTCTCCATTCTTCTTTGGTGCTAATACTACTGGTACACCACATGGACTCAGGCTCTCCCGAATCAATCCCTTCTGTAACAACTCATGTACTTGTTTGTTCAACTCCTCACTTTTCGCTGGTGTCATTCTGTGTGCTGCCTTGTTTGGAAAACTGGCTCCTGGAATCAAATCCATCTAATGACTGATCTTCCTTACGGGTGGTAATCCATTAGGTACATTATCAGATACAATATCCTGAAACTCATTCAACAAATCTACAACCTCTACAGGTATATCCTCTACTTCTTCTTTACCAACTTTTGGAATTAAAGCAAAACACACATGCTCATGCCTCATACCATCTAGGAATTTTCTTCCATCAACAAATGTTATTCTTGCATTACCACATACCTTTTCTTCAGTCTCCTTCAATGGCTTTAGCTTATGTCGCACTCCATCCTTTGTCAGGGAATAGGTATTCGCATGACCATCATGTACAGCACATCTATCAAACTGCCACGGTCTACCCAAAAACATATGACATGCATCCATAGAGATGATAGCGCATAGTACCTCATCTTGGTACCCGCCGATCTTGAACTTTACCAGGCACTGTTTGCTGACCATGACCTTGTGGTCATCCTGCACCTAGGCAATCCGATATGGACGTGGGTGTTTTTGTCTCTTGAGCTTCAACTTTGTCACTATCTCTTCTGACACCAAATTGTCAGTGCTTCCACTATCAATAATCACATCACAACATTTAACCTCACACTTGCATCTAGTGCAAAATAGGCTCCTCCTTTGTTCAGGTTCATTCTCACCACTCAGCAAGACTCTTTTGTTAATTAGCATTTCTCCTCTTTCAGCATCTTCAAAATTTGATGATCTAGCATTTTCATCGACATGTGCAACTCTGGCCTGGACTTCATTTCTCTTGTCTATTCTGCCTTGGCACTGAGGACATTCAAATGCCCTATGACCTTCTTCTCCACAGTGAAAACATGTTCCACGGAAGCCACCTCTTCCAGATCCTTTTCCTCTTCCTCTTCCTCTCTGATCTCTATTATTTTGATCCTGGAAGTGATTGGAATTATTTCCTCATTGATTTTGATTGCTACTGGCCTCATCCTTCTTTTTCAAATCTTCATTTCAGCCACCATATGACCATCCACTAGATCATCCACCGCGACCTCTTCCATTTTGTCTGCTCTCAAACTTCTTATTCAGCTTTTCCTCTACTTTTAGGGCAAACTGGTATGCCTCTTCAATACTGTTCATTTGAACTAGATTCAGCTCCTCCTGAATGCTTGGCCTTAACCCATTAAGCTATCAGGCAAATTTCTCTTTATCAACTTCTGCATGGCTTGTTCTAATGAGAAGTCGATAGAACTCCTCTGTATACTCCTGAACAGATCTTCCTACTTGCTTCAAACTCTGCATTTTCTTCAGTAGGTCAAGCTCATAATCAACAGGAATGAACTGTCGCTTCAATTTATCCACCATCCGATCCCATCTCGTGATTTTCTCCTTTCCCCTTCTATTTCACTCCAACTGAATCTCTTGCCACCATATCTTCGCATGACCTTTCAGTCTAGCCTTCACAAATTTGACCCTATCAGGATCCTCAACATCTTCATACTCAAAATATTCCTCACATTCATTGATCCAGTCGATCAATTCTTCTGGGTTAAGATTTCTAGAAAATGCAAGAACCTCAATCTTAGGTCTTTTCCCAATCTTAAAAATGGCCTGAAAAAGTCTTTCTTCCTCCTGGTTCACAATTTCAACTTCTCCTTCTTGATATTCTTCTTCAACTTCATCCTCGCTTTCATCTCTGACATTAAGATTCATTCCTCTATGAATCTCTTCTTGCAATGCTCGCACTTGTCTCTGCAGCTCTCTAACCTTAGGTGTCACAGCACCAGCTCTTCCACCACGTTCTCTTCGTGGAGGCATTTTCACGATGCACGCTGAAACCCTAACCATGGTCCTAGTGCAAACTGCCTCACAGTCGATGATCTGTTTACACACTCAAGAACTCCTGCTCTGATACCACTTGATGAAGGGTGCTCCCCTTAATACCACAAACACATAACAGAAATAGAGAAACAACAACAATATGCAAGAACATAAAATTGGCTTCTTATTATCTCCACAAATGTGGAATTACAAACTTTCAGAATTACAATATGCAAAGCCACATGGGCATTCCCTTACAATATTCCGTAGGACAAAGCCTCGAACTATTACCCAGATCTACTACCCAGAACTATTCTGAACTACCTAAGACAATAATACAGCATTCCTTATATAGGCAAATTTCCACCGCTTGGGAAGGTTCCAGAATTTTAGCCAATAAGGCCGACCAAACTTAGAATTATTTTATTTTACATTTTATTATATCATAGTCAGCTCAAGATAACCTTTGAAACCGTAACAGAAATTTTGAAGAAAATTATTTTCCGCCATTTCAGGTGGCCCAACTTCCGAAGATCATAAGTCATCACCAGTTGACCCGATCGGCTATTATAACCCCATTTTGGAAATTCCACGAAGCGCTCTACAGGCTTGATTAGTGCAAGCACTCATCCCCCAAATTTTTGACCTCATCCGAGGCCTCTAAAGCCTTCAAAACTGAGTTCAAAGTTTATGTACCCTGCTGCCAATACCAAAAATCTTTAATATCTTCCAATATACACTTGATTTGGCAATGAAACTTTACTGGTAGACTTATATGACCAAAATGAACCTCCAAGAAAGAAATTAGATCATTCTGAGCACATACAAAAATTACCAAAAATAGTAACTTTCCATAAATAGCAGCTCTGCACAAGATAGCCCTTATTGAATACAAAAATAGAAATATTTTTGGGTGATGCAAGATTGCTCTTACACCCAGGATGCTCCTGCATCACTAATACTTGGGGGCTCATTGTCTTTCATAGTGTTGCAAGTGATATAATAGGTCCCCTTCCATCCTTGTTCCTACACTTGGGGGGAAAGATGCCATCTCCTTCATTTTTGTCTTTTCGGGATTCACCTCTTTCCTTGGTTAAGCAGTATCTATCTATTATGTGATATCCAATTATACATGAACATTTTGGTTTGCATTGAGGATCTTTTTCCTTGATCACAACCTATTTCATTGTTTGACATTGGGTTTCCATGGTTGCTATATATCTCACCTTGGAAGCTGAATAGTGTGCTATCCCTCCCAAGGGTTACTTTTTCACTTCTTGCATGATATCTCTGCATTCGTCACTTCCATGGCCTCATAGGAGTTGTGACCTTCTTGGTTTGGATTGGGTGTTGTCTATGGATATGGTCTTGATGCTGAAGAAGGTTTTATCCTTATTCTTTTCTTTCCTTAACATGTCAAAATAGTATTTTTTTGCCATATTAAGGAGGGGGGCATATATACAGCCTCCCTTGATCTATATTATGTATTTTTGTTCTAACCTTTTGTTTGGCAGCATGCTAAATCTTAGAAGGTAATGCACATAAGTTGCTAAATCCTGAAGGGACACGCATTTCCAATTTCAAATATGCTAAATCTTCTGAGGGTAACACACATAAGTTGCTAAATCTTGAGGAGACATGTATTTTGTATTCCATGGTGATACAAGAAGGTGGATCCATGGGTACTTTATAAAAGCCATCAGAAGATGCACTACATACATGCATAAAGCCGCCAGAAGGTGCACAACATTATGGGGTGACTATCAAGTGTTTTCTTGGTGGGCCATCCTATCCTTTTGTGGTTCACAGTGAGATATACACATCTTACTGGGTGAGCTAGCCACTCCTCTCTTCCCTTTTCTCTCTTTTCCTACTGATGTCTCTCTTATTACAATCTTGGAGTTGATGAAGACTCGAGTCCCTAGGAGCTTGAGGATTCCTTTCTCCCTTTGATTTCAATAAGATTATCTTTTTCTTTATGATCTCCTTAACCAAGAGTTTTCATTGAGTCCATACTCTTCCTAAAGTGGGGGCTTAATGTATCATCTTAAAATGGAAGCACTTCCATGTTAAGAGCGTTTAGCCCTCCGAGTAAGGGTGAACCCACAATACTGGGTTACAATTTTTTGGAGGAAGGAATCCGTCTAAAAAAGAATTTTTGGAAAAATAATATTTATCCACTTTCGATAGAAACTAGCTTCAACTTTCGATCGTAAGTAGTAAACTTACGATCAAAAGTCCCCAAACAAAGGACTTTCGATCGTAAGTAACTTTCGATTGAAAGTTTCTTAGTAACTTTCGATTGAAAGTTACTAAGGGACTTTCGATCGAAAGTCCTTTAGTCATGACTTTCAATCGAAAGTCATGTATTTAGGGTTTGTTTTGGTGGAAGTTTATATCCGCTGAAAGTTCCACTGTTTCACTATCACTTTCGGCGACAGTGAAATAGTGGAACAGTGAGACAGCTTCCGAAATATCAAACATGTTTTTGAGGTATTTTTATTGTTTGTTTTTATTATTTTCAATTTTTGATAGATGCATAAATAGTATATATGTATATATACACATGTATATATGCATATATACACATGTATATGCATATATATACATGTGTATATATGTATATATACATTGTATATATGCATATACATGTGTATATATGCATATACATGTGTATATATGCATATACATGTGTATATATGCATATATATGTATATATACATGTATACATGTGTATATATATATATATACACATGTTGTGTATATATATATATATACACATGTTGTGTATATATATGCATATATACACATGTATATATGCATATATACACATGTATATATGCATATATACACATGTATATATGCATATATATACACATGTATATGTGTATATATATGCACATGTGTATATATAATTATATAGATTTTTCTTTATTTAAAGTTTGTGATATGTACATGTACATGTATTGATTAAATATATAGATTTTTCATTATTATATATATATATGTGCATGTGCATATATATATATATATATATATATATATATATATATATATATATATATATATATATATATATATATATATATATATATATATATATATATATATATATATATATATATATATATATATATATATATATATATATATATATATATATATATACATGTGCAAATATGTATGTATATATATATGTGCATGTGTATGCACATGTGTGTGTGTGTGTGTGTGTGTGTGTGTGTATATATACACACACACACACACACACATATATATATATATACATGTGCATGTATATGTGCATGTATATATGTATGTACACATACATGTACATGCACGTATATAGATAGATTTTTATGTATACATTGTGTATGTACATAAGACCTAGATAAGACTAATTATGTACCTAATTAGACCTAATACTTGACTAAGAAGACATAATTAAATATACTTAAAATTAGACCCCTTGAGTAAATTGTGACCCATTAAGACCTAATTTTTAACCTATTACCTGACCTAATATGAGTAATAAGACCCAAATTAGGACCTAATATATATATATATATATATATACACACACACACACACACACACACACACACTTGTGCATGTATATATATATATATACACATGTGCAAATATGTATATATATATATATATGTACATGCACATGTGTATATATATATATATATGTGCATGTATGCACGTGCATGTGTGCATGTGCATGTATATGTATGTATATATATGTACATGTGCATGTGTATGCACATGTGTGTGTGTGTGTGTGTGTGTGTATATATATACACACATGTGCATGTATATATGTATGTATACATACATGTACATGCACACGTATATAGATAGATTTTTATGTATACATTGTGTATGTACATAAGACCTACATAAGACTAATTATGTACCTAATAAGACCTAGAGATAAGACTAATTAGACCTAATACTTGACTAAGAAGACATAATTAAATATACTTAAAATTAGACCCCTTGAGTAAATTGTGACCCATTAAGACCTAATTTTTAACCTATTACCTGACCTAATATGAGTAATAAGACCCAAATTAGGACCTAATATCATTAATAAGATGGGCTTTAAAAACATAATTAAACCTAATACTTGACCAATTAACACCTAATAAGACATGTGTAACTAGTCTCAAGTATACCTAATATGAGTTTGAGGACCCCTTAAGACTTAATTAGACATTTAATTAGACCTAATTAGACCTTTAATTAAGACTAATTAACACCTAATATCATGAGTAATAGGACCTGCTAGTACACCTAATATGAGAAATATGATCCCTTAGGCATAATTAGACTAATTAACCCATGTAACAAGACCTTTAAATTATACCTAATTTAATACTATTTAATTTACCTTTAAATACATGTGAGTAATACATACCTAATATAAGTAATAGGAATTAATAAATTGAATAGTAATAATGCCTACTTAGGGACATATTTATGAACTTAATAGGACCCCTTAGACCAAATTAGTCATAATAGCTTGCCCTAATTATCTATACATACAATATGAGTAATAGTCCACCCCTTCTAACCTTTCAATATAATTAGATCGAATATAAAGACTAATTAACACCTAATATACTCGAGTATACCTAATTATACCTAATTATACCTAATTTAACCTATAAACATACAGGTAATTGGACCTATTAGGACCTATGATAGGTTATATGACCCTTTAAGACTCCATTAGACAGGTATTAAAATGTAATTTACATTTAAACATGTAATTTATGTAATTGATTTTACTTTCAAATAATGTAGTGAAATGCATGCATAGTATTTAATTTTATTTTTATTTAAATTAGGAAAACGTATGTACATGTATATATGTAGACTTTATTTGATGTATTAAATTAAATCTTTTAGGTACATACATATTCTCTCCCTATCAGACATTATTACACATCACACATGGTAGATGCACCGATTCCCCCTGCAAAACTATTTTCACGCACTAATAGAGAGATTCAATGGCTGCAAGAATCTATAAATAACCCATCTAGCTCTATTGTCTATAAGAGCATGTGTCAGTCCATCCTTAATAGCTTGATTATAATTAAGGAGGACATTCATGGTACCACTCCATATGCCCCAAATATTATAGAGTCCATACTTGAGAAGAAGAGACAAGAGGTTGGCTTTGGTCTTTCTCTTAAGGAGGTACAAGATTTAGTGCCTAAAGTGACCCTAAAAGGGGAAGTTTTCCCCTCTTATGTAGATAAAAATTATGTGGAGGGATATCAGGTTACCAAGTGTGCATATCCTACTATATCAGCATTGATATACCCTAGATTTTTAGCTGCCCATGGTCGTTATCTGAATAATGACCAAATTCCACTATACTTTGCATAGCAGATTTTTGCTGAGGTTCATTTAGGTCATGCTATTAATTACACTGATTTTCTAGCACATCTAGGATAGGGGCGTGGTAGGCTTGCTAATAGAGATGCTTATCATCGAGCTGATAAAAAAAGACCAGTACATAGGGCCATTATTGGTCAGAGGGCACCTGCTATAGCTCCTTCATTGGGCCATGTTGTAGATGATGTTATTCGTAGCACCCAGCTTCAAGCTATGATTGATAGTGTGGGGGACATTACAGTAGCTACCACATCCATATCTAGTGATCAGGTTGGTCAGTATCTGATGTCTTGACAACACTCAAGATTGTCAAGTGGAGCATTCACTAGTACGACTGCAGATGACATTTACACTGCAGTAGGCATCCCTTCACTTTCTAGCCTGGAGGGACTTACAGGGGAGATGACATGGGTGACAATGACTAGCTTGGCTAAGGATCTATTGGATGCATATGCATTTATAGTAGCAAAGCATGATATCCTCGTATCAGAGGTTAGATCTCGTGTGGGTACTATTAGATACGCTCAGTCACATCCTTCTCACCTAGACTATGGCCATAGTGGCAGTGCTTGTGAGGATCCACCTACTAACCACTCTATTGCTGCACAGGGAGAGGCATAGTGTATAGACCATTTAGTTAGTGTAGGCCATCAGTTCTCTGATGTTGGTCTTGATGATGTTGAGTTTAGCATGACCACTATAGGTTATCTAGATTTTTTGACACATGATGATATGACTTCCATGCCATCTCATCTAGTTAGTCCATTACATTCATCATTAGAGAGGCGTGTGCAATCTACTCATGTTGCAGATGCAAATTTGAGCTTGGACCAGGCACACCAAAATCTTGATACCTTGGTTGATAGGATTGAGGCTAGTGAATCTGAGTACTATCAGTTTCCACCACCTACATAGGTATAAATTAGAATATATACATGTATTTAATTTTGTACAATTTTAAACTTAAATTTATTTTCAAAATTTCAATCAATTGATTTATTTTTTGTCAACCAGGATATGCCTCTTGTTACTCCTTCTTTGGGTACTAATCATGTATGTCATCGAGACTCACTTGATGATGACATCAGTAGTGGATAGGTGAGTTTTTAATTTATTATCTATGTTCCACACACTTTATAACATGTTTTCTTGTATAATGTTTATATATTTTAATTTATATATCTCTTTCTTTGTAGGGATCTGCACATCCTTCAGAGCATGATAGTCACTCTGGGTGTGACCGCTTAGTGAGGAGTCGATATGATGAGTCATAGGCACATTCATATTTGATTAGAGACATATTTCATATTATATATATATATATATATATATATATATATATATATATATATATATATATATATATATATATATATATATATATATTCACATGTGTTTGATGAACTATATTTCATTTCTAGACTCTACATAACCGATTGATGTGTTTGATGTTATATTTTATTTCTAGATGGGCTTTTGATAGAATGTTTGACACATGATTGATTCATATGTTTCATATTTACAATACTTGATCTACACACATGATTGATGTTTCATGCATGTGTACATTATATATGATTACATACACATGTACATGTTTAATTTAAATTTGATGTTCAACTTGATTTCAATAGATTAAACATACATGAATCATGTTTGAATTCAATATAAATTACATACATGAATGATGTTTGATTGTACACATGTTCAAGATTTAAAAGTACATTCGATAATAGTTGTGTGCACGTACTTTTAATTTAATGTCAAGTTGTACTTCAAGTAGATTTTATATTTAAAACATGCACGTCCTAATGTAACACATGCAAATTCAATACATACACGTAAGACATAAATTTGAAGTACATACATGATAATTATAAGATATCCACTTGTAAGACATAAATTTGAGATCTATATATTCTTAATTTTTAATTTAATTCAGGCTCCATTCACTATGGGCACCAGTAGGAAAGATTGGAGCTAAGAAAATCTCTGGTCTTTCCCATGAAAAATTTAGTTCAAATCATATTTCATGTTTGATTTATTCCACATCTTCAGGTTCATCTCTCTCTTGAATAACATTTAATATTCTCTCATGGTCGTCAGTATCAAGTCTCCACTTACAAATGCCATGTCCCGTCACAAGAACAAGAGTTAGGACGGTGGCAATTACAAGATGACTATACTAATAAACCTTATTGTTAGGTTGATAATCAATAAAATGAATCCCTTGTTTAAGTATTGTGGTTTGCTTCAAATATGTTCCTTGCACGACAACTAAACCTACACAATGTGTTCCTCAATGTTAAATATATAGATGTGATAAATACTAACCACATAAACAAACTTAAATATAGTACTAGAACCTGTGGGAAACATAATTCCATCACTTGTTTCACTCTGTGTTAGCTTCATCCTCTCCTTACAACAATGTAATAAATAGTAACTAACACCTTCCACATTTCCAAGCTCTGCTACTACTGCAAAATATGTCTTGCATTTAAAGTGAACTTTTAATTTTAGGAACTTGTAAATATAAATTAAACAAACTTTATTTAAATGAATTGAGAACTTATGAGTCCTTTTTAGAAACATGTACATATAAACACACACGTACCTATTTTGATCAAACCTGAAATATGGTCATAATCTGTAGAAATCAATGGAATGTCGTCAAATCTTTCATCTTGAATGTCATTTGTGTTTGTAACATCTAGTGGAACCAAATTCCATTCACTAACATATCCACATTTTTGGTTGATACATTCGTCATAGTTTTAAAAAATGCAGTCATAACAAAAGCATGAATAATCTCTAGTGTACAATGACTAAATATTACTATCCATACTCATAACTGAATGTAGGGATCTTGTTTTGTCTACTCTCTTGCATCCATGGATTGATTTTCTGTCAACACTTGAATAATAGAGAGGTCACATGTAAAAATTAAAGACATATATAAGTTAACTCAAACAATGATCAATAAATTTAAAATTAGTACCTATTATCTCCCAGAATATTCGGAAGGGTATGACTCGATCTGATCATGATGATGTGTTATCATGATTTGGCACCATAAAATGCATCTTGCACCACTCAACTACATCATGAGCATTATTTATATGATATCCCTAATAGTCCAGTTGATACTTTCTTAAAGCACATTTGATACAAGCTCCTACACCATCATGCTCTCCCTTTCCATGTCCACTCTCAAAGAAACTCCAAATATGTGGTATCTTTTGGTATCGATGATATCTACATAGTGCATAAAATGTCCTTACTGATTTAAATTGTGCTGCACATCCATCCAACCAAACAAAATGCTTTTCGATTTTGATGCCTTTGTTTTCCAAATATCCAAAAAATGTCTTAAAGCAATGCTCAAAAAAATGTATGTCATGCTCTTTATCATCACTTATGTAAAAGTGATATTCTTTCTTTATGACTCGTGCTTCATATGTACCTTCAAAACCATCCAAATCTAATTGTGCATGTCGATAAGACACATGTACCATGATAGTCACCTTCTCTATATAGTAGTATTCTGCTTGAAGTTGTTTTTGAGATACAAAGGAGTAGTTCTCTGCAAAATCAACAACTGATAAAATCGTTCCAACTGGAAAAGATTCTTTTTGTATTTGGAATTTTTCTACCTGCCATTTAGCAAAAAAAACATGTCGTATGTATGGTTGAATCAATTTATGAAAATTCTCCATAAATATTGCAACAGGTATCTCATCTTCTACATATTCCAACCTTATTGATGCTTTCCTGACTTTTGTTTCAGACTTTATGTACTTGTATCTCTTGCATTTTATCATCCTCGCCATCTCAGTATCTTCAAGTCTTAAAGGAAATTTAGCCAAATCCTTGCATGTTTGACAAGTTCCTCTTATGCAATCTATTTCAAGTATTTCATGATCAATTGATTTGTTACATAAGATTGATGTTATGAATTGACTTGGATGTTTAGGAAAATCATTTTGAGAACCACCACTTTCTTCTATCATCTTTCTAAACCCTTGGTAGTAGAGATTGAATTCAATGTGATATCGACAACAACAAGTTTCAAAAGATTTATTTATCTTTACAAAAAATGATTTTAATCTTTCAAACATTGGTTGTGCAATCTTAATGTCAGGATTTGAGTTACAAAATGAGAGATACAATTCATGTTGTGTGGTGTCCAACCAATGTTTTGTGTGCTAGAAATATTCCTTAGGCCTAGTCCTCTTCTTGATAATGTCTCTTGTATTTGGTGAAGGATGAGTATGATCAGTCCAAAATGATGTAACTAAGTTCCTAACTATTTCATTAATTCTATCAGATCGAGGAGCTCTACACATTAGTGCCCAATTACCTTCCAATGTAGTATCATCCAAATTGATTCTTCTTTTCAAATAGTTCATCATTGTCTTCCTATTGTACCTGATCTGAGATGAAAGTGAAGAAATTTTTCTTCTTTGGGACATGTTTTTATTTAAAATAGATGTCAGTATCACTCTTCTTGAAATGGACCTATCTGTACATCTAGTTGTTTTCCCGATGGAATGCAAACCTTCCTTAACACTGTCAACAATATTTTTTTGTACGTTACTTGATTTTAACTTTTTCAAACTTGCATCTACACCCAATAATTTTAATGGCTCTTTTAACTCATCTTTAAGAAGTGTAATTGATAACAGTTGAGTTTTTTTAAGTGTACCAAGATTCTCAAATTGTTTCATTATTTTCTTAGACTTTTTATTCAATGCCCTCTTCATAATATTTATGGGTTGTTTAGCATAATCTCTCAATTTTTTGACATCCATTTCAATTAAATGATCTATGCTTTTACGATTAATTTTTCTCTTCAACTATTGGAGTAGATTATCATTCACATGTGTTTCTTGCACTTCCACTACAAATAAAATAAAATAAAAAATCTTAATATCTCATCTTAAGGGGACCTTCATGAAATAAGTATTTACAAGCTCTTGAACATGTTCTACCTATAATAATTTATACATTAATTCAAGAGAAACACATACTTGTTTGACCTTGGGTTGATTCAACTTGGGATGCACCTTGTCCAACATTTTCATCATCAAAGGCTGCATGTACGTGCAACAAAAACAATAACTTAGATTCTTAGGTGAAAGACCCAAAATATATATTCACCAATAAGAGACTAAATCGAGAGAGTCTGTGAGAGAAAGAGAGAGATGTGTACTTATTTGATATTCTGAGACTTGTGCTTGTTGAGCTTGTGATGACCCTTCTCCAGCTTTTGAAGGTTGGTCTTGTTGAGCTTGTAATGACCCTTCTCCAATTTCTGAAGGCTTGGCTTGTGATGACCCTTGTCCAACTTTTGAAGGTTGGGTAGCTTGTTGAGCTTGTGATTCTTGAGCATTTCCTACACATGTATGAAGTATAAATTAGTCATAGTTCATTGCTCATCTAATTAGTCCTAATTGGTTCTAATAGGTCATATAATTGGTTCTAATTGAGTCTAATTAGATCTAATAGGTCATAATTGAATGTAATAGGTCGTAATTGTTCCTAATTGGTCATAATTGAGTGTAGTTAGTCCTAATTGAGTCTAATAGGTCATGTTAGGTCCTAATTGGTCCCAATTGAGTCTAACTAGTCCTAATTGAGTTTAGTAGGTCATGTTAGGTCCTAATAGGTCCTAATTAGGTCTTAATTGGTCATAATTGTGTCTAGTTGGTCCTAATTGAGTCTAGTTGGTCCATATTGGTCCTAATTGAGTCTAGTTGGTCATAATTGTGTCTAGTTGGTCCTAATTAGTCCTAATTGAGTTTAGTAAGTCATGTTAGGTCATAATTGGTCCATATTAGGTCCTAATTAGTCATAATTGAGTCTAATTGGTCCTAATTGAGTCTAGAATAAGTCATATTAGGTCCTAATTAGTCCTAATTAATTCTAATTGGATCTAATAGGTCCTAATTGAGTAGATAATAAGTCATGTGCTAGGTCCTAATTGGTCCTAATTAGTCCTAATAGGTCATGTTAGGTCCTAATTGGTCATAATTGAATGTAATAGGTCGTAATTGTTCCTAATTGGTCATAATTGAGTGTAGTTAGTCCTAATTGAGTCTAATAGGTCATGTTAGGTCCTAATTGGTCCATATTAGGTCCTAATTGGTCCCAATTGAATATAATTGGTCCTAATTGAGTCTAATAGGTCATATTAGGTTCTAATTGAGTTTAGTAGGTCATGTTAGGTCCTAATAGGTCCTAATTAGGTCTTAATTGGTCATAATTGTGTCTAGTTGGTCCTAATTGAGTCTAGTTGGTCCATATTGGTCCTAATTGAGTCTAGTTGGTCCTAATTGTGTCTAGTTGGTCCTAATTAGTCCTAATTGTGTTTAGTAGGTCATGTTAGGTCCTAATTGGTCATAATTGAGTCTAATTGGTCCTAATTGAGTCTAGAATAAGTCATATTAGGTCCTAATTAGTCCTAATTGACTATAATTGGATCTAATAGGTCCTAATTGAGTAGATAATAAGTCATGTGTTAGGTCCTAATTGGTCCTAATTAGTCCTAATAGGTCAAGTAATAGGTCATGTTAGGTCCAAATTGGTCATAATTGAATGTAATAGGTCGTAATTGTTCCTAATTGGTCATAATTGAGTGTAGTTAGTCCTAATTGAGTCTAATAGGTCATGTTAGGTCCTAATTGGTCCATATTGGGTCCTAATTGGTCCCAATTGAATATAATTGGTCCTACTTGAGTCTAATAGGTCATATTAGGTCCTAATTGAGTTTAGTAGGTCATGTTAGGTCCTAATAGGTCCTAATTAGGTCTTAATTGGTCATAATTGTGTCTAGTTGGTCCTAATTGAGTCTAGTTGGTCCATATTGGTCCTAATTGAGTCTAGTTGGTCATAATTGTGTCTAGTTGGTCCTAATTAGTCCTAATTGAGTTTAGTAGGTCATGTTAGGTCCTAATTGGTCCATATTAGGTTCTAATTGGTCATAATTGAGTCTAATTGGTCCTAATTGAGTCTAGAATAAGTCATATTAGGTCCTAATTAGTCCTAATTGACTATAATTGGATCTAATAGGTCCTAATTGAGTAGATAATAAGTCATGTGTTAGGTCCTAATTGGTCCTAATTAGTCCTAATAGGTCAAGTAATAGGTCATGTTAGGTCCAAATTGGTCATAATTGAATGTAATAGGTCGTAATTGTTCCTAATTGGTCATAATTGAGTGTAGTTAGTCCTAATTGAGTCTAATAGGTCATGTTAGGTCCTAATTGGTCCATATTAGGTCCTAATTGGTCCTAATTGAGTCTAATAGGTCATATTAGGTCCTAATTGAGTTTAGTAGGTCATGTTAGGTCCTAATAGGTCCTAATTAGGTCTTAATTGGTCATAATTGTGTCTAGTTGGTCCATATTGGTCCTAATTGAGTCTAGTTGGTCATAATTGTGTCTAGTTGGTCCTAATTAGTCCTAATTGAGTTTAGTAGGTCATGTTAGGTCCTAATTGGTCCATATTAGGTCATAATTGGTCATAATTGAGTCTAATTGGTCCTAATTGAGTCTAGAATAAGTCATATTAAGTCCTAATTAGTCCTAATTGACTATAATTGGATCTAATAGGTCCTAATTGAGTAGATAATAAGTCATGTGTTAGGTCTTAATTGGTCCTAATTAGTCCTAATAGGTCTTAATAGGTCATGTTAGGTCCTAATTGGTCATAATTGAATGTAAGTGGCCCTAATTGAATCTAATTGGTCATAATTGAATCTAATAGGTCCTAATTGGTCCTAATTGTTCCTAATTGAATCTAATAGGTCCTAATTGTTCCTAATTGTTCATAATTGATTCTAATAGGTCTTAATTGGTTCTAACTGAGTTTAATTAGATCTAATAGGTCATAATTGAATCTAATTGGTCTGAATTAGGTCCTAATTGATCATAATTGTATCTATTTGGTCTTAATTGAGTCTAGTTGGTCCATATTAGATCCTAATTGAGTCTAATTAGTCCTAATTGAGTTTAGTAGGTTATGTTAGGTTCTAATTGGTCCATATTAGGTCCTAATTGGTCATAATTGAGTCTAATTGGTCCTAATTCAATCTAATTGGTCCTAATTGAGTCTAGAATAAGTCATATTAGGTCCTAATTAGTCCTAATTGACTATAACTAGATCTAATAGGTCCTAATTGAGTAGATAATAAGTCATGTGTTAGGTCCTAATTGGTCCTAATTAGTCCTAATAGGTCTTAATAGGTCATGTTAGGTCCTAATTGGTCATAATTGAATGTAAGTGGCCCTAATTGAATCTAATTGGTCATAATTGAATCTAATAGGTCCTAATTGGTCCTAATTGTTCCTAATTGAATCTAATAGGTCCTAATTGTTCCTAATTGTTCATAATTGAGTCTAATAGGTCTTAATTGGTTCTAATTGAGTTTAATTAGATCTAATAGGTCATAATTGAATCTAATTGATCTGAATTAGGTCCTAATTGATCCTAATTGATCCTAATTGGTCCTAATAGGTCCTAATAGGTCATATTAGGTAGTATTAGGTTCATATAGGTTCTAATTAGGTGAACATATAGGTTATAATAGGTCCTAATTAGTGCTAATAGGTCCTATTAGGTCCTAATTAGTCCTAATTAGTCCTAATAGGTCCTATTAGGTCCTAATTAGTCCTAATAGGTCCTATTAGGTCCTAATTAGTCCTAATAGGTCCTATTAGGTCCTAATTAGTCCTAATAGGTCCTATTAGGTCCTATTAGATTCATATAGGTTCTAATAGGTCCTAATAGGTCTTAATTAGTTGTAATATGTCCTAATTAGTCATAATAGGTCCTATTTAGGTTCTAATAGGTCCTAATAGGTCCTAATTAGTCCTAATAGGTCCTATTAAGTCCTAATTAGTCCTAATTATGTCTAATTAGGTGCTAATTAGTTCTCATTGATTCTAATTGGGTCCTAATAGTCCTAGAATAGGTCCTAATTAGTCCTAATATGTCATATTAGTCAAAATAGGTCTACAATTAGGTCTAGTTAAGTCTAATAGACCTGTACAATATCACATTTACATGAACATTAAGACAAGTCTTGACCATCAAACTCAAAATATCTATCTAGAGACATCTTAGACATACCTTGATTTCGATGATGATATATTTTTCATGATTCTTCACGTAGTCTTTGTTTAGTCTCTTCTAAATAATGTCATGTACTTTTGTTTAGCCTTCTCTTTTTATTTCCCATCACAACTTACAAAATTATTCCATGCCAAAATGTCTTCCTTCTTCCTAAATTTGTGAATTATTTTATTGCTTTCAAATTTATGAAATGAAAAAAATATACATTTATTTATACCCAATTCTTATTACCTGAAAATGCCACCAAAATGGCCGACATTGGTTTCGATCAAAAGTCCTTTATTATTGACTAAATGTTGCATTTTAAAGTCAAGTTTGACTTTCGATCAAAAGTCAAACTTGACTTTCGATAGAAACTAAAGGACTTTCAATCGAAAGTCCTTTAGTATTAACTAAATTTTGCATTTTTTGCAGAAGTACTTTCGATCGAAATTCATTACTTTCAATCGAAAGTACTTTCTATCGAAAGTGCCTAAAATGGGAGTTGGTTTCATGTTTTCAAGAAATTCTGAGAATTTCATGGCTTCGGGCTTCAAGCGCGCTAATCAAATGGATGAATAAAAAGACATCCTTTTGCAGACAACAAGTACTTGGAATTAGCTTTCTAACGATTATATATTTGACTATTTTTAAATTTATGATGTGTATGATTTTTGACATTAAATGAATGTAGGTTTTTTATGAAATATAAACCTCCGAGTTTGACATTCAACGAAAAATAGTAAAACAAGGAAAAAAAATTCTAAAAAATAATATTTCCCTCCTTATTTGAGTCTACTTTCTATTAAAAAAATAATAATTGAAATTTGATAAATACACAATAAGTTATAAGCTATGTAGTCAAGGTAGGTCAAAATTTTGGTTTAGTCAACTTCAAACGTTAATAAAATATGCAATAATAGTGATAATGTCATAAAAACAATTTCATGCCCTTCATATGGATGTTACAAAACTAAATTCAAAAGAATCACATCCATATCTATTTGACAAAAAAAGTTATGCTCTATGAAAACAGTGTTACTATTTGAAAATGATGTTTTCAGCACCATACAAGTTTTCATGGGAGAAAGAAAAAAGTATTCAAATAAATTCAAAATAAATAAATAAAAATATATTTAGAATCTAGACAAAAAATCCTAAAAAACTCTAATTTACTTCATCCTTCGATTTCCAGCGGTTCAATGGCAATATGCATCCAAATCTAAAAGTTTTTCTCAAAATGTAGAGTTCAATGTCCGTTCAGGGTAAAAAGTGTAACCCACTATTGTGGGTTCACCCGTAAGTGGTTTGGGGTCATGTCAAATGCCTTGAATGGATATTTGACTTGGATCTAGCTTTTCCCCTTGTTCTACCCCATTTTCCACTTCTTCCTAGCATTTTCTTCCATCCTAAACTGTGAACCTGAGATTCTTGACCATAAGGTCAAGGTCGACCTTTTAAAGTCAAGGTCGACCTCAACCCTGACCTAGTTAGGGTCAACCTCAACCTTGACCCTAGGGTTTGGGATCTTTCATGTTAGCTTCCAATTTCAGGATCTCATCAAAATCTTTCATTTTCCCTCTTCGGGGCCACTATTTCTCAGATTAAGTGTCGAATTCTCAAATTAATATTTGAGGTGGACCATTCTTGATATTTGTATAGGATTCCTAAATTATTATTGGAGATTAGCCTTTCTTGAGTTTTGTGCCTAATACTCAAATTAACTTTGGGGTTGGCCTTACCTTGAATTTTGTAATAAGGCTCTTAAATAATTATTTTATTTATTTATTAAGGGTGGTCCCCTCCTAGAGTTTTGTGTCAAGACTTTAATTTAATTTCCTTTCCATGTGCACCTCTCTAGATTTTTGTGCCATGGGCCCTTAATTATTGTTTTCTACGAGGACCCTCTTGTGCCCTAGATCACTATAAAAGGGAGTCTTCCTCTCTCATTTTCTCCATCAAGTTTTGCAATCCATCTCTCAAGCTCTCAAGAAAGAAAATAAAGCATTCAAGCATCCAATTCATCAAGGAGATCCATTAGTAGCCATTGAAGGATTCAAACTCTATGGAGCTCTCTTGTTGAAGATTCCTCCATTTCCATTCAAGCCTCTTCCAAGTTCAAGATCCATTCAAGATTGGTGTTGAAGATCTAAAGACAATTGATTGGAGACATCCTACATGTGATTCTACATTCATCCATTCTTATGGATTAAAGGATTCAAATCCTCCACAAGGGTTTCAACTCAAGCAAGGTGAATTGTTCCATTTACTTTGTTTATTCTAGAAATTTCAATTCAATTTCAAGGTTAATTCCTAAATTGGGGTTTGACAGAGGCAAACCCCCCAAACAAACAACCAAAAACCCTCTTTTTCTTATAGGTATAGGTGCAGAACTTTGGATCTGAGAGTAGATTTGGATACCCCTTTCGCTGAACTTTTGAGATCTATGAACAAAGTCAAAGTCAACCTTCATTTTCTTGAGGTTTTCCTTAACCTTTTAAAAGGTCAAAGTTGACTCGTGTGAATCTTGGAAAAAGATTTATGGGTTTTGTCCGCCTCGACATTTCTAGTCTAGAACAAGTGATGGAATCTTTAGAAAGTTCATATAGAAGCCAGAATTCAACATTTTCCAGATCTACCCTAATTCAAGATTAGTATTCACACTTCAATTATTTCAGATTTCAAGCTTAATCCAAATATAGGGAAGTATAGGGTTTGTCTCTCTTTTTCATATTCTTCATAGATTGATTCGATTGTGTATTAACTTCTTGGTTAATCAAATTGGATCTCTCTTTTGGGAATTTGGATTTAGGAGTGAATCTTACATTTTCCCCACACACATACACAAATAGTGGTGATTCAAAATTACCATTATTCAAGGATCCACATGGGTCTCTTACACACTTATCCCGTCAAAAGGACTCGTAGTCCCCAAAATATTCTCACATTCCCCAACATGTCCTTTGGAATGTGAGACAAGAAATGCCTTTGAGGAAAATCTACCCTGACTCCCAAGTCCTTTCAATCCCTCTTATGTTGACACTTATCTCCATGCTATGAGTTTTAGAAAACACAATCAATGTGCTCTGTTATGAGTGCATCCCAACCCTTCATAATCCTTTAATCCCAATTGTTTGTTTCCCTATCTCTGAATCTATAAACTGAGGACTCCTTTCTCATTTCTCCATCCACCATCAAGAGAAAATTTACTATGGCAATCTGAATCCAAACCAATTTTCAACATAACCTTATAATATCAAAATCATTCCCCTCAATTGAAGCTTGAGCAACATTGAGCATACATATCAACTAGCATTGGACAAATCTTTACAACATGGGAGATTTTGGGTTTCTTGAAGGTTTGGACAATCTTTATTCATCTTTTCTCTCTTAAGTTTTATCTTGATGTTGCTTTGATTTAGTATTTTGAATGTTTTAATCTCATTATTGCATTCCTTTTGTGCTAATTAACTTCTTGCACACAAAAATGACCTTCAAGAGTAAAATTTTATTACATGGAGACTCTCCAAACCCAAGGAAAAAGATGATTTTCTCATTTGAACTTATTTTGGAATCTCCCAAACTTCCTACAATCTTAAAAAAAAAATTCTATATTCTTTTGGTATTTCTCTTGTTCCTCTTTGGAACTTTTGGACCTCCACACTTAAGACTCATTGTGTTAGGATTAACAAGATAGAAATAACAATTACATGCAAATATAACCAATATCAAAAAATAATAAACCACATAGAAAGAGAACACAAGACACAAAGATTTAACGTGGTTCACCCAATCCCTGGGTTACGTCCACCAACAATGAGTACAATATTATTATTATCTAGTGATTACAACTTGATTACAATCCACAATCCCTCACAACTCCATACCGCCCCAAGAAGCTACTAAAACATACATCATTATGAAATCCCTAGCCCTAAGCTATTTCATACAAGTGAGGAGGGGGGGAAAAGTGTACATCACTTCCCTAATCAATCACCACAAGATAAAAAAGTATTTGATTATGCCTGGCATAATCAGTGACATTTAATATTATGAAAGAGAAGATAATTGAATAATTGATGGAAACTATAGAAAAGTTGTATGAAAAGCCCTCCACTTCAAACAAGGTATTTCTCATGAAGCATCTATTTAATATGAAGATTGCAGAAGGTGGATCTGTTACTAATAATTTGAATTAGTTTAATATGGTTTCCATTCAATTATCTTCTATAAATGTTACTTTTGATGAAGAAATTAGGGCTCTCTTGATTTTGTGTTCTTTTCTTGAAAGCTGGAATGGCTTGGTAATGGTTGTTAGAACTTTGTTTCTAGATCTAATACCCTAAAATTTGATGATGTTATCGGTGTGATTCTAAGTGAGGAAAATTATAGGAAAATCTCAGGTGGATCTACATTTGGAAGTGTCTTGAATGCAAAAAGTAGAGGTAGAACGAATGAGAGAGGAAACAAATCTGGAAATCATGGGAAATCAAGAGGAAAATCAAAGGGAAAGATTCCTCAATCCAAAGGACCAAATGATTGTTGGTATTATTGAAAACTAGGTCATAAGAAGAAAATTTGTTGGTCTCAGAAGAATAAAGAAGGAGACAAATGAGAAAGTAACAAGGAGAAAATATGGTAAGTAATAAATCTGAAGAGGATTCTTTGCTTCTTTATTTAGAAAGTGTTGATGATTCATGGGTTTTAGATTCTGGGGCTTCATTTCATGCTACACCCCATAGAGGTTATTTTCTTGATTATGTCCAAGGGGATTTTTGGCTAGTTTATTTGGGAGATAATGAACCCTATCAGATTGTTGGAAAGGGGAAAATTAAGATTAAGTTTCAGAATGAGAATCATTGGATACTACAAGAGGTAAGACATGTTCCAAGGTTGAGTAGGAATTTAATTTCTATAGGGAAACTCGGTGATGAGGGTTGCACAGTTACTTTTAATGATAGAAATTGGAAGGTTTCAAAAGGTTCCTTAGTAGTAGAAAAAGGTGTGAAAGTAGGCACCTTATATCTTTGTATAGGTCATACTATTCCTTCTACTTTAATTGTTTAAGAGAAAAATGAATGTTCAAGAACATTTGTTGCAATTGAGTATGAAGAACATCAAACAGTTGCTGTAGATTTTGACACAACACTTTGGCACAACAGACTTGAGCACATGAGTGAAAAAGGTATGAAATTAATTCATTCAAAGAAAGTCTTATTTGGTCGGAAATGTGTCAATATGGATTCCTGCAAATTTTATGTGTATGGAAAACAAAATAGAGTTAGTTTTGTGAAGAGTGGGAAGGAAAAGAAAAATGAGAAATTAGAGCTTGTGCATATAGATGTATGGGGAACAACTCAAGTATCTTCCCTTGGTGGCTCTTTGTATTATGTCACAGTTATAGATGATACCGAGAAAAGTATGGATTTATTTCCTTAGACAAAAATATGATGTATTTTAAACTTTTAAGAAATGAAAATGCTTGGTTGAGATTGAGACTGGTAAAATGCCAAAATGTCTCAGATTTGATAATGGTGGTGAGTATTGTAGTATAAAATTTGAATATTATTGTTCCTCTAATGGTATTCATAGGATAAAAACTATACTAAGGACTCCATAAGAAAATGGAGTGGTTGAATGCATGAATAAGACAATAATGGAGCATGCAAGGAGTATGATGTTTCATGTTGGACTTCCCTCAAACATGTGGCTGGAGGTTGTTAATACAGTTGTATATTTAATCAATAGAGGTCCCTCTACTCCTTTGGGATATGGTATTCTAAAGGAAGCATGGACTGGTAAAAAGGTGAGTTATTCTTTTCTCAAAACCTTTGGTTGTGAAGCATTTGCACATATAGATTTTGAAAATAGAACCAAACTGGAAGCTAAGTCAAAGAAATGTGTATTTGTTGGATATGGCATTGATGAATTTGGTTATAGGCTTTGGGATTTTGAAAATCATAAAATTGTAAGAATCAGTGATGTCATATCCAATGAAAAAGTATTTTACAATATTAAATAGATTAGTAATAGATCCACCTTCTTCCATCTTCATATTAAATAGATGCTTCATGAGAAATACCTTGTTTGAAGCAGAGGGCTTTTCATACAACTTTGCTAGGGTTTCCATCAATTCTTTAATTGTCTTTGCTTTCATAATATTAAACACCACTGATTGTGCCAGACAAAATTGAATACTTTTTTATTTTGTGGTAATTGATCAGGGAAGTACCACTAGTACATTTAAGGCCAAATTTCGACGACCATTTGTCAGATTTCCAATGCCTATTTGTCAGACTTTTGACACATGTGTCCATCACCATTTTTGTGTTAGAAATGGCAATGAGAGTGACAACCATCGGTATTCTGACATCCCTACCTATCAGAATTGGGCACATAAACAACAATTTTACTTTGTGATAGATCTGTCAAAAAATCTTCTTTGCGACAGTTTTTCAGTCGGTATTCCCATAGATTGGCAGTATATTCTGACAAGAAATTATGTCAAAGGTATAGCCATCCTATTGCACAAATCTATCAGAGTGGTGTCATATTTGATGGTGACCAGTCAGAGTTTCGACGGTATGTAATATACTATCGATGGACCAACCCATCGAACGTATAGCACGTTTGTTGGAAATGCTTTACTAATTGTCGAAAAAGAGACAGATTAGCATAATAAAGAAAACAAAGCTCAAGAGACCATCATAGTTGGTCTTTGTATTTGGTCCATATACCGAAAAAACATTTTACATTTTTTTAGCTCATCAAATGAGGGGATTTGAAAGAATTTAATAGAATATTTTCATGATAACGTATATTATTAAGTTGACATTGCACAAATTTATCGACTCCATGCACTTGTAGACATCAAACACAATGATACAAAAGCATCTCATCCCATGGCCTACATTACTCAAGCCATGAGAGGGGATGCTTATTTATGGTTGTGTTTGATGTCTACAAGTGCATGAAGTAGATAAATTTGTTCAGCATCAAACTAAAATAATGTACATTATACATGAAAATATCATCCATTAAATTCTTTCAAATCACCGCATTTGATGAGCTAATGAAATGTAAAATGTTTTTTGAGTATATGGACCAAGGATGGAGAAAAACTATGATGGTCTCTTGAGCTCTGCTATCTTTAGTCCTAGCTACTGGGTAAGGGTTGGAAGACTTATACCTGTCGATCGTTGAGAATAATTACCGCCTTGCCTTTATATACACTGCACAATATCCAATATAAGAGGAGGTAGAAAATATGAATGGATAAAAGAAATGAAAGATATAATAAAATTATCTTGTTTTTTACCTTCTTATACTTGATCCAAGTCCCACAAAAGTAATTTTATATGATCACTAGCACATTTCGTGCATGGATGAGAAACAACATCCAAAGTTTCTAGATTCTAAAAAGAGGTATGAGTGGAGGCCAAAAAAGGGATATTTGTGAAGGTTTTATAGATGTAGTACTGAATCATCATCTCTGCACTGGTACTCAATCTGGAAACCCTCTCTAGAAAATCTCCACAAAATCCCTTGTGGCCTCCACTGCATATACGTCTTCTCAATATCTAAAAACTCTCCATCATTGATTCCCATCATTTTTCACCATCTTTGTGGACTGAGACCTTAAATTATTGAGCTTCTCTTTGTTTTGAGAATGTTTTAACATTATCTACATAATAAGGCCAACCAGGTGAAGGTGGAAGCTCATCTGGTCCCTCCTAGGAGCCTCTTATGACCCTTTATGACATTTTAAGACCTCTAAGATGTGTATTCTTAGGGGTTGTAAATGGTCGTAAAGGGTCATAAGGGGTCCTGGGACACAACAAATGAGAAACATAAATGTAGGCATCATGGTCACAAGTTTTTGGAGACAACATAATTGAGTGCTATACCCAGACGATGCAAAGCAACCACTACTCAATTATGTTGTATACCCAGACAATGGAGAACAACTCTTGCACCTCTGATTCCAAGTTGACTACATCTATTGTTCATGAATACAAGGTCCTCCAAAAAATGTATTCAATTTGGAATCGGGGGTGCAGAAGTTTCTCTCCATCACTTGGATATACAACTCAATTACGTTGTCTCCAAAAAATTGTGACCATGATACCTACAATTATGTTTCTCAGCTATTGTGAAATCTACATTTATGTTTCTCAGCTATCATGTTCATGTACATGTTTTTATGTGTTTGGGAAGACATCTTTCTAGCCTGGGCCTAGATATTTTATCCACAATGACCAAACTTCAAAGGATCCAAGCCTAGGCTAGAAAGATGTCTTCCCATTTTGTTTAATCCATATTCCTTGTTCTTGTCAAAATTCCTTGGTATGGTAGGCATGCTCTTTGCAGTACTCTTCTTCAATTTGTGTTCGATGATAAGAATCTTCTTCTTCTTCCTAATTGCAGCTAGAGGTTCCTTTTCATCAGGATTCAACTCCACTTCCCCCATATCATCATCCTCATCACCCTTAGCTACCATCCTAAACCCTTCTTCCCTCTCCAGTTCTTCAAGCCTCTGTAAGATATCTGGATCAATAAAGTCTACAACATTGTGTCCATCCATGATCTCAAAAATATCATCTTCTTTCCACTCTTCATTTGCCAAAATATACCACAATCTTAAGACTCATGACTCTTCAAATTCTCTTGTTTCCTTCAGACCTCCAAACATGTGTACTGTGAGCTTTCCTCCAACAAATGGACTTGTGATGATTTTCACAATAGTACATGTGTTGGAAGGAAAGCTCAAAGTAATGCTTAGGCCAATCTGAATTGTCATCACCTATGCATATAAGAGTTGATCATAGAAGGTATATGCATAGGTGAAAAACATGCATATTTGACCAAGCAATACTAGGAGCTAGGCCCAACAACAAATAGATTTGTGGTGATTTTCACAATAGTAAATGTGTTCCTAGGTAAGCTCCCAGTAGTACTCAGGAAAATATGCATGTTCATCACTTGTACATTGACTAGAATGTTGGTGGAAGAAGGATGATTTATTTGCAACTTGTAGATACACAGACACTAAACAACCATTTTTTCAACTCTAATTTTCTCAACACAAAGGGACATTTATCATAGCCATAAAAACATGATTATTTTAAAATGGAATACACCAAGAAGTACCATCATAAATATTGACCATTTAAAATCATGAATAGTTAACCTAAATCAAATAGCTCATTTTTTTATCAGCATGTGTAGTCTCTGTGTATATGAAAAATGAATGAAATATATATCAAGCTGAAATTAAAAAGTGAACAAAAATTCAAATTCAAGGCCTAATTTATCAAGAGCAAAAAACATTAGGATGAAAGAAAAATCATTAAGACTATAGAAAAATCATTAAGACTAGAAAATCAAGTTCTAGAAAAATCATTATGACTATAGAAAAATCATTTAGACTAGAAAATCAAGTTCTAGAAATGGATGGTTCTGGTGCTTTTCCATTACACAATTGAGCATTTATCATTTGGTACTTCTTGGCATATTCCATTTAAGTTTTTTAACTTTCATGTTTATGTGCATGTTCTTTATGTGTTTGGCTTGTCTCCCTCACAAGGGATACACCAATAGGTAATTGATTTGAAAGCATAATGATTTGATAGTCTTTTTTTAGGATAGGCGTAATCATCTCGCCAACCTTAATTAGCAACATTTATGATATATGTCAAGCACTTATAATTAGTATGCCCAACAAACAGAGACTTAGTAGTAAAAGCATAAGGTTGCACATCCACATCCGTCCAAGTGCATCAACTTTCAAAGATTTTTTGTGGTAAAGAGAATCCCCATATTTTATTAGCCTAACATAGTCTTTGGCCACTTTGGCAATGAGAACCTCAAAATAGAGAAAAGAAACTTAGTAAAACCAGTCTATGCCACTATTTGTGAGGGTCTAGTCATGATAAGTTCCTCTCAAACCTCTCCAAACATGTAAGATTGTCTTTAAATATTTTATTGATCTCTTCTAAACATTAACCAAATCAAACCTACATTTGAATCCACACACAATAACCCAAAATGAAGGGTTTTGTATCCTTTAATGAATCTCAATCACTGGTAACGCATGGAGAGTCAAACCACTAGTCTCCAAAGCATTCAATAAGTGAATACGAATGTTTGAAAACTACTCCCAATAATTCTTAAACATACTTTATTATTTAAGAATTGTTGGGACTGGTCCTTTGGCGTGTATTAAACATAATAGAATTTTCAGCATATTATTATCATTCTATTTCTTTGTTGTAAACATGCCATTGGTTCAGTTTTAATCTATTGGTGTCATGCCCTAGCCCATGCTTTATCTCCATTATTTGATGTTATTCACTATTTTGAAATGTTGACTGTGGTTATCAAATGGAAAAAATAGAAAAAAAAAATTTAACACGAAAAGAAATTTACAAAACCAAACCAATGGAATGTTTACAACAAAGAAATAGAATGATAATAATATGTTGAAAATTCTATTCTGTTTAATACATGCCAAAGGACTAGTTGTATGAGTGGATTGTATTTAAAACATGCCAAAGGACTAGTTGTATGAAATTGTCAATCACATAGCATTTCACTGTTGTATGAGTGGATTGTGCAGGAACAGTTAACATTAAAAAAGGAGCAAACTCCTCAACACATCTTGGAAACCATTGAATTCAATAATAAATTAAACCTAACACCATCACTATTCCTTCCATTCACTTCTACCAAGAATAAAGTATTTAATCCATTCAACATTACATATAATCATTAGATAGTTACATTTGCTGACTGTGTAGAGGAGCAGTCATGACCAAAATGATCAAAAGTACTTTCACCCTTGCACAAGCTATTCCAAACTTCAAGTAAAATGAAAAATATGCTATATCAAATCATTCATATTCATATTAACCATTCAAATGATAATGATTTGACAGTCTTTTTTCAGGATAGGCATAATCATCCTTCCAACCTTGATTAGCAACATTTATGATATATGTCAAGTACTTATAATCAGTATGCCCAACAAATAGAGACTTAGTAGTAAAAGCATGTCCTTTTGTTTATTAGTTTACTTATAATCAGTATGTCCTTTGGTTTACTAGTTTAATCTAGTTTAAGAATGGTTTATTTCATGTTTGAATGTACCATTGAATGAAGATTGGCTATATTAAGTACAATCTTAAGACTCATGAATCTTCAAATTCTCTTGTTTCCTTTAGACCTAACCTCCAAACATGTGTACTATGAGTAGCCCTCCAACAAATGGACTTGTGATGATTTTCAAAATAGTACATGTGTTGGAGGACTACTCAAAGTACTGCATGCTTAGGAAAATTTGAATGTTCATCACCTGTGCATATAAGAGTTTATCATAGAAGGTATATGCATAGGTGAAAAACATGCATATTTGACCAAGCAATACTAGGAGCTAGACCCAACAACAAATAGATTTGTGGTGATTTTCACAATAGTACATGTGTTGCTAGGTAAGCTCCCAATAGCACTCAGGAAAATATGTATGTTCATCACCTATGCATATGAAGTGGCTCTAATGGAAGATACAATCACTAAATTCTGCATACTCCTTTTTTTGTTCTGGGTTGATATTGTCAGACATGGTCTTTCTTGAATGGAATGACTCATTACTTGTACATTGACTAGAATGTTCGTGGAAGAAGGATGATTTGTTTGCAACCATTTTTTCAACTCTAATTTTCTCAACACAAAGGGACATCTATCATAGTCATAGAAACATGATTATTTTAAAATGAAATACACCAAGGAGTACCATCAGAAATATTGACTATTTACAATTATGATTAGTTAACCTTAATCAAATAGCTCATTTTTTTATCAACATGTGTAGTCTCTGTGTATATGACAAATGAATGAAATATCAAGATGAAATAAAATAGTGAACAAAAATTCAAATTCAAGGCCTAATTTATCAAGAGCAACAAACATTAGGATAAAAGAAAAATCATTAAGACTATAGAAAAATCATTAGGACTATAGAAAAATTATTACGACTAGAAAATCAAGTTCTAGAAAAATCATTAGGACTATAGAAAAATCATTAAGACTAGAAAATCAAGTCCTAGAAAAATCATTACGACTATAGAAAAATCATTTAGACTAGAAAATCAAGTTCTAGAAATGGACAGTTCTGATGCTTTTCCATTACAATAATTGAGCATTCATCATTTGGTACTTCTTGGTGTATTCCATTTAAGTTTCTTAGCTGTCGTGTTTATGTGCATGTTCTTTATGTGTTTGGCTTCTCTCCCTCGCAAGGGATATGTCGATAGGTAATTGATTTGAAAGCATAATGATTTGACAATCTTTTTTCAGGATAGGTGTAATCATCCTACCAACCTTAATTAGCAACACTTGTGATATATGTCAAGTACTTATAATCAATATGCCCAACAAATAGAGACTTCGTAGTAAACGCATAGGTTGCACATCCACATCTGCCCTAGTAAGTATTAGAGCCTTTCAAATTTGTAAAGAACACTTTGCAAATCAAATTGATATTTTATTAAAACCTATGTTCTTGATCAAGTTCTTAAAGATTAAAACATAAAACCATCAAGTTCTTCACCTATGTTCCTCATGGTTGGGGAAGTTGTGATGGAGTTATATGTAACCTTTGGAAGTCATTGTACGACAGAGTTAAGCCTAGAGTGTATGACAGGAATAGAGATTCAATAAAAATAGAAGTTTAAATCTGCAAGTCCATTGTGTTATGCATTGTTGAAAGGCTTCTTTACTTATTGTTTTGGTTTCTAAATTTAAGGATGGAATAGTAAGAAATCTCCAAGCATTTATTTCATCATTGAATGTATTGTGAGCACTTTAAAATTTTGTTCCTTACATTTTGACTGGTAAAACTAGTGACTGTTCCAAGTAACGTTTTTAATCCTTTGAAGTTTCGCATGATCCTGATGTAAGTTGATTGGATTAAGAAATTTGGGGATCCAATAGGACTTTAGGGGAGTTAAATAAATGTTTTGGAGGACTTAGAGGAACTATTAGCATGACTGTTCCTTCATCTACAGTGAGTTAGACTAAATTTGCTAAGTTTTTCCTTTGTTTTAAAGTGTATTTTGTAATCTATTTCCTTTCCATGGACCCATGGAAAGAGGATACTAACAATGTATTATACAACTCTAATGTTCTTGACTTGCAGAGATTTGATAAAGTAAAGAGAACACTGGCTATGTTTAATGTTAACTGTTCCTGCACAATCTACTCATACAACACTGAAATGCTATGTGATTGATGATTTCATAGAACTAGTCCTTTGGGTTGTATTAGAAATAATAGAATTTTCAGCATATTATTACCATTCTATTTCTTTGTTGTAAACATGCCATTGGTTTAGTTTTAATCTACTGGTGTCGTGCCCTAGCCCATGCTTTATCTCCATTATTTGATGTTATTCACTATTTTGAAATGTTGATTGTGGTTATCAAATGGAAAAAATAGAAAAAAAAATTTAACACGAATTTTTTTTACAAAACTGAACCAATGGCATGTTTAAAACAAAGAAATAGAATGATAATAATATGCTGAAAATTCTATTTTGTTTAATACACGCCAAAGGACCAATTGTATGAAATTGTCAATCGCACAGCATTTCACTGTTGTATGAGTGGATTGTGTAGGAACAATTAACATTAAACAAGGAGAAAACTCCTCAACACATCTTGGAAACCATTGAATTCAATAATAAATGAAACCTAACACCAACACTATTCCTTCCATTCACTTCTACCAAGAATTCCAACACAAGCACAAGCTATTCCAAACTTCAAGTACAAGCTATTCCAAACTTCAAGTAAAATGAGAAATATGCTATATCAAATCATTCATATTTATAGTAATCATTCAAAGGATCATTTTTTCAATGAACCCTCTGACTGTACCCCTATGGCAGAGAAAGGAAACCTCAAAATAGAGAAAGGAAACTTAGTAAAACTAGTCTATGCCATTTTTTGTGAGGGTATAGTGAGTTAGACTAAATTTGCTAAGTTTTTCCTTTGTTTTAAAGTGTATTTTGTAATCTATTTCCTTTCCATGGACCCATGGAAAGAGGATACTAACAATGTATTATACAACTCTAATGTTCTTGACTTGCAGAGATTTGATAAAGTAAAGAGAACACTGGCTATGTTTAATGTTAACTGTTCCTGCACAATCTACTCATACAACACTGAAATGCTATGTGATTGACGATTTCATACAACTAGTCCTTTGGCTTGTATTAAACATAATAGAATTTTCAGCATATTATTACCATTCTATTTCTTTGTTGTAAACATGCCATTGGTTTAGTTTTAATCTACTGGTGTCGTGCCCTAGCCCATGTTTTATCTCCATTATTTGATGTTATTCACTATTTTGAAATGTTGATTGTGGTTATCAAATGGAAAAAATAGAAAAAAAAATTTAACACAAAATTTTTTTACAAAACTGAACCAATGGCATGTTTAAAACAAAGAAATAGAATGATAATAATATGCTGAAAATTCTATTTTGTTTAATACATGCCAAAGGACCAATTGTATGAAATTGTCAATCGCACAGCATTTCACTGTTGTATGAGTGGATTGTGTAGGAACAATTAACATTAAACAAGGAGAAAACTCCTCAACACATCTTGGAAACCATTGAATTCAATAATAAATGAAACCTAACACCAACACTATTCCTTCCATTCACTTCTACCAAGAATTCCAACACAAGCACAAGCTATTCCAAACTTCAAGTACAAGCTATTCCAAACTTCAAGTAAAATGAGAAATATGCTATATCAAATCATTCATATTTATAGTAATCATTCAAAGGATCATTTTGTCAATGAACCCTCTGACTGTACCCCTATGGCAGAGAAAGGAAACCTCAAAATAGAGAAAGGAAACTTAGTAAAACTAGTCTATGCCGTTGTTTGTGAGGGTATAGTGAGTTAGACTAAATTTGCTAAGTTTTTCCTTTGTTTTAAAGTGTATTTTGTAATCTATTTCCTTTCCATGGACCCATGGAAAGAGGATACTAACAATGTATTATACAACTCTAATGTTCTTGACTTGCAGAGATTTGATAAAGTAAAGAGAACACTGGCTATGTTTAATGTTAAATGTTCCTACACAATCTACTCATACAACACTGAAATGCTATGTGATTGACGATTTCATACAACTAGTCCTTTGGCTTGTATTAAACATAATAGAATTTTCAGCATATTATTACCATTCTATTTCTTTGTTGTAAACATGCCATTGGTTTAGTTTTAATCTACTGGTGTCGTGCCCTAGCCCATGCTTTATCTCCATTATTTGATGTTATTCACTATTTTGAAATGTTGATTATGGTTATCAAATGGAAAAAATAGAAAAAAAAATTTAACACGAAATTTTTTTACAAAACTGAACCAATGGCATGTTTACAACAAAGAAATAGAATGATAATAATATGCTGAAAATTCTATTTTGTTTAATACACGCCAAAGGACCAATTGTATGAAATTGTCAATCGCACAGCATTTCACTTTTGTATGAGTGGATTGTGTAGGAACAATTAACATTAAACAAGGAGAAAACTCCTCAACACATCTTGGAAACCATTGAATTCAATAATAAATGAAACCTAACACCAACACTATTCCTTCCATTCACTTCTACCAAGAATTCCAACAAAAGCACAAGCTATTCCAAACTTCAAGTACAAGCTATTCCAAACTTCAAGTAAAATGAGAAATATGCTATATCAAATCATTAATATTTATAGTAATCATTCAAAGGATCATTTTGTCAATGAACCCTCTGATTGTACCCCTGTGGCAGAGAAAGGAAACCTCAAAATAGAGAAAGGAAACTTAGTAAAACTAGTCTATGTCATTGTTTGTGAGGGTATAGTCATGATAAGTGCCTCTTAAACCTCTCCAAACATGTAAGAATGTTTTTAAATAATTTATTGATCTCTTCTAAACATTAACGCATGGACAGTCAAACTAGTTGTCTCCAAAGCATTCAATAAGTGAATATGAATGTTTGAAAACTTTCCTCTCAACTTCCCCAACCACTCCTAATCAGTTAGAGGGATTAGTTGAGTGTTTAGACACTTAAACTTCTTAAACATACTTTATCTGATATGATGGATTGTAATATCAACAAATGTGAATCCAAACATTTCAAAATAGTGAATCGATATCCTTGAGCACAAGCACCAATAACATCACATAATGGAGATAAAGCATAGGTTAGGGCATGACACCAGTAGAATGCAGTCATTTCAGTGAGCATTCATGATCAAATAAAATAAAATGCATTTGAAATTTGTGGTTGAATATGATGGCAGAGGCTCAAAAGACGTTGCCCATCAGAGATACCAATCAAAGATGAAGAAATCACATACCTTCTTTCGCACTCAGCTTGCATGAAGGAAGATTTGATAGCCATATATTCCTTGTACCACACAAAGAACATGCCATTGGTTCATTTTAGCATGTTATTCTCATATCAGATAAAGTATGTTTAAGAATTGTTGGTAAGGATAGGAATAGTGGAGATTCTAGAAATATCCCTCTAATCGATTAGGAGTGGTTGGGGAAGTTGAGAGGAAAGTTTTCAAACATTCATATTCACTTATTGAATGCTTTGGAGACTATTGGTTTGAATATCCATGCATTACCAGTGATTGAGATTCATTAAAGGATACAAAACCCTTCATTTTGGGTTATTGTGTGTGGATTCATCTGCTTTAGCCAAGAAGATAAAGAATATGGGGTAGGAGGACATTGTGGTAGAAGAAGTATTTAAATATATTTACATGTCCCCTATCCATGAAATCGAGACTATAGGTGATGAAGAACATGTTGAGGATGAGGGGGGTCTTAATCAGGGAGGGGCAACAAGAAGCAACAAAAAAGTTTTCAGGAGTTTGGAACAACATTTTAGAATCCATGAATGGTATGGGTAAGGTGACCTTCATTCCTGGTCATGACTTCAATGAAACATTGGATATGGCTAATAAGAAGAAGGATCACTTGTTGATAGTGTTCCTTGAGGGAAGGGGGATTGTGAAAGACTTGTTATCATTGTATTGTGTATCTCCAATATGTTTGGATGTAGGGTAGACCGAGAGAATGAAGGATCACTCACTGATTGCATGATAACCTAATTTTGAAGGGTCACTGGTTGAGGGGACAGTCAAGGTCTAGATTTTGATAGTGTTCATTGAGGGAAGGGGGATTGTAAAAGACTTTTATCATTGTATTGTGTATTTCCAATATGTTTGGATGCAGGGAAGAATAGGAGAATGAAGGATCACTCACTAATTGCATGATAACCTAGTTTTGAAGGGTCACTGGTTGAGGGGACAGTCAAGGTCTGGATGTTGATAGTGTTACTTGAGGGAAGGGGGATTGTGAAAGACTTTTTATCATTGTATTGTGTATTTTCAATATGTTTGGATGTAGGGCAGACCAGGAGAATGAAGGATCACTCACTGATTGCATGATAACCCAATTTTGAAGGGACACTGGTTGAGGGGATAGTCAAGGTCTGGATGTTGATAGTGTTACTTGAGGGAAGGGGGATTGTGAAAGACTTTCTATCATTGTATTTTATATTTCCACTATGTTTGGATGTGGGGCAGACTAGGAGAATGAAGGATTATTCACTGATTGCATGATAACCCAATTTTGAAGGGTCACTGGTTGAGGGGATAGTTAAGCTCTAGATGTTGATAGTGTTCCTTGAGGGAAGGGGGATTGTGAAAGGCTTGTTATCATTTTATTGTGTATTTCTAATATGTTTGGATGCAGGGCAGACCAAGAGAATGAAGGATCACTCACTGATTGCATGATAACCTAGTTTTGAAGGGTCACTAGTTGAGGGGACAGTCAAGGTCCAGATGACTAGGCCATTCAAGGACCTTGTTTCTTTTTATTAATTTCTATTCAAATTGGATGCATAGATTTCTTGTGAATTATCAGTTGCTATGTATCCAACAACTGCATCAGTAAATCTACATATACTTCTCTAGGGTTGTAAGCCACTTAGGGATCAAAATAGAGAAACTAAATCAAAATCATTCTTTTTCCTATTTCATTTTAACAAAGTCTCAACTATCAATGATATAAAAATACATTTGATGCCCTAAGCTATCAATACAAATGGCACCTAGCTAGAAGCTCATAGACTATCCATTTGATAACCACAGTCAACATTTCAAAAAAATAGATATCTTTGAGCACAAGTATCGATAACATTAAATAATGGAGTTAAAGCACTAAATCAAAATCATTCTTTGTCCTATTTCCTTTTAACAAAGTCTCAACTACAATGATACAATACATTTGATACCCTAAGCTATCAATACAAATGATGCCTAGCTAGAGCTGACGGGATGTCCATTTGATAACCACAGTCAACATTTCAAAAAAATGGATATCCTTGAGCACAAGCACCAATAACATCAAATAATGGAGTTAAAGCATAGGCTAGGGCATGACACTAGTAACATCAAATAATAGAGATAAAGCACTGGCTAGGGAATGACACCAGTAGAATATTGTGGTCATTTCAGAGAGCATTCATGATCAAATAAAATGCAATGCATTTGAAATTCAGGTTGAATATGATGCCAGAGGCTCAAAAGATGAAGAAATCACATACCTTCTCTCACACCTAGCTTTCACTCATTTTCTCCTACTCCTTTTCTATGCCAATCAAAATAAAAATGATTTGGCACTTCACTTTTTTTTTTATGTATACCCGAAACTGTCAGAATTTCGATGGTCAATTTAAAACCCATTGGAATATCGACATCATCAGGGCCTATTTAAAAAAATAAATAACAAATTTATCAAAAAAAATTACCTATCGGAAGTGTCTGTCAAAATTTGGCCCCAAATTTAGTAGTGTACTGCACACTTTCCCCCCATCCTCACTTTTATAAAATAGCTTAGGGTTAGAGATTTCATAATGATGTATGTTTTAGTAGCTTCTTACGGTGGTATTGAACTGTAAGGGATTGCAGATTGTAATCAAGTTGTAATCACTGGATAATAATAATATTGGACTCGTTGTTGGTGGACGTAGCCTAGGGATTGGGTGAACCACATTAAATCTTTGTGGCTTGTGTTCTCTTTCTGTGTGGTTTTTTATTTTTTGATATTGGTTATATTTGCATGTAACTATTATTCTATCTTGTTAAGAAGGTAACAAGTGGTATCAGAGAAAGGTTTCTTTTATTTATCATTTGTAAGGTCTCATGGTTTAGTAGGAGTCTCACTCTTGAGTGGGGGAAATGACAGACGAGGGTAAGATATAGTTTGATAATTTTAATGGGAAGAACTTTCAATTATGGAAAATACAAATGGAGGACTATCTCTATTGGAAGGATCTATGGTGGCCATTGGAAGGAAAATCCAAGAAACCATCAATAATGACTAATGAGGATGGGAGGCAAAGTGTATAGTACTTCCATGATCAATCACCACAAGATAAAAATCTCCCACTTGGGGATTGATCAAGCTCCACACAAAGAAACACATCACCTAGGCAATCATGTAAGGAGTAACAATAAAATGTACCCCTCCAATAGTAACTTCCTTTTCTCCCACAAATTAACAAAGTTAGATGTTAAATGATCATTAAAGCCCTTTATTTCCATGAGGAAAGGAGTAAACACATATTTATCAAAAATCTCCAACCTCTCCACATTTTGTCACAATATTTTGTAGGAAATTAGAGAATTTTCTCAGTCCTCCAATCTTCACATTATTTTTGTTAATCTCCCCAAGAGCACTACAAAAATCACTTTAGTTCATAAATCCTACAAGACACTGTAACACAATGATAAAATCCAATCTCTTTCCCTATTTCCAAATTAACTGTTCATTTTCCTCCATTTTAGTATTATGTTGTTGCAGTAGTTTAATATATTGGATTGCATAACTTTCTCCATTAAGCTCAAAAATATTCTAGTATAACCAAGCTTCTATACAATTGAAAAATATTTACCACTTTAAGAGCTAATTAAAAATAAGGTAGAGCATATAATCAAATTTAGAACCAAAATTGTATCCATGCATAAGAATGCCCTAATGTATAGGAACATCCTAGTAAAGAAAGTAGGTGGGAAAATATATATAGTAGGATTCATATAAAAAGAGGAATAATATATTCTTTATCAATAATTTTTATATTCCTTAGATGTGAAATTGTAATATTGGAAGAACCCTTATCCTCCTTAAGATCAATTTGAGGTGTAGATAAAAGTGAAGATAGTCTTGGTGGTGATGTAGGTGTAACAACTAATTAACATATGAGTTGAAATAATATATTTATAAAGAAATTGACAATATTGATAAGTTGATAAGAGTGGTTGGACTCAAAATAGGTACCTTTTTTGCATTGATTTTCATCACACTCAATTATCCATCATTAAGATGAGGTGAAATGAGAGTAGGATTACAAATTTTGGATTCATAAATAGGTTGCAATGCTAGGTAAGAAAATAAAAAATATTCTATCATTAATTACTATTTATATCAAGCAATATTGATAGGAAAACATATTTAGTTTCCCTTTTTTTCCAATCCCTTCTTTTTCATAAACCTCTTCTTTGAGCCTTATCTTTACTTAACTACCACTGCAACCTATTTAAAAATCTAAGTTTTCAATTCAACTCTTGTTTTAGTTCCCATCATAATGATAGACCATTGAGAGTGATTTGGAATACCAATTGAAAAAGCTACACAATTATAAGGAGTCGATCTCACCATTTTTCTCATAAGGCACTCTTGTTCAAGTAAATGTTACCATCTAAACAAGGATCTCATAGGAGTCTGTTAAACCATGTCATGAGTCTTGAGGGGATATGTTGGAAATGTCCCTACAATCTCCCTCTCAACAATATCCCTTTCAACAATACTTGATAGGATTCAAACTTGCAAGCCCACTCTAATACCAATAATTGAGAGTGGAGGTAGTCATTTTCCTCAAATGACACACCTATTTAAGAAACCACTACCATCCTAGTTAAGGGTCTCATAGGAGGATGTTAAACCATGTCACAAATCCTAAGTGGATATGTTGGATACCTTCCAACACTTTTCTCTTCTAGGGTAGATTTTTCAATCTCCAAAACAATACTCTCATGGAGGTCCTTAAACTTATCAGTGTGAATTCTATATTAGATGCATTGTTCTATATTATACAAATCTTGATCTACAAAACACACACTCAAGATTTTATTTTATGATTGTCAATTCATGTTTCATACAAGTGAGCTTTTATTAACATCTCATCTCCACTTCTCTAGTTTATTTTTACTATTGGATAGGTCTTTTCCAATCCTATACATCTTAGGGATAACCTCCCAACCTTGTAAAAATATTCCTATCATCCCCTTCTAATGACTAATTTTGAGCCTTCATTGTCTTCTGCAAGACTTATAGGCTAATAGTAATTATATAAATTTACACATAAATCCATTTAAATTTTGAATCATGATGTGTTGGGAATACAATACCTCCATAATTGTATCAATAACCATAGAGAACTCCTCTCTAGAAGAAACATTAGCAACAAGCATAAGAAATTACCTAGGTATTTTAGGGGTTATATTTGAAATCCTTGGGAAAGGGACTCTAACTCTAGGTTTCACAATAGTCAATTTACATTTTTGATGTCTCTTTCATCAAAATCACTGTCTTTTGCCACAAATTTTTCCATGTCATCCTCAATATCTTTCTTTGTACTCTCTTTAGAAAGCTTCTCATTCCTAGTCTCAGAGTCTAACCAAATAATTTTTTCCCCTTCCACTTCTTATCTAAGCTAGGCCCATGGCTATTTTCCATGGGATTTCTCTTCCTCTTTAGGGTTAAATTCTCCGTAGAGGCTTTAAAATTAAGCTCTAATTATAAATATAGAGTTGCATGATCACATCCACCTAAAAAATCACTAGACATCATTCCTTTCTTACTAACATCTTGAGAATTATGGTATGGTATCAAAGAATTAATAGAAGAGGTACCAATATACTCCACAACCTAGATTTACTCTCCCTTAGAAATTCTTTACCACAAAGTGTTTTTTGACTTGGATTCTGGACAACATATAATTCATAAGTCGCTAGTGAATAAGAGTGATTTTGGGAATATTCCTACTTTCATCTATCTTGTTTTATAGAGATGACACAAAAAAGAAAGAGAAATATACTAAAAATCTATTTATAAAATGGGTAAACAAGATGAAATGGTAACTATAGATATATTCTCCCCCTGCACCCCCTTAAGTGAAATATACCTCATAAGTAATTCTTCCACTAAAAATCAAACTAGTTCAAGCGACATTCTCTCATAGCCTAATTATAACGTCACCAATTTATTCCTTTCACAACCTTTGAAAAAAGTTTGGATAAACTCTTGACCAACTTGGACTATATTTAAAATCTTCCTTTCTTCAATTGATAACCTTTTAATGTGGGTCAATAAATCCTTATTGAGAGATAATTCCCAATTACAAACAATAATTTTGTATTTTTTCATCCTCTAGAAAAGGTTTCTATTATAGAAAGACCATGATCATTAACCTTTCCATGTAAGGAGTTAATCATCCCTCTAAAATATTCTAGACCTTGGGTGTCCTATGAACCTTATCAAAATTGGAGGGATCCATTCTATTATGTTTTTTTGTCTGCCCCCCTCCTTGCACTAACAAGATAACTCTTAATACCAAACTATGTGACCTTATTCACAAAGAACAAATAATATACTTCTTAGAGTTGTACCACACAAACTAGAGAAAATCATTAGTCACAACTTCTCATAATTATAAGAGATTCTAAAGAAATCATTAAATAGTTATATGTATTCCTCTCTCTTGGTCATTATTACACATCAAATGTCTTTCATTTCCAAGGATATAATTGATACTAAGGATTACCTTATCGTGTACATGGATGTAACTAAAATAATTCAAAATCCTACTACCATCACTTGTGACATTGTAATTAGAAAACACATCCACTACTTTTTCTCTTCTTGTAACACATGCCTAAAATAGATTACCTTAAATGTATTGCCAAGAGTAAGGGTATTGTTTGACTTCCCAATTAGATTAATAACTAGGCTACAAAACTCAACTCAGGGATTGTATATCTAGACTAAGAATATATCTCTCTCATGGTGAAGGATAATTTACTTTTCAACCCAGGGAACGTGTACTTGAAATGGGTCAGTATTGTATGTGCACTAAATCCCTATCAAAGCCATGATATCCTACAACTTAAATGAAAATAACATTGTAATTTAAATGCATAGAAATGAAGTAATTTAAAATCTTCTTAAGACTCAATGGTAAAGCTAAACTCATGCAAGTAACTACAACAAAGTTTAGGATATTTAGACAAGAGACTACTCTATTCACTTTGGCTATAGGAAACTATCTCCAGTGGTTGCAAGAACATTCAAACTATATAATACTTACTATAACTAAAAGGAAACTAATACTAAAATGAAAAGGAATTATTCACCAAGTGGTCCCCCTTGAATGAGTATATCCCGAACTCAATTACACACTATAAACTTAGAACTTCATCACTCTTTTCATTCATCCAAAAAGTGTTGTTACATATCATAGCTTAAAACTAACTAAAACTATATTTGAACTAGATTGCTACATTACATTGAAATATATTCTATTTGGATAACCTCTGAAGAATTTTCAACTCCTTATTTATAACAAAAACTACTAACTAACTAACCACTAACAAATTAATGCAAAAAGGAATAGGAAGATAATAATTATTTTAGAACTAGGAAGAAGGAAGAATATCCATCAAATTAGAAACAACTAATTGTCCACTTACATAAAGAGTAAATATAGCTATCCACTACTTCCTATATTTGTTCCACATTAAGAATGACCATTAAATCCCTTGAATTTCTCAAAATGAGTTGTAACTAATTCATCATTTGACTACTTCAAATGATGATCTTTGTTGAGCGGTATTGACTTGGTCCCAAAAGAATGATTCCTCTTGAGCACCAATTCTAATTTTTATGGTCCATTAATCATCCTACACCATGACATCAATGTTCACAAATGATATATAATATATTTATCCATTCATTTTTAGAGTAAGCATTCATTAAACCATAATTAGGATTAGCATATATAAATTGCATGTATATAACTATATAAGAATATTTTTCATCCATAGAGGTTATTAATGTATAAATTTAATTTTCATGATGCCAAGTTCATAAAAATGACCAAAGACACCTAGAAACCAAGTCTAAGTCACTGACTTATGAAAAAAACCTATGAACAAAATAAAGAGAATACAAAAAGAATTGATAAACATTAAACCATTTTTTGGGTTCATTGTTGCCCCAAAACCAATCTCTTTCCAGTCCTCCAAAAAAGGGAAAGTTTCTTATCCAAGGATGTATCTTGAAGTCACCAATACTACTCTGCTTTGTTCCTCCTGACTTGAGGTTCCAGTAGAATCCTTTCATTTTTCCAGCCTTTCCCATTGTCCTTGCAAATTAGTAATGTCCACAAGAGTATATGTGGCTGGAAAATTAGAGGCAACTAATCATTATTCCTTGTTCTATCTAGATTTATATATTTAGGTGCCCTTTAGATTGTTGTACTATAATTTGATAGTGAATGGGTTCTTCTTTCTTGAGTTCATCAAATAGACTATTCCACCTTTGCACTAAGTTTTTGATCACATTCTTTCCCTCAACTCTATCCATCCACTCATACTCTTTGTAGACTTCTTCTCTCAAAGGAAAATTCCTTCTCTTGCGACTATCATCTAGTAGGGGATACAACAATTTTTCCAATCATAATATAATACCCTATGTTTCCAAGCTTTACGCCTCAATAGAAATGGAATACTGAGTTCTCTTTCCCTATATTCTCTAGACTGTTCACCCATACTAATTTCATTTTTTATCCAGGACATAAGATCCCTAAGGTGTATATCCCCAATGTAAAGTAGAGGATTCCATTTAGTGTCGAATGGGACATCATAATTATGCAAGTATAACTCACAAATAAAATTTTGTATGGTTGTAGGAGATGACTAGTAGATCTAATAAAATTATTGAGGTGTATCCAAAGAGGAATTCAAGTCTCTAATAATTCTCATTTATTGAAATAAAAGATAATTTTTATTTAAACACAAAGCATAAACTCCAAGTGGATCTCTACATTATATTAAGTGTGGAATCATGATAACTATATTGTCCACCTTATGTTTCAGATGATCAATATCCTTCTTTTGATCATCAATTATTTTATGTATTTTAGCTCTCTCAAGATCCCATTCAGTTTGTCTATATAATATATCCTTATAAAAATTCAAAGTCACAACATGACAAGTGAGAGAAGAAGGTAGACTATGATTAGGTATCCTCTTCCTCTAGCCTAAGTTACTTGTACCTAGCTCTAATTCCTTCAACTATAATGGTAGTTCCACCAATTATTCCACAACAACAACAACTTCATCAAGTCCTTGCAATCCTTGACCTTTTGTTGGTTGTTCTTCTTCTATGAACACATCCTACTGATCTTGAGGGGTTTCCTCTCATATTTATTCCTCATACAATTCATCCCCTCTTTCAAGTATATTAGGATTCTCAATGGGTACTTATAGGAAATACTCTTCTTCTATCTTTGCATCTTTCATTCACTTCCTTCCATAGGATCATCTATCTACACAATAGATGTTTGCAATGACTCATTCTCCTTAAGACATGTGAAAATATTATTTTCCTATTGAGGGGTATCATGAAAAGACTCAAATGAGTCAACATTAATATTATAACTTGGTTTCTTTTTCTGTCCTTGTCTACTAGACCTTCCTCTAATTCTTCATTGAGGTGTTTCCTTAGTGTCCTTGGGTGTTTTGTAATTGCTTGTTTTTCCAGTGGGTTTAGATACAGAGGCAGAAGATGTAGGAGGTTGTGTCTCTTCCTTTTTCCTTTTCTCATCCAACTGAGGGTAATTGGTTGAGTGCTTAGTTCCTACATACCTTCTTTGCTAACCTTATCTATCCTTTCCTTTCCCTTGTCATTCCTTACAACAAACCTAGTCCTCATAGGGGTTTTCTTAGAGGTACTAAATCCACAATCTATTAAAGAGATTACTTCAAGATTAGTGAATGAGGGATCAAGTGGGTATTTCTCAGTTAGTTGTTTGACTGTAGGAAGTTCAACAAAAAATGATTCCCTAGAGGAGGAGGCTCCCAAAGTCATTTTGGAAACCCCTCTTAGGATATTAACCTTGTGTATCACTAAATGATCTATTGGCCCTTCATTTTCAAGTTGAAATATTCTAGTTTCAACAAATTCCTCCCTGACATTTTGGAGACCTCACTTAATGACCTTTCAACTAATAGTTTGATAAGACAATGGTGAGTTATAGAGTGTGACTTACCTCTCTGAGTTTTAGCCACACTAATGGATAGAAAATTGTAGAGGATGTTAGGTACATTCATTTGTAGTCTTCCATGTCACATATGACTAAGAAACTTGAAATGAATGGAGTGTAGGCATGGCCGTCTTCCCTCACAAGTCAAATAATTAATAATGTAGACTACTACTTCTACCTAGATAGGTGATAGAGAAAACCTTCTTGTTCCCTAGTTGTCAACAATAGGAGGGATATCCCAAGGATGAGTGAACTGGGACCTAGCAATCCTTGCATATTTGGTCTTTGAAAAACTCTCTCACACAATTGGAAGTCTTGTAACCTCTTATATATGTTTTTCTGTTGTAGAAACTATTAAACCTTTAACTTGAGCTTCCCCATAGATAATGTGCAAGAAAATTTCATTGCAATATCATCATCATATCTATTCACTATCATAAAATAATTTAACCACCCATAATTTTTGAATTGCATCTCACATACTAGGTCTTGAAGCAACATGTCGTGAACCATGGGTTCATGCCATATATGCACTCCTCCCAAGGCTTATACTAGTATTTTGCTTAAGAATTCTGTTGAATTTTTTTTAATTGTCCCCATAATCTCTCTAGAACTAATGCCTCAAAATATTTTTAACTACTTAATTTGAGCTCCGAAGAACCTTGATACCTTCCTGCAACTATACCTTATGTGACTCCAATTTTCTCAACAAAACCTTATGTTATTTCAAAATTAGGAATTACTAGTATACACAATCATAAAAGATAGTCATTTCAATAAATTTGATGACATCAGTAGGAGTTAATAAGGGATTACATACGAAACATATGAAATAGATTTCATATGCCTTAAATTGTCACATCAATCCTTTCAAAGTTAAAAAGAGGTGCAGTTTAAAATAATGATTTGACATTGTTTCATATGGACATGGGTTGACATTGCCTAAGAATTGACATGGATATGACATGGCTAAAAAGTCCCCCATCCCCCAACTTAAATAATGACATTTTTCCACACATGTGGAACAATGACGACGATTAGGAGTTCAACACTATGCAATTTATACATAATAACTAAATCATGAAAAAATAAATGTATCTAATAGTTAATTAATACACATGACTACCTTTTGTGGATGTAGCTATTGTAATACATGTAACAAGTAAAAATATCTACCGAAAAGTAAGAAGAATTTAACATCATGATTTTCTTGAAGTATGGTTGCTTTTCTTGAAGTATGGTGGAATGATTCAATGAGGTGGAGTTTGGATGAGGTGGAAGACAAATGGATAAAGATGAAAGTTGAATTATTATTACAGAGAAAAAATACACCCACAAGATGTGGAAGTATTTATTATGGCCGTGTGCATGAGAAGATTTAAAGAGGAGATGAAGCATGAAGTCCTCTGACTTCTATTGCAGGAAATTATGAGTCTTTGACATTTTGGAATTTCTATAAGAACTCCATCTTTGTAGATGGTTTGTGGTACAAACTTAATTAAAGACTTCTACTATCTTATATGAGCCTAACCAATGAGTTTTTAAATTTCCCATGGTATCCTTGTATATTTAATCATATAACAATGGCCAATCACTAGGGTGTGATTGCTTTTCCTTTATGTGCTTGTCATGTCACTTCATTCTCTAATTTTTCACTAACTCTGTTTACTACAGGGCTGATTCTCAAAGTTCATCCAAGACATTGATCTGCATGATTGTATCTTTTTGGGCTATAGAAAAATACATGTCACATTGTAATGTTGTTCTGAGTGTTTTATGTTCAAATTCAATGGACATCACAATTGCCTTCCCATAGAGCATTTCAAATGGAGTAAAACCAATGGTTTTTTTCCATGTGATTTTGTAGGCCCAAACTACCTTAGATAGCTTGTTTTGCCAATCCTTCCTATGAACTTGCACTATTTTGGTTAATATAGACTCAATTTCCCTATTTGTTATTTTAGCTTGCCCATTGGATTGTGGGTGATAAGGAATTGATTTTTTGTGCCTAATGTTGTGTTCATTCACTAATGATCTGATCAAGTTGGAGGTGAATTGTGCTCCTTGATCTATCACAATCTCCCTTGGTACTCCATACTAGTAAAGATTTCCTCATAAAGGAATTCTACAACCTTGTTATCTCTCCAATGCTTAATGGGTTTGATGTTAACCCAAAAAGTTCAATCCCCATTTATCAAATGGTGTAACAATAACTTGAGGGTATAGTGGCATTTTATTTAATTTAGTAGGTCTACCCATTCTTTGGAATTTGTCACACTTCCTAGTGTACTCTACCGCATCCTTGTAAATTAGGCCAATAGTAACATGTGTTCAAGATTTTCATTGTTGTCATCTTAGCTAAAAAATCAATTCCACAAGGTTCATCATGAAATGCATGGAGAATGTCATATGTTTAATCTTCCCTAACACACCTTCGCATAAATTGATCTGACCCTGTATAGAGTAAGTAATCAGTTATCCAAGAAAAATTTTAAGCTCTTCACAAAAAGTAGCTTTATTTCTTTTGTTGAGAAGTGAGAAGGGATTTTGTTAACAACTAAGTAACTAGCTATATTTTCATACCAAGGTATATGAGCTGTAATAGAAAAAAAGTTTTCATCTAGAAAAGAATCATTAATAATTGTAAAGTCTTCCTATGTTTTTAGTCTAGATAGAAAATATGTCATTGCATTGGCTTTACTTGGCTTGTCAATTATAGTGATGTCAAATTCCTACATCAAAAGAAACCATCTAGCCAATCTACCAGTTATGGTAGGCTTGTTCATAAGGCACTTAATTGTTGCATGATCTATATGTACAAAAATATGATAACTAGTGATATAAAGATTGAATTTTTTAAGATCATAAATGATTGCTAACAATTATTTTTCTCTAGCAGTGTAGTTTAACTCTTGGCCTTTCAAATTTTTTCTTATGAAATAGATTGCATTCTCAACTATACTGTCTTTTTAACCTAAAGCTAGTCCAATGGTGTAATCTAATGCATCTGTGTGGATGAGGAAAGGTAGCGACTAGTTAGGTCCTATAAGGACTAGTGCTTGGGTAAGAATTGACTTTAGCTATAGGAAAACTTCTTCACATGATGATGTCCATTCATAGTTTCCATCCTTTGTCAACACAATACACATAGGTCCTACCATTTTACTAAAATCCTTGATAAATCTCTTATAATATCTTGCATGACCTAAGAATCTCCTTACATCCTTTTGTTTGGTAGGGATATGATGGTTGAGAATGACCTTAATTTTGGCTAGATCAACTTGTATCAACTTGAGAAATATAGTGGCCTAGTACTGCCCCTTCCCGCATCATCATAAATCACTTCTCACTATTCAAAGATAGATTGTGATATTCACATATCTATAAAAACTTCCATAAATTTCTCAGTGCTTCCTCAAATGTACTTCCATATGTTATAAAGGCATCCATGTATATCTCCATACAATCATGTAAAATGTCAGAGAATATGCTGGTGACTGCTCTATAGAAGGTGGCTAGAGCACTACACAAACCAAATGAAAAAATAGAAGATGCATAATTTCCCCATGGGAAGGTAAAATCGGTCTTCTCCTGATCTTTTGGTGTGATTCTAATTTAGTTATAACTACTATACCCATCCATAATTGAGAAATACTTCTTCCCTACCAAAGAGTATAAGACTTGATCTATGAAGGGAAGGGGAAAATGATCCTTTTTTGTTGTAATATTCAACTCCCTATAGTCTACACAAAATCTCCACTTCCATTTTTCTTAGGAACTATGACAAGTGCTGACACCCATTGGCTATCAGAGATAGGATAAATAAACCCAACATCTAACAATTTCTACAATTCTCCCTTTACTATCTCTCTTAGTGCTGGGTTAGTTATTCTTTGGGGTTTTCTGATTGGCATACTATCTTCCTTGATATAAATTCTATGAGTGCATAACTTAGGATCTAAACCTTTCATGTCACCATAATCCCAAACAAAATCCTTCTTGTGAGATTGAAGTAAGGTTATTAGAGAATTTTGGTACTCTTCAAAAAGTTTGCCTTTGATATTCAAAAATTTACATGGTGAAATCTATACTTGTTTAGTAAAATCAATCATGGATGCCTTAATGAGGGGTAAAATTTGAATTTTATGTGGCAATAATGTATGAAGAATGCCTTTGGCTATAGGAAAATATGGTGAGCTGGGAGTAGGGATGATGGTCTATAATGAACATGGTTGATGTGATGAACAACCAAAAGGTTGTTTACTTTCTCCATAATGAATAATGTTGAGTATCTCATCCTCCTCCTAAATCTACAAGAAACAATATCTTTAAATCATCATGAACTACACAATTGAATTAACTTCCTTTGCTTCTTCCCTTAGGCCTAGCCATATTGGTTGTACTAAATCAGGTTGAGGTTGTGCTATAAAAATCAAGCTTCTTTATGGATAGACCATCTAAGATAGTCATATCTCCTGACTGAAATCCTATGTATGCATTAACTATAGATAACCAAGGCCTTCCTAGAATGATATGATATCCCCCTAATGTTTCTTTAGGAGATAGTTCATGAAATTAGTTGGGAACTCCCAAGAATCCAAGGTAACTACGAAATCTTCTACCATCCCATCAGGCTTGATAGTAGAACTATTAAGTAATTATAAGACAATAGATGTAGATCTAAGGTTGGTAATCTAAAGATTCTACATGGTGTCTTTTATCATTACACTAATGGTTTCTACCAAATCTATTAAGGCCTTTTTAATTTGAACACCATTAATAATGACTCCAACTATAAGGCTACCAGGTTCAGAGTATTTGGGAACTACCACTTTACCAAGCATAATGTACATGCTAACAGACCAATGTCATGCATTGTTTGTGGATCTTTCTTCTTTCTACCTGGTTGCTTCAGATTATCTTCCTTAATAGTTTTTCCATAGATAGGGACATATTTTATAGTTTAGAAGAAAAGTTTCTTAGCATATATATGTTTGAGCTGATCTATAATATCAAAGGTATATTCCTCTGTTTGATTGGTTACTTCAACTTTTAACCTTTGTGGGAATGGAGGAATTGTATCAGACTGCTTTAGAACTTCAATCTCTTGCATCAAGTTTGGTTGGATAGGTGCAATAGGTAAAATCTCTTGTTGTAATACCTTAGTAGGAATATCAGTTATAACTAGAGGGGCTAGTTATGGTAAAGTTTTTCTAGACTTCAGATGTAGATAACTTATATTAAATCATAAAAAAGGTACTAGTTTGGGTCTGCATAATAAAAAAAATATTGTTTCTTATTGTTAGGGTTAGGAACAAGTTATGCAGGTAGCTAACTAGGCTTAGCATAATTAGTATTGGCTATAGGAGGTGGCATTAATGTTGGCTTCAAAGGTTTTTGATGTGGTTGAAGATAACCAATTGGTTGATTTAGACATTGTTGACCTCCTCTCCATTGGGGGTTTTTCTTCCAATTACCCTAAGGTGACTTCGATGACCCCTGAGGTTGTGGCCAAGATCCTTGAGGTTGCTACAAGTTCCCTTCAGGAGGTTTCCATTAAGGTGGAGGGATCTGATAATTTGGCTAGGAATTTTGATGATTATTCCAAGGCTAAGGTGGGTAACCTCATAAATTTCATTGTAAGGAGGTTTCCATTGATTATTATAAGTATTTTAATAAGGACTGCTAAAATTTAAAGGGTCTTTTGGCATACCTTGTCTTGGAGCCCATAGCCTTCTTTGATAAATGAAGAAAATTTGGTCATTATCTCCTTATATTGGCTTGAATTTAGTAAGAATTTTATTTCTCTCTATGTTACATACCATCTTGCATCTATAGTCCTTCCTCTTCTATCTGTAGTAAGAGAAATATTTTGCTAGAATTGCCTTTGCCTCCTCGTGATTCTTCTTGGATCGCATTGTATCCAATAGAGTAACCATATTTTTTTTGATATCATGCTTGAAGTATGACATTAGGTGAGTGATTTATGTCCTCAAGACTCCATTACTAGATGAGTTATCCTTGGTGGAGTGGTAACCTCTTCCCTTATCACCCGATGCTCTAGAGTAGTTATGAAATATATTTTTAATGTCCTCCCAACTTTATTAGTTAATATATCCTCCTCCCATCAAATCCAAAGCTTTAGTATAACTCTCATTGATTCCCCTTAGAAAGAAAAATTTATGAGATTCTTCATTGGGTTGATGGTGTGTGGAATTTTGCAAGCTAAATAGGAACCTTGAGATATAGTCCTCTAAACTATCATCTTCTTTTTTATGCATTCTAAAGATGTCATCTCCTCTCATATCATTTCCCCTTCAATATTCTTTGTACTTTTCTATGAATATTAGCTTCATCTCTTCCCAAGTACTCACAACATCTCTCCCTAGAACCATAAACCATCTTAGTGTTAATTCCTTTAGAGTAGAAGGAAATAGTTTAAACCTATGAAAATAAATGGTGTAATCATAGCTTCTATAGAGGATATCAAATTAAAAAATAAATGTATCAGGATCCTTTGTCACCAGGCCATAGAACTTAGGAAGAGATGAAGTAGGAATCTTCTTAAGCTTTTTGTTATTATTTTGATCAGTGATAGGAAATGAAAAGGTAGGAGGTGGAGGTCTAGCCATCCTTGGGTGATTCAATTGTTCATTCCTTGGTTGATAGAATACCAAATAAATTTGCTCACCAACTTGGTCTTGAATGAATAGGTCCATAGGTGGAGGAAGATATAGATTGACAAATATGTCAGCAAGGGGATTTGGATCAACTAGTTCTTCTTCGGAGGAAGTAGAAGAAGAGGCTATATTTGGAACAAAAAAAACTTATGGTTTTTGTTCTTCTTCTTCATGGTGTACACAAATATCAAATAACTAGGTCCAAAGATAAGGGTCTTTAGGAAGGAATCTTCCTAAGGAATCTCTTCTTCTTAATTTTCTATGCATGCATATTAAGATGGATTAAGATTGATTTGAGATAAAATAGAATATACCATTAACTAAATCTAAGGAAAACTAAAGACAACATTAAAGAGACTAAAATAATTAATAGTCATGGCTGCAACAGTTCCTTAGTTTGACACCATCCCTAACAACTATGCCAAAAATGTTTGACTTCTCAATTATATCAATAACTAGGCTACAAAACTCAACTCATGGATTGGACATCAAGACTTAGCAGCTATCTCTCTCATGGTGAATGCTCATTTACTTGTCAACCCAAGGAACATGTACTTGAAATGGGTCAGCACTTTATGTGCACTAAGTCCCTACCAAAGCCATGCTATCCTACAACTTAAAAGAAAACAATGTTGAAAGGTAAATGTGTGGAAATTAATAAATTCAAATTATCCTTAAGAATTAATGCTAAAGCTAAACTCATGCAAGTAACTCAAATTTTTTTTAGGATAATCAGACAAGAGAATAATCTATCCACTTTAGCTGTAGGAACAATCACATGAATCTATCTCCAGTGGCTGCAACGACAATCAAACTCTAGAATAATTAGTATAATTGAAAGGAAACTAATGATGAAATGGAAAGGGATTGCTCACCAAGTGGACCCCCTTGGATGAGTATATACAAAATTCAATTACACAATATAAACTCATAACTTCACACTTTATTCATTTATGCAAAAAGTGTTGTTATATGTATCATACCTAGAAACTAATTAAAACTGTATTTGAACTAGATTGCTACATTACATTGAACTCTATTCTATTTGGCTAACCTCCAAAGAAGTTTCAGGTCCTTATTTATAATAAAAAAATACTAACTAAATAACCACTAACATATCAAGGCCCAAAGGAATAGGCAGACAAGAATTATTTTAGAACTAGGAATAATGAAGACTATCCTTTAAATGAGGAACAACTAATTGTCTAATTACATAAGGAGTAAACATAGCTATTCACTACTTCCTAGATTTTTTCCACATTAAGAATGACCATTAAAGCCCTTGACTTTCTCCAAATGAGTTGTAACCAATTTATCATTTGAATGCTTCAAATGTTGATCTTTTCTGAACAGCATTGACTTGGTCCCCAAAGCATGATACCTCTTGAGCTCCAATTTTGATTGTGCTGCTCCATTAATCATCTTGTACCATGACATTTATATGTAGAAAATATATGCAATATATATACCAATTCATTGTTAGAGTAACCATTTATTAAACTATAATTAGGACTAACATATATAAATTGCATATATATAACTATCTAAGAGTGTTTCTCATCCACAAAGGTGATTGAGATATAAGTTTAATGTTCATGATGCCAAGTTCATAAAGCTGACCAAAGACACCTAGAAACTAAGTCTAAGCCATAGAATTATGAAAAAAAACTACGACCAAAACAAGGAGAATACACCAAGCATTAATAAACATTGAGCCATTATTTGGGATCATCAGGTATCACTTGTGAAAATTTTGATTATCCAACTACGGGTTTAAGAATCTTTAAGGTAACTTGTAATATTCAAGAAATATACTTCAATAATTAATTTTTTAGTCCTCATATTTGAGGCTAGATGAATAGATTTAAATGTAGTTATCATTTATGCAAAGTGATTCATCTAGGAACTAAGGAGCACTTATCGTTAACTTCATGGATTAATATTGAAAAATCATGGCTTTAGTATTGATAAGGATCGTTATCTATTACTAGTACACATCCTTTATTATTATTAATAAAACTTAAATCTCCTTGAAGAGTAGAAGGTACTTGACAAGTGTAGCATGGATATAAGGATGACCTAAAAGAGAATTACACTCTAAAGAACAAGATGCATAATACAAATTGTAAGACACCCTAGAGTAATAGAAAATGATAAAAAAAGATAGAAGACCAATGACACATGTTGTTAGATCCATAATGACTACAAATTTATGTAATTACACTTTCCTTGGTCATATTCAATAACTCTTTACTAAAAATATTTAAACCATGTCTATTATCAACCATATTTCATTTCATTTGAATATTATCTATATTTAACCATATGTACAATGATTGATGTTCTTGAGTAACATGAAATGGAATCTCATAACTCATAAATGAAATCTGATATAGTCAAATAGGCTCAAGAATTGTAATCAACTATGTAGGAGTAACATTAGATAAATAAATGATGTTGGCTATGGTTATCCTCAACACATATTTGCATATTTTTGAAAAGGGATATTATATCTCAAAAATAAAATTTAGGTAGAATATTCTTGAGACTAATCAACTCAATCATATACCTTATGATATTTTTCTATCTACTTAGGAAGAGTTGGTAAAATTTTATTAGTATATGGTAAAATGGATTGATGAGATGTAACATTATGGTCCCTAGACATTTTTTGATATGAATAACTAACTATATGATAATTCTATGGAGTTATGAGGGAATTAAAAGTACAAATATATCAAATGTGATAGGTAGGAAATGAGAATACATAAGTAATACAAATAGTAGGAGAATTCAAAGAAATAAAATCATGATGACATATAGGAAAAATGCTCAAAGGTAAACATTGTATAAGGAGGGAGAGACATGAAAAAATAACATTTGTTGTAAGGAACTAAATGGCATATGTAATAGAAGATGAAATAATTTGGAGCAAATTAGTGTACATCACTCTAGGCCATATGTGATGATAGAAGTAAGAATTAAAATAGAATAACATTTTGTGTAATGCTAAAGCATAAAATCATACATAAATGTATAGGGATGTAATGTTACATAAACATATTCATCAAAGTAGATTCATCTGTAAACATTGTAATACACACTCTACTCAACGTTGTAAAGCATATATGCATTATAAAATTAAACACTAGACAATGAAGGCTATATAAGATATCATATGAGGAATCAACATAGAAATACAAAAATTAACTATTGTACCATCCTGAAGGAGAGAAAAATAATCTTTATCATTTAACAAAAAGAGGGATTTATGACAAATTAAAACCTAATGTGAGAAATTGAAAATCATAAATGATCAATATTTGAATATATTTAAATCATATCCAAAAAGATAGGAGGGTAAGAACATGTTAAATTGTTAAACCCTAATCTAAGTAGAAAATGAAACAAAAATATATATATAAACCATACTCATATCTAAAATGAAAGATAACCTAAGGGTGAAACCCTAAGGATGACCACATACAAATACAAAAAAACAAAGATGTGGCATCCATGTTTCTTGTATGGTGTCTAGATCAAGGAGTGCAAGAAGAAGCTCACAAGGTGGTGGAGACTTGTGTTCATGCATAATGGTGTCATGGTCTCAACAAAATTCTTTTTGTGGTGGCACTGGGTTGAGGTTTCATCACCAATGGGGGAGATTGGGTGGATGTCCTAGGGTCCGACCTCATTTCCACCCTTTTTTGTTATGGAGAGCTCACTCAAACAAAGAATTTAGGTGTGTTGAAGCTACTTAGGGATAGGGGTTCATCAAATACTGTGTTTGGGATAGAGAGATTGTAATCAATGATGGAGTTCCAAAGGAAAAATTAGAAAAAATGCAATTGAAGTTTGAGAGCTTAGAGTACTGGAGACGTGAGGTGAAGGAGGAGATGAAGATCAAAAGGCTTAGGCAGAGGGCCTGGAAGAGAACAAATATGCAAGGAGGACATGAATCCTCTCTCACACAAGAGACTTTGTCATTTTTTGTTTCTATGAAGCCATTACTATAAATTTTATTTCAAATACCTTTTTGTATATCCATGTAAAGAATGGTCATAGGTGTATATTTTGTATTGATAGACTCAAGTATAGATGCATTGTATAGAGTCTTAAAAATGTAAAAGGGGTATGTAGAAAGGACAATATACTAGTTTGAATTTTATCCTAGAGACATGAGGGTAGGGGTTTGTTATTTTTTGGATAGATGTTCTAGATTGACTAGCTAGAAATCCATGGATGCAACCATATTTGTTACTAAAACTTGTGAATTATTAAAATATAATTTACTAATAAAAAAAGAATGTAACAACACAAGTTCAATACACAAATGAATAAAATCTTGGCCTGCACTGAGCGGGGTCTATGTATATGTTTAAATGATTAATAAAATCTTGGCCTAGGCCTTTTACCAAAAAAAAAAGAAAGTAAAAATACACAAATAAATAAAACATGCATAACTCTTTATCAACGGAGAAAATTCTATCATAAACATCAATATTGAAAGATATTACTAAACATAAAAAAATAACATACATATTATTCATTTAAGTGGAGGTATTTATTAAATTTAAATTTAGAAATTAAACAATATCTAAAATTTTAGATATTTGAAATATATTGAGTTACAATTTCATAAATAAAGCAATAAACTACATATAAATGTATAATTTTTATACTTTTAAAAAAATAAAATAAAATAAAAATATAAAATAACATAATTAACTAAAATTGTGAGTATTGACATAGTGTGATAGTATATTGTAATTATTGTCATCAAGTTTAAATTCTTTGTGGAATTTTATTGACAAGTATTCATGTTGAGGATGAGATAAAAAAATATTATTTTCCATTAAGTAATAAAATATTATTAAGTTAAACAAAAACAATTTTTATGTAAGTAAAATAATAGATTGTCTCTTATGTGTTTGGGAGTAGTCTATAATTTGATATATCAATAATATTTTGAAAAGTTTTGACTTACTTTTACATAGTCTTTGTTAGAAATTTGATGAATCTTATTAAATTTTTACTATCCTCATTGTTATCATAAACTTTACTTTCTTACTTTTTGTATAATCTTTCTTATTTTAGTAATATATTTCAATCATTTTTTAATAAAACAACATAGAATAATGCTTTTATCTTTGAATATTTCTAGATAAACCTTTTTAAAAGATTTTTAATACTATGATGCCTTTTTTTAAACTTATGAGTTTTTTATATCATATTTTTTTGATAAATAAATGTATTTATGATATCTATAGTAACATACCTATCTCTTTTTAGGAAAACAAGTTGGTATACATAGATGTGGCCATCTTTATTAACAAATCTATTTTTTAATTGTTTGTAAATTTTTACATCATATAAACAATAAAATAAAAAAAGTGCAACAAAAATGATACCTATCTTTTTTTTTTCTTTTTTTATGGAAACAAATCATAATACATATAAATGTGGGCATTTTTATTGTTATATACATTAGAGTCACAAGTACTTCACATGCAAGAGACTCAAGTCTGTCAAATTCACCTAAGCATTGACTAAGCATACATTAGAATCACCACAAGTAATTCACGTGTAAGAAAATTAAGTTCACAAATTCACCTAAGCATTGAATAAGCATACATTAGAATCACAAGTAGTTCATGTGTAAGAGAATTAAGTCTTTGGAATTTACACAACCTTTGAGTAAGCAGACATTAGAATCACAAGTAGTTCACGTGTAAGAGGATAAGTCTATCAAATTCACCCAAGCATTAAATAAGCATACATTAGAATCACAAGTAGTTCACATGTAAGAGAATTAAGTCGATCAAATTCAATGAAGCATTGAATAAGCATACATTTGAATCACAAGTAATTCACATGTAAGAGAATTAAGTGGGGGAATTTATCCAAGCATCAAATAAGCATACACTAGAATCACAAGTAGTTCACGTGCAAGAGAATTAAGTCGGTCAAATTCACTCAAGCATTGAATAAGCATACATTGGAATCACAAGTAATTCATGTGTAAGAGAATTAAGTCTGGGAAATTTACCCAAGCATTAAGTAAATAGACATGAGAATCACAACTCAAGCATTGAATAAGCATACATTGGAATCACAAGTAATTCACGTGTAAGAGAATCAAGTGGGGAAATTTATCCAAGCATCAAATAAGCATACATTAGAATCACAAGTAGTTCACATGCAAGAGAATTAAGTTCATCAAATTCACTCAAGCATTGAATAAGAATACATTGGAATTAAGTCTGGGAAATTTACTCAAGCATTGAGTAAGAAGACATTAGAATCATAAGTAGTTCATGTGTAAGAAAATTAAGTCTGTCAAATTCACCCAACCAATACAACTCAAAGTTAAATTTAAGATAAAACCCTAAATTCAAAACCAACAAAGGAACATAGTATTTGAATCCTCAACAGTAAACACTGCTTGGTTGTGGAGATGCCCTTGCCAGTTAATTTGCCAAACTAGTATAGAAACTTGATCTTCTTTACAAAACAAGTTTACAAAGGAAGCTTTTTTAGTTCGCTAAGAAGTGAAGAAACAACTTTGTGCTGAAGAGGTATGGAGGCAAAAGCAATGATTTTGATGGGAGAAAAGGATAATTTGGAGGAAGAAAAAGAAATGGTGGAAGAGATAGAGGTAGAAGCAGTGATTCCAATGGAAGGAGGATGAGGAGATGGAGAGGGAGAGAGTGAGAGTGATAATTTGGAGGAAGAGATCAAGAGGGAGTGAGTGAGAGAAGAAGAAGTAGTGGTGGAAGAGATGGTGTTGGAGATGATAAGGAGGGGGGATCATGAGACTAACTTTGGGAAATGAGTCTATTTTAGAGACCATTTTTTCACTATCTACTTTGACGCTCCATTCTGGTCATGGAATGGCTTCCTTATATTTTTTCACCACTTGGAGGGACTCACCCACCATTTTTTATTTGGTCTGGAATATTGCCCAAAAAGGCCTTTTGGTCCTCCACAAATGTACTCATCAACTGGATAGGATTATCCATCTTTAAAATATTAGATTATACAATGTACACCTAGCTACCATAGTCACACTCTGTGAATGTCTACCCAAAGAGAAATTAAAATGAAAATTGAAAAATGCCTAAGCCAACCTTTCAACTAGTAGAAACTACTATACTTTTTCTACCCAAGGAGAATTGAAGAAGAAAAAAGAATAAATTATCTATAAATAGCCCTTGATACTTAATAATTCCTTCTGCAGCCTTATTAATTCCTTTATCCTTTAAAAATATTTAAATCTTTGATATCTCTCTGTAAATATTTTCATAAATGGAAGAGTGCATGAAATTGGTAATATCACGTCATTCTGTCAGTACTGATTTGGATGTCATGCATGGATCACATTTGAGAATGTCAACTAAAAGACATTTATTTATTATTTAATGTCTATCAAAATAATGCAACATTGTCAACCATCCATGTAACCTACTAACTAGTTGCAATAAATGTTCAAGGTTAGGGTGTGGAGTTAAGATTTGGCATGTGTCTCCATTCCACATACTTTCTAGAGAACTATATTTCCTTCATAATTTTAGGCCAAAATTAAATTTAAGCCATTGATCTAGGATCATCCAATAGTAATAAATAAATAATTTATAATGGTGAAAGGATGGTTTTTAGGTATGTGTGGATGTGGTTGCACTTATCGATACCATCGTGTAAAGTCTACAGACAAGTTGGTAACAAATCAAGGCTTTATTCTCACAAGATTCGATGTGATGTTACCTTAATTAGACTAATTTTTAGTTGGCATTCATCCATCATGATGAGTCACAACTCATCGAAAGTGGTTATTAATAGAATGTGGATTGAAAACAATCCACACTCCAATTTTCAAGGGATTGAAAAAATCTACAATATATATATATATATATATATATATAGAGAGAGAGAGAGAGAGATATATATATATATATATATATATATATATACAATTAAATATTTTTTCCTTTACAATAATTTTTTTTTTCCAATATGGTCCATTGATGGGTGTCCACAGGTTGATTCATGCAAAATGTTTGTTGGTGAGGTGCTATGGGAGGCTCCTAAAGATGGATTTATAAAGGTAAATTTTAATGGGGCCTCAAAAGGAAATTCAGGACCATTAATAATGGGATGTGTAGCAAGGGATTAATTGGGAAATATTTTATCCATGGAGGCCAAGAAATTGGAGGATGAGACCAATAATGAAGTAGAGGTCAAAGTTGCTTTGGTAGTAGTAGACATGGCCAGGAGAATAAAGGTTGACCAATTGTACCTAGAAGGAGATTCTCAAATCATAGTGAATGCATTGCAAATGAAAAGTCTCATGTGAATAAAATTGACAAGATCATATCAATAATCAAGAAAATTTTTGAGTTTTTTAGGAATTTCAGAGTCTCTCATGTGTATAGAGAAGGAAATGCAATGGAAAACTCCATATCAAAATTGGCAGTTGACAAGGAGCACTAGTTCGAAAGAATGGTGAGCAAGCACCTAGGAATATGATGACAAAGGGGCAAGGGGTTGATGGGGTATGTGGTGAGTCAAGTGCTGAGGTGGAAATAATTTTTGGAGGTGGATATCAAAAGGTGGTGAGATAGGTTCTATGACTGAAAATAAATACTAAGTGACTTTGGATAACTCGTCACACATACAAAGGACATGGAGTAAATGAGCTTACTACCCCAAAAAAGGATATGTACAAATGACATCCTAGCATAATTCCAACCCAAATTTATCTCTATCAAAGTAGGAGGAAGGGAGAATTGGTGGTCTCTATATATGGAATAAAATTTTAGCTTGAGATCACCCAAGCAACACATTCTTTTTTGGCGATGAAGTCACTACCAATTAGCTCAAGCATGTTTTTACAATAGACGACTTGTGGTTCCTCATAATGGTTTGAGAACAAGTGGGATATGATTTCCTATTGGTAGAATACAAACCAAGGGCCAACACAAAAATATCATCACTCTTTTGCACTTGGGGTTTTGAGTTCAGCACCATACTAGAGGTACATAGGGTGATTACTAGGTGCATCAAAGCTAAATGGAGGGTGGGGATGAAGTCTTTTCAACATATTTCTAAGGTAGGGAGAGAGTTTTTCATGATGTTAGGTGATTGTATACATGATCTAAGGTATCCAAAATACCTCCAAGGTGACCTCACAATAGTGGGTTACACTTTTTTAGACATTCTGATTTTTTCTGAAATAACACATTTTTAATAAAATATGATGATTTAAGCCTTGAGAGGTTCCATTTGAAGGAAATAATTACAAATGGTTATCTCAAAGCCTCTTAGATAGAAAAAAAATTGATATAACATCTATATTCCTCATTCATACCTACAATGGAGTCTCTTCGCACCTATTAAAATGCTGACAAAAAATCACTTGAAATTTATCTTTTGGTAGATCAAATGAATCTATTTGAAAAAACTATCTATGAAGTAAGGTACTACTGAGAAAAATCTTTCCAAGGATTATACTGTTAATATGTATTAAGTTTATAATAACTTTGTATTTTTAGTTTTACTAAACAAAGATATTTCACCGTATGTCTACCTCTATGTTTGATGCTTATGGAAAAATAGTAAATGAGAGAAAAAAAATTATATAAAATATCTATGCCCTAGGTATTGAAGTTCTCTTTCTATATAAAAAAAATGAAATTGGACAAATACACGACAAGTTATAAGCTATGTAGTCAAGGTATGTCAAAATTACAGTTTAATCAACTTCAAACATTAATAAAATTTGAAAATTTCATGATAATGTCCTCAAACCAATTGAATTCCCTCTATATAGATGTTACAAAACTAAATTTGAAAGAATCACATTGATATCTATTTTAGAAAAAAAATTAAGCTCTATGAAAATAATGTAACTCTTTGAAAGTCACATTTTCAGCAACATACCAATTTTCATGGGAGAAAGAAAAAATGATTCAAATAAATTAAAAAATTAAAAAAATATATATATTTAGAATCTAGATAGAAAATCCTAAAAGACTCTAATTTAGTTCATCTTCCGATTTCAAACAATTCAACGAAAATATGCATCTGAATCTGAAAGTTTTTTTTAAAATGTAGAGTTTAGTGTCCATTCAGGCAAAAAAGTGTAACCCACTATTGTGGGTTCACCCTCCACCCATTCATTTTTCACAAAACTGGGTCTAATCGCTAGGATAGACAAACACATGATCAATGGATGTAGCGGATTATGTGTGATTACACAAAGGATTGGGAGAAGGTAATCAATTTTAGGAATAGAAAATATGAATTTGATATCACCACTCTCAAATTCAAATTGGTGGATTACTAGAGGGCTTTGTACAACAATGTGGGTGATCCAAACTAGAGAAGATGGTGAAGATGGTGGTGATCGAGCTTGGGGACAAGATGTGGGGGTTTATGTGTGTAACAAGATGTTGATGTGGAGGGATGGGGGTGGTTTTTTTGTAAACTGATGTGGCACCTTAAAGGGATATGTATGAGAGGGTAAATTGTGGTTTATGGATCTATGATGTATTTTTTGTATTTTATGACTATTATTAATAAAATAATGTAAAAAATTTACTGATAAGAAAAACCTTTTTGTTACTACACTTAAATATTTTTTCCTTCAAAGGCAAAATATTCACCTAATACATTATATATTTTCCCCCACAATAATGACAAATTTTCTAGGATTTTTTAGAATTTTCAACGATCGAAAAAAATGCTAGTACAAATTAATATTTTTTTCCTTTCAAATTAAAAAATTTCAGCAACAATATTAATATTTTTTCCCCAAAATAATGTAGGATTCGCTAGGATTTTACACCTTTTCTTAGGGGGTCAAAGTTATCCCTTCTAGGAGGAGATGGATCAATGTAATGGGTAGGAAATGAGAATACATAAGTCATACACATAGTAGGAGAAGAGAGAAATAAAATCATGATGAAATATAGTCCTGAAGAATGCTCAAAGGTAAACATCGTGTAAGGAGGGAGAGACAAGAGAAAAGAACATCACAAAACAATATGGATGGCTCCTAAGGAATTTAATGACATATTTAATAGAAAATATAATATAGCAAGTTAGAGTACATCACTCTAGGCCATATGCAATGATAGAGGTAAGAATTACAATTGAATAACATCTCATGGCACGCTAAAGCATATAATCATACATAGATGCATAGGGATATAATATTACATAAAAATATTCATCAAAGTACATTCATGTTTAAACATTATAATTCACACTTTATTCAAGGTTGTAAATCATATATGCATTATAAAATTAAACACTAGACAATGAACTCTAGACAAGATATCATATGAGGAATCAACATGGAAATACAATAATTAACTATAACTACCATCATGAAAGAGAGAAAATTAATCTTTATCATTTAACCCAAAGAGAGATTTATAGCATGGTCATAGGTGTATATTTTTTATTGATATACTCAAGTATAGATGCACTGTATAGAGTGTCAAAGATGTAAAATGGGGTATGTAGAAAGGATATTATACTAGTTTAAATTTATTCTTAGAGATAGGAGGGTAGGGGTTTGTTATTATTATTGACTGATTGAAAATCCATGGATATAACCATACTTGTTCCAAAAAAGTGTAAAATTAATAAAATATAAATTTTACTGATAAAAAATAATGGAGCAAACACAAGAAATACACAAATTAAAAAAATGTACATAACTTTTGACGAATTAAGAAAACTCTATCATAAACATCACAACATGATTCACTAGTAGATAAAGAAATCCAAATTTATTAGATGATGACATTAAGATATAATAAAATTTAATTTAACCTATTAGGTTTGATATTTTGACCAAATACTTAATCCTCCTGCCCATGAAATTGAACTTTGTATCTTTGTAAGTGAACTTATTGTATAGATCTAAAGTTTACACATAAAAAATATCTAACATAGTCTTTTTGATAGGATAAGTTTATGCTCAGTTAAACATACATGTACCTAGGAATATATTATCAATAGAAACTATTTGTGAACTTACTAGACTAAGTATTTATTCTCCTTTGGTCAAGTCCCTAGGTAGATCGATTCAATAATGAGGAAAATCTAGGCAATCATGCAATATATGCCCTAGGATGTCAATAGACTGCAATATTTTTAGATGTTCTCTAGATAATTCATCAATCCTAGATAGATCTTACATGATTCAAATGAATTAGGGTTATTCATTAAATAAACCACTCATATGGGCTTTGAAATAATTCACACTTTAGTTTGTTCATAACGACTAGTAAAGGAAGGGGATATGAAAGCAATTTAAGTTATTTAAATTTAAAAGTGTCATGTACACTCCAAAGTGACCTAGTCAATATTGTACCTACAAATTTGTGTTAAAAATTTCAAAAGACTATAGTCAAATCTAGATCTTAGGGATAAGTGATGATGTGAAATTTTGTTACAAATCTATTTTTTTGACTTCCACATATAAATACATTAACATATAACATAATCACTATATAAAAATAACCCAATCATCATCAATTCAAAACAACAAAATAATTGCACAAATATATGATCTCCCTCCTTAATATTTAAATAAATCTTCAACAACTTAAAAAAAAAATTATTATGGAAAGAGACATAACTATACTATTAATAAGCTTTGCAACTTCCCTATTGTTTTTTGAATTGCTCCCATCCATGATGACAAGTCCTTGGGAGGACTTTGCCTCCTCATAATATGACCCCTCTTTTATGGACAAGACTCCTTCAATAAAAGAACACGGGGTGCTTGATGATGCCTTGCTAGGGGCAATTTCCTCTGAGACTTATTTGGTGAACACAATGATTTGTAGTGGTACTGGGACCTCCACCTATGACATCAATCAAGCTTTTTTTTCCAATGAGCCTCCCAAGATATATTGGAAGGGTTCTCTCATTGGTATGCATGATAATGCCATATGTTGACTTGAGACCTTCCTCCCTGATGTTTCTTAGTCGCAAGTGGGAATTGGGATTTGTCTCCTTGATGTTGTGGTGGATAAGATCATCTCAAAAATTCATTTTTCTCTAGTTGGATGTTTATTTTACTTCAAACCCACCATTCAGATGGTCTAAAAATGAGCTAGTGACATATGGAAGTTAAGGGCAGTGTTAATGTCTCTTCTATGCCAGGGGGGCCTTTTCCTATTTAGGTTCACTTTGGATGAGGACCTCATTTCTATGTTTTTTGGCACTTAGGCTTATGCTAAAAACTCCCTTTCCTTGGCCAAATGGAAGCATATATTTGACCTAGATACATAACTCAATAGAAAGGCTCCTATTTGGGTCCATCTTCCAAGAATCTAACTTGAGTTCTAGGATGATCAAATCTTTCACTAGATAGGGGACCCCTTTGGATAGTATGTGACTATGGATACCATCACTCTTACCAAAATGAGGTTAGTGTTTTCTCATTTTAGTATAAATATTGATATAAATAAAGCTCTCCCTAATTTTATTACCCTCAAATCAAAGTGGGGAAAATGGACCTAGGCTTTAGTGTATGAAAATTCTTCCCTCTACTTCTAGAGGTGCACTAAACATGGCCATACCATTTCTGAGTGCAAAGATCCTCCTCCCAAGGACTTAAAGTTAAAGGAGAAATGTTTCTCCCCTCCAGCTTTGGAGAAAACCCATGAGGCTCCTAGTAGTAGTAGCAAACTTATCTCTGTGGGGTTTGAGGACTACCCCTTTATTAAGGATGTGAATGATTTTTTGAAATCCATAGGACCTATTTTGGGTGATGGAAATAATTCTTCCACCTCACCTCCCCTTGAAGAATGGGAAATACCTTCACCCCTTTAGACCATTATCTCCCCTTCTACTGCCAAAATTGTGTTGTTGGAGAATGCCATTAACCAAACTAGTTTTACCCTTGTTTATGCTCTTAACACATGGGTTTACTCTGCTATTATTTTTACTAAGATCTCTAATAATCGTGATACCTCTACCTTGGCTACAGGTCCACTGATCTCCCCTAGTTTGGGCACATGTCAACCCTCTTTGGAGGGTGTGGTTATTGAAGTTATGAAGTTAGTTATTTCCACCGTCAATGGAAAATTTAATCCACCCCCATCTAATGAGGAGAAGGAAGAATGAAAAACTTAGAAAAGGAAAACCAGAAACAAGAAGGCTGATGTTTTCATAGAGAACATTTTGGGAAATCCTTCTCAAAGATAGGCTATAATTAAAGCTACTGCCAATGATATTGATAATAGGTGGAAATCTACAATTGAATCCACTCAATATAGTAAAGTATAAAGTTCTTATATTGGAATATGAGTGGTCTCAATATCCCCCAAAATAATTTTGTAGTTAAGCAATGTATCTCTGATCATAAGATGTATATTCTTTTGATTCAGTAAGTGAAAATGACTTACCAGTTCTTCTCCTCTCTTTCTAATAGAATTTCTCTGGGGGCTTCCTTTTACTATAATGAAGTAGATGGTGCCTCTAGAGAAATTTATACCATGTGGAACCCTAACAATATTGTAGGGGAATATTTTTTGTTTTCTCATTCCTACCTTGTGCTTACTTTCACCTTGGATGACCTATCTTGACATATCATCAACATTTATGCCCCTAATGCCTAGGATGGTGGGAAGACTTTATGGGAGGAACTCCTTTCTATCTACAAGGATGAAAAGGATGCTTTGTTTATCTTGGTTGGATATTTCAAATCCCCTCTCTTCCATTTGGAGAAATTGGGAGGTTTAGGTGACTACACTGACAACATAAATGACTTGTTAGACTTCATCAACAACTTTGGTCTTCTTGACTTTGATTTGAAGGGAACCTAATTCACCTTGTCCAATAATAGGAAAGGAAACCATATCATATAGGTTAGGTTGGATTGGGTCCTTGTCTCTTCTAGTTGGGACTTGGGCTGTAACACTTATCTCTCTTCCCTCCCTAGAATGGTCTGTGATCAGAATCCCATTTTTCTCTAGTGGGTTCATAAGACTTTTTCAGGTTTGTACCGATTTCATTTTGAGATCATGTGGACCTCCCACATGGATTTTTGAGATTGCATCACTCACTAGTGGAAAACTCTAGTTTAGGGCTCTTCTATGAAAATAATCTCTTGTAAGCTAAATCACATTAAAAGGGAAGTCAAAGGCTAGTTTAAATAATCTTTTGGTGATATATTTAAACAAAAAAATAGAAATTGAAGCTAAGATCTCCGATTTTAAAAAATTGATGACTAATGGAGACCTCTCCAATAGCTTCCATGAGCAAAAAGAAGTGCGGCAAAAAAATGGAAGATAACCTAAATAAGGAGGAAATATATTGGAAATAATGGTCTAGAATTGTTTGGTTAAAAGAGGGGGACTACAACACCTCCATTTTCCATATAATTGCTAGAACTAAAAAAAAAACACTATTACCTCCATTCCCAATGAGGATAATCAATTGATTATGGATGATGGAAAAATTAGTGAGTTAGAAATTAATTTCTTTAGGAAGACCTTTGTAGAGCAGGGGATTGCCAACCTTGTCATCTAGGAGAACCTGTTGCAAGACCTCCCTAATGTAGTGGATGAAATTGAAAAAAAACTCTTACTAGCCCCTATTATTAATGATGACATTAAATCAACTATCTTTTCTATGAACACCTACAAATCCCTTGGGTTTGATGGTTTCCCTTTGGCTTTCTTTCAAGAATTATGGGACATTGTTAGTTATGAAGTGATTAGATCTACTCAGGACCTTTTTCATATTGGAAAAATGATGAAGAAGTTGAACAAAACCTAGATTTCCCTTGTCCCTAAAGTCTCTAAATAAAATTCCATTGTTGACTTCAAATTGATAAGTCTTTTCAACACTATCTATAAGATTTTCTCCAAGGTATTCCATTGTTGACTTCAAATTGATAAGTCTTTTCAACACTATCTATAAGATTTTCTTCAAGACTACATCCTCTTTTGGATAAATATATTAGTGGTATTCAAAAGGGTTTTTTGACTAGAAGACATCTATCCTTGATGCTTCTATTACCACCCATGAAATAATTCAATCCATGGAAAAAATGCAAACTTAACGTATGACCCTTAAACTACATATATCTAAAGCTTATGACAAGGTTAATTGGTAGTTTCTTTATAACATGCTCGCTAAATTTTTCTTTGGTGAAAAATTGGTTTCTTTGATTAATATTTGTTTTGAAACTGTCCATTATTTTGTTTTGATCAATGGGGTTCCTTGGGGGTTCTTTCCCTCTAGTAAGGGATTTAGGAAGGGCGACCCTCTATCTCCCTATATTTTTATCTTGTTGGCAAAGGTTCTCAACAAAAATGTCACGAACCTCTCCTCCACTGGTCAAATACAGGGTATCAGACCTGCCTCCTCTATCCAACCTTTGGTATTATAAAAATTTGTTGATAACACCTCCTCTTTGGTGGAAGCTAAAGAATGGAAGTCTCTATTGTACAGGATTATGCTAGTATCTCTAGACAATGCACCAATTGCCAAAAAAGTAAGATCTACTTTCTCAATACTAAAGAGGATCTATAGTTGAAAATTAAAGGTATCCTACTTTATCAAAGTTCCAAACTCCATCATACTTACCTAGGCCTCCCCATCATGGTCAAAGACTTCACCCCCACCTTCTGGAATGGAACTATTAGAAAAATACAAAAAAATATTGCTGGGTGGAAAGGAAAATTTCTTAGTAATGCTGGTAAACTCCAATTGCTTTCATCTCGTCTGCAAGGCATCCCGATCTATTTCCTCTCCATCTTCAAAATCTTTGGCAACATGGCTGATAAACTTGAAATAATATAGAAGAATTTATTATGGAGTAGCATGGAGGAAAAGAAAAGAATGACTCTAGTTAACTGAGGCACAGTTTTCCAACCCAAATCCCTTGGGGGGATGGGTGTGAGAAAAACTACTAGCTTAAATAAAGCTCTCATTGCTAAGTTGGGATGGAACCTTGCTGTTGGTAAAATTGATTGGTGCAACATTATGAAGGCTAAGTACCTCAATAGTGAGAGCTTTCATAGGGTTCTTGGTTCACATGATCTCCTAGTGGGATCCAAAATTTGGAATAACATCACCAAATATATAGACCCTTGTTGAAGGATGGGCTCAAATGGCTTATTGGGAATGGGAGGATAATCAAATTTTGGGATGACAAATGGATGGGAAGAAAACCCCTTGTAGACACTAATTTTTCTTCTCTGATGAGGCATGCCAAGGTGATGTTGGGCCCCAATATTGTTGATTACTACACTCCTTGAGGTGGATCTAAAGATCTTCTAAGACATTTCTATGATAGACCTAACCTGCAACATCTTTTATATAGGTTCCATCTTCCTCTTTTTTATAGGGAGGATTGTTTCATCTAGACTCTAGAGCTTGCTGGATCCTTTTTGATCAAATATGTGTACCATGCTATTGTCAAGGTCAATGGTGATCCCAAATGTTGGTAGAGAGTGTGGAACCACCAACTTATCCCAAAATTAATTTTTTCTAGTGGGCCTCTATTCATGGTAAAACTTTGACCTTAAAAAATCTTCAAAAGTGTGGTTTCCAACTCCCAACCACTTCTATCTTTGTAAATAGGATGTTGAATCTATTTCCCATTTGTTCATCCATTGTAATTCTTATTCTCATGTTTAGCAACACATTCTCCAAAAACTCAACATTCAGTGGGTCTTCCAAAATGATATCCAACTATTCATTTTCAGTTGGAAATTCCCTTCCCATGACCCTCTCATCAAATAGCTTTGGCTTTAGTTTCCTCCTCATGTGTTTTGGTGTCTTTGGAAGGAAATAAAGACACGGTGTTTCGTGACTCAAAATAGTATGTTGATGAGGTACTGATTATCATCTATAAATTTATGTAATAAAACCTCTTTATTACTAAATAGAAGACCCCTCTTGACCCTCCCTCTTAGTCGGACTCCCTGCTAGCCTCTTCCTAGAAGCCTCCAAAGGAATTTATGAAGTTTGATAATTCTAAAAAACTTGTTAGGGCTAGTACTTGTTAGAAACCTCCTACCTATCCATGGTGTAAGCTCAATTTCGATGGTTCTGCCAAAAATGGTCTGGCTACTAGTGGAGGTATTATCAAAGGTCACAAGGGTTTTCTCATTGCTGGTTACTCTGGTCACTTGCATGAATCTACTAGAAATCAGGTAGAAGGTATGGCTTTTCTCTAGGGCATAAAGTTCTCCCTCTCCATGGGAATTCACAACCTAATCATTGAGAGAGATTCTTAGTTAATCATTGAAGATACTAAAGGGAATTCTTCCCATGGATGGTCAATCCAAAGCATCATAAATGACATAAGGGACCTTATCAATGGTTTTGATGACTTAAACTTGTAGTACAATTATAGGGAGGGCAATGTCATTGCTGATCATCTTGCTTCTATGGGGTTAGTGATCAATGGAATCAAGTGTTGGTGAAAGGAGAGACATATCCCTCATGGGACTCTTTCTTTCATGAGACAAGAAACACCTACTCAATTTTAATGATTTTCAATTTTAAGGTTTGGGTGTTGCTTCAGGCCTTGCTTCTGCTTCACATTGTGCCTTGTTAGAGCTTCTTGGTGTTTAGTGGATTTACCATCTAGGGGGTTTTATGTAAAGTTTGGTTTGAAGTGGCCACATAGGTAGTCATTGGGATCTTGTGGCATTTGTCATCATATTTTTTTGAGGCACAGGTTTCATAATATTTTGAACCACATTGGGGTTGATGGGGCTTTGGCTAAACTTGAGAAACATGCTATTATCTTGGTCATCCTTAGAATTATTATCTATTCGAGTGATTACCACTTTGGTGACCTTTCATATGCACCAAATAACAAATTTGAGTTGGCTTTTGATAAGGGATGAATTTTTACTTATTTCCCTCATTATTACCCTTTTCTCTACTTTTTTATGAGCTTACTTTTTAAAATCGTTGGAGTGGTCTTTTTCTCACATTTCATCTCTATGTTTTCTCTGAATTTGGTTCTTTGTAGCCACTACATCTCTCGCCATGACAATATGGGTGGTGACCATGTGCGTGTGAACTCACTAATTGTGATTAATGGAAGAATGATGGGATAGTTTGGCATATTTACAAGGAAGGTGGTATAGCTCAATTCATGGAGTTCATGAATGACCATGATGAAATGTTTTACAAGAAATTTTTTAGCTCTTGGGATTCCATAAGGGTGACTATGGGAGGTATTCATTTTGAAGTCAATGAGGGATGTCATAGCACAGGCTATGAGCCTCTCCATGGAGGGCCGAAAATGGAAGAAAACCAAAAAAAATTTAGATGCTGCAAGTCTCAATCAATTCTTCTATGCAAGAGAGCAACCTATGAAATTGCGTTGGGGCTTTGATTGTGAGCAACTACCTGAGCCTTGGGACCATGTTTACTTGGTTATTATAAGGTACTTCACACTCAAGGGTCACTTTGCTGTGTATTACTATTATCACCTTCCTTTTTTGAATCTTTTTAGAAACCACATTACTATCTCCATTCCCTTTTATCTTTTGCATTCTTTGGACAATACGGTCAAAGATGTGATCGGGGCTATGGGCCATGTAATTTTTTTTACTATCCTTCATCAGGGGTTGATGCCCCACCTCTATCACTTCCACATTTCTCTCTACCCCCCTCACCAAATCATTTTTGAAGAGATTCCTAAGCCTCCTAACCCACCCTCAATCAGACCTTTGGATACCCTTGGCTCTAGCTGAAAACAAAAAACAACGGGCTACTGTTAAAAGTCTGTTGGATATCTCCCATGTTTCTTCCAAAGGAAAAAAGTAGGATACCTCCTATGAATCTTCCAAAGATAAACATGAAAAGAACAACAAGAGGGCCTCTTTCATTAAAACCAAGCCCAAGTTCACCAAAAAATTCAAGTTGTAGGTTGAGTTAGATGTGGAAATAATTGAGGAGACTAACACCCCTCATAGGTCTACCTGATTCAAGGGAAAGCTTGAGACAAAAATTATGAAGGACATGTCTAACTCAGAAAATGGGAGTCTAAGCATGCTAGTGAGGAGGAGGTGTCTAATACTACTTCTAGCGGTAGTATGACTCATGTCTCTACTAGCACTAATTCTGGGAATCCCACCCATGACAAGAATGACTCCCAATTGATCTTTGTGAATAAGATAAAGCTAAAATTAAGGATGACACCTCACATAGTTTGGCATTTGGGGAGATGACTTCTGTCAAGGTCAAGATGTTGTAGAAGAGGTTGACAAAGATAGACAAGAAGATCATGTAGGTGAATGAGAGGCTGATGGAGGTGGATGAGAAGTTGTACAATATTTTTTGATTTGTGATTAAAGTGATGCACAACTCAGCTACTACACCATGTATGATGAAGGATGATAGTGACAAGGACCTCAAGAATGATGATGAGAGAAAGGACCTCTTCAAATTTATTATAGAAGATTGGGCTTCCATGATGATGACTAGGGAAAGGAAGAAGACAAAGAATTAGGTTGGAGCCCCTTTGGTTTCTTCTTTTTGGCTAGTTTTGGCCTTCTTGGCCTTGTTATTGCTTTTTTACATTTTATTTTTTTAGCTGGATTGATACTCTCTTTAATGGTGGTTTTGACCCTATGAGGGATATGATAAAAACTTGTTTAAATCATGTGTTGGACACTATGGTGGACTGTGTTATTTTTTTTCAGTTATGTTGTTATGGCTGCTATTATATTGGTTAATATGCACTACACTAGTTATAGTTTAAATGCTTTTTTTTTGGTATTTCTATTGGTTTTTGATGAGTGATGTAAGGGTGCTCTCTGTCGTTCACCTTTGGATGGATAATGTGATGGTAATTCTAATCTGTCGAGGTTATCTTTGTGTTGACAATATTACTCTGATGTTAGTCCATGTTTGTGGTTTCTCGCCCTTGTGACTGGTTGTATAGGGTTAACACCCTTATTTTACCGCATTACTTATCAAAAACTACAATATTAATAAGAAATGAGAAGTAATAGCTTGAGCTTTCTAACAAAAACTATTAACATATATAAAATATACAAAATGTTAATATAACTTTAATAAGTAGAAACATAATTAATAAAATAAGAAATTCTCTTAAAGTAAATATATAATGAATTATGCAATAAATAATATATTTTAATATTTTTCTAAATTTAATTTTTAAACTTAAAAAAATAACATACATATTATTCATTTAAGTGGAGCATTAATTAAATTACTAACTTAAATTTAAAAATTAAACAATATCTAAATTTTAGATATTTAAATATATTTTAGTTAAAAATAGATTTTACTATTTCATAAAAAAATTAAAAAATAATATATAAATGTATAATTTTATACTTTGAAAAAATAAAATAAAATAAAAATATAAAATAACATAATTAATTAAAATTTTGGGTATTACTAGTGTGATAGTTAGATGTAGTATTGTAATTCTTGTTATTAATGTTTGAATTCTTTGTGGGGATTTTATTGTTAAGTGTTCATGTTGAGGATGAGATAAAAAACATTGTTTTCCATTAAGTAATAAAATATTTAAATACTTATGAAATTAAATAAAATAATTCTTATGTAAGTAAAACAATAGAGTGCTTCTTATGTATTTGCAAGTAGTCTATAATTTGATATATCACTAATATTTTGAAAAGTCTTGACTTACTTTTGTAGTCTTTGTTAGAAATTTTATGAAACTTGTTAAATTTTTACTATTATTATTGTTATCATAAACATCACTTGCTTTTTTATAATCTTGCTTGTTTTAGTAATATCTTTCATTCAATTTTTTTATAAAGAAACATAAAATAATGCTTTTATCTTTGATGATTTCTACACAAACCTTTCTAAAGATTTATAATACTAAGATTTTTTAAAAAAAAAATCTGATGAGTTTTTTAAATCATATTTTTTCAGATAAATAAATGTATTTATGATATCTATAATAACATGTACCTATCTCTTTTTAGGGAAACAAGTTGGCATACATAGATGTGGCCATTTATACTAACAAACCTATCTTTTAATTAAATCTATTAGTTTCATATTCATTCTTGTTGTAGTTTTTGTATTTAGTTGTGTGTATAATTTTGCATCAAATACACAATAGAATCATAAAGTGCAACAAGATTGATTCCTATCTTCTTCTTTTTTTTATGGAAACAAGTCATAATACATAGATGTGGGTAGCTTTGTCATTATATATACTAATTTGAGTAACCATACATTAGAATCACAAGTAGTTCAGGTGCAAGAGAATCAAGTTGATCAAATTAACCCAAGCATTGAGTGAACATACATTAGAATCACCACAAGTAGTTCACGTGATCACAAGTAATTCATGTGTAAGAGAATTAAGCTCGTCAAATTCACCCAAGCGTTGAATAAGCATACATTAGAATCACAAGTAGTTCACGCGTATGAGAATTAAGTCCGTCAAATTCACCCAAGCATTGAATAAGCATACATTAGAATCACAAGTAGTTCACGTGTAAGAGAATAAGTCCATCAAATTCACCCGAGCATTGAGTAAGCATACATTAGAATCAGAACTAGTTCATGTGTAAGAGAATAAGTCTATCAAATTCACCGAAACATTGAGTAAGCATACATTAGAATCACAAATAGTTTACGTGTAAGAAAATTAAATCCCTCTCATTCACCCAAACATGAAAGCAAGACCCACTCTTAAAATTTGAATTTTAAGATAAAACCCTAAACAATCTAAGATTTGTAGGCATTATTTACCCTAACACTAGTTCAAAATCAGCAAAGGAACATAGTATTTGAATTCACAACGGTAAACGCTGCTTGGTTGTGGAGGTGCACCTAGCACTTGGTTTGCCAAAACAACACACAGAAATTTGATCTGCTTTACCAAACAAGTTCACTAAGAAGCAATTTACAAAGGGAGATTTTTCAGCTCACTAAGAAGTGAAGAAACAAGTCTGTGTTGAAGAGGTATGGAGGCAAAAGCAGTGATTCCAATGGGAGGAGAAGTAGGTGAGGATAATTTGGAGGAAGTGATTCCAATGGGAGGAGGAGGAGGAGGAGGGCATAATTTGGAGGAAGAAGCAATGATTCTGATGGGAGGAGAAGGAGGGGATAATTTGGAGGAAGAAGTAATGATTCCGATGGGAGGAGAAGGAGGAGGAGGAGAGGATAATTTGTTGGAAGATGAGATGGTGAGGGAGAGAGTGAGAGAAGGAGAAGCAGCGGTGGAAGAGATGGTGATGGAGATGATAAGGAGGGGGGATCACGAGGGCCTCAAGACTAACTCTGGGAAATATGTGTATTTCAGAGACCATTGTTTCACTGTCTACTACGACCCTCCATTCTGGTCATGGAATGGCTTCCTTATCTTTTTTCACCACATGGAGGGACTCACCCATCATTTTTTCACTGGCCACTATGCTGAAGATCTTCCAGATAGCGACGACACTGCTGTCAATTAGTTCTTCCAAATGGGTTTTGCTCTATTTTTGTCTTTTTAATCGGGTGAATCTCAGATTCAATTTTGTTTTGGGAATGTTTTTTGATATGGGTTCGTCAGTTCAGGATCAGTTGTAAGGTCTGTATTGGGAAAATACATTGTTAGAGATGAATATCATTCAAATCAACTAGTAGTTTTTGATATGGGTTCGTCTGTTCAGATCAATCGTAAGGGATGAATATCATTCAAATCGATCAGAAGTAAAGACTATTCAGTGCATTTTGTTCTATTTGTTTCTTTTAAATGTTCTTTTTTTTTTTGAAATGTTTCTGATATGAGTTTTCCACTTCATGATCAATTTTAAAATTAATACTGAGCAAATATCTATTAATGAAGAAAAAAATTCAAATCAACTAGTTAAATCATTTTCTATTAATTTTTTGAAATGGGTTTAGTTTAGTTTTTTTTTCTTTCAGTATCAAGTAATTGGATTGATCCTACATTTCAATTTTTTTTTGAAATGTTTACAATGTGGATTCTTTACTTTAGGACTAATTTTAAGATTGTACTGATCAATTGTCCATTTGAAAAGAATTGTATTTAAATCAATTAGTTGTAAAGATTATTTAATTAGTTCTTAGAAATGTGTTTAGATTGTGTTTAAATCAACTAGTTGTACAGACTATTTAACTAGTTCTTGACGATGTGTTTGATTCTAAACAGTTAGATAGATATCAGTTTTGTTTTTTTGTTTTTTTAGAAGAATGGGATTCAAATCAACAGATTGTAAAGATTATTCTAATTTCTTGGAAATTTGTTTACTTTAAGCAATTAGATCGATCCTAAATTCAATTTTTTAATTTAAAATTCTTGTATTCATGAGTTCAGGACCAATGTGAGATCTGTATAGAAAAAATAACTATTTGAGAAGAATAGTATTTAAATTAATTAATTGTAGAGATTGTTCAATTAATTCTTAGAATTAGATTTAGTTCAATTTTCTTCCTTTTCAATATCAAACAATTGGGTAGAATCTCATATTCTTATTCTTTTTTAATGTTTTTATAAGGGTTTGCTAGTTCAAGAGCAACTGTAAGATATGTACTAAGAAAATAACCACTTGAGAATAATAGAATCCAAATCAACTAGTTGTAAAGATTATTCAATTAGTTATTGAAAATGTGTTTAGTTTTGTTTTTGTCTTTTCATTATCAACCAATTAGACAGATTTGATTTTTTTTTAATATTTTGAATATATGTTCGTTAATATAGTACCAATTGTAAAATCTATACTCCCCAAATACCCAGTTGAAAAAAATTTGATTCAAATCAACTAATTGTAAATTGTCACAACCAATAATACAGAAATCAAACCTAGAAAAGCTCTCAAACATCAAACTCTTTGAAACTCTTGCATTCAAATTGAGAGCAACTAGTCTTTTTTAACTCATTGTGAATGCCCACCATACAGATTTAAACCTTGTTGATATGCCCAAACACAGGGCAGTATGCTAACCCAATAACCTGTTGATCTTGGCTGCTCTGTACAATCTTGATAGCAGCTTTATTTTGATCAATATGCTTGGTTTTTTTATTCTAATTGTTAATAGAGTACGTAAGCAGTGTTTTGGTTCTTGGGATTGCCACAAATAATGTAGTACTAGATGATAAAATATCTCTAGCCACTTCCAAGGAGCATCCTTTGCCAATATGTTGAATTACGGTTGTAGTGAAGCCTGTTTGTCAACATTTTTGGGTCTCACTTACACTTTGTATATATAAATACGCCATTCTTTGGATGAAAACTATTTTGCTGTGAAAAGTAGTGGCTGTCCTCCTCCACATTTGACCTAAATTTGATGGTCAACCTATTCTGTCAAGATAAATTTTGTGATGGTTATCCATTCATAGTTTCTTTTCAATTGCGGAAATATATTTTCAGTTTGTCTAAAATATCTCCTACATGTATATCAAGTTAAGAAATTCTAATTTGAGACCGCTTTAGAAGCTAGAGAGAGAATATGGCGCAGGCCATATGTAAAGAATATGGATGGACCCAAGCATTGCAAGTTATTTTTGTATTGTATATGGCGTACACCATATTTGACATACTAAAAATGGTAAAAAATCCAAGGAACCTATGATTGAGGCCCACATTATCTGTTTCATGTCTGGTTTCTACATATTATTCGAAAAATAAATGGTTTTGACTCTCACAAACAAGTGCAATTAGCATATTCTATTAGCTTGTCACCACCTTTTTTTTGGATCAAAATTCATCGTAGAAGTGGGAAAGTCAATGATTTCTGAGCAAAATTCATCATTTCAGGTAATTTTTTTAATTTTTAGAAGTGAAATGTGAATAAATAGTTTTTTTTTTGTTTACAATTGATTTAATATGGACTTGTTCTTTTCATAATTTCTATTGTAATATATTTTTCAAAAAATTCAAGTTTGAATTAGAAGGAGTATGTGTGAAAACTCAATGTTTTATAGAGTTTCAAACTAATTTGGAAATTGTAATGAATAATTTCAATTGGGAAGGTGCATCGAACATAAATAGAAGTTGTCGAAACTAAGCTCTATGTCTTACTTATACACGCATGTAGAATTCATCATCATGCTGAGGAAATGTGCCAAGATTCTAACACTAGAAGAGCATGAAGCAAAGAAAGAGAAGATAAGGGAGAGAATGAGACAACTTTGTGAACAAAGAAAATTGTATACCATACAAGAAGACATGCCTTTGGAAGAGGAACATGAAACATCAATGCAAAGTAAGAGACAATTGGAATTGGAAACACAAAGGTAACAGGTGAAAAACTTGCACGCAACAAGACAATTGAATTACGAAGTTGCGGGTATGTCATCTATGAGATCTCAAGTTGAAGGGACACCATCTACCCATGTTGGAGGCACACCATGCTCTACATCTCATAGTGAAGGCACACCATGTTCTACATCCCAAGGTGTATGCACACCATCGTATCATGTTGGATGCATGGTACTTACAACATCAAAAGTTGAAGGCACACTATTAACATCTCAAGTTGGTGAGGTTTCATCTTTCACATCTCAATTTCAAGGCACATCATCTTTAGTTGAAGGTATGCAATCTATCCCTAATATTGTTGATGTTCCTATTGTTGAGCCCACTCAATAACTGAGAACACCTCATAGAATTTTGTATAAAAAGAAAAAATATTTGATTGATATTGATACTAGAATATTTTTAAACCAATGCTTGATACGATGCCCAAGTGTACTTGTCAAAGATATGCTAACCGCATTTGGAGAATATTTTTTGAGAGAATTTAAATGTGACATGAAGATGTTAACTATTTGTTGAAATGATAAGAAATCTAAAATTTAGGCCCATCATGAATATTCTTGGGCTAATAACGATGGATGAATTAAGTAATAAATCTATTGTAAATAATCTAATGACTTCATACATGAGAGTGTGGGACTAGGTTCTACATCACACACAAAAGATAGTAATGACACATAATGTGTACTTACATCAACAATAGTAAGAACTCAAATAAAGAAATATTGACTTATTAGAAAGACAAGAAAAACATTGAAAATAAGTAGAAAATCTCTAATGAGAACTATGAGAAGACATCAAAGAGTGGAAGATCCAAATAGCAATGAGCTATGGGTATTATCCCATAGAATACTATGAAAAGATAAAGCAATTATTGAAGCTTTGAAATCCTTTATTGAAGATTTTGGAAGAATAACACACGAGTATCTCCTAATCATAGAGATGTTATAAGGAGGATTGGTAGTCGAATATGCGATCTGCATCTGAAAATTTTTTGGCTTCAACTCAAACACAATTATTTGCTGAATTTATACAAATGTATCCTCAAATTAAAATTAGTCAAAGATATTTTGAAATGACTGAACCCTTTTATGTCAAGATAAATCACATGCGCACAACTTATTTTTGTAAGGTACATATTGAATTTTTTAACCATTATGATGTTTATCAAAATATATGTGTAGATTTGCATTCAAACATTGTTTTATAGGAGTGTAACATAAAGGATCCACCTAGAACTTCAAGAGAATTAATATCTACCATTTTATGTGAAAGAGTGAATGGTCAACAATTTTACAAGATCTCATGCTTGGATGACACATGAGTTAATTGTAGTGGCTTGCAATATTTACCAATTTGTCAACATATAGAGAGTACACATGCAATTGGGAATGAAATAGTGGAATTTGAAAAATATAAGACCACGGCATAAAATCTAAAGGATGGAAAAGAGGCAAAATGATGTGATTTGGTAATTGAAAATATTCAAGTGTATCAAATCATGGGTATTTTTTGTGAAAAAATTATTTATGAGTATGCAAGGTATACACATAGAGTTCGATGGTTAGATTTGTAATTCAAGTTGTGCAAGGAAACATTCCCAGTTGATACCATCATTTTAGTTGTGGAATTTGTAGAGAACTAGACACTACAACCAAAAAATGAGGTGCAAGCAAATTATTACATCTCTCAATAGGTTGCTATATTTTTCATATAGAATTCATGCACTCATGTGCCAGTACAAAGGAGAATGAGAATATATTGAGGGAGTATCATTTTTACATCAGCGATGATCACTCACATTCTAGAGTTAATTTTTACATGGTTTCTTTCATCTATTTTATGGCTATTTGGCTACTGGGGGCATATTATACTATTAGCACATCATATGGTCAGACAATTGTGCATCACAATTCAAGAATTCTTGAATGTTTTATTGGTTGAGTAGGATGCATAAGATCATTGGTATTTAGTATATGTGTAATTTCATGGATTCCAAGCATGGAAACATTGGGAAATATGATGGTGTAGGTGTGTGTATCAAAAGAGCCTTAGCATGCGAAGAATTAAAGTACAAAGAGAAAACAAAATTATTAGATACAAAATGTATTGTCCAATGGTGTAATCCTATAATGGGTCTAGGTAATCAAGGTGATTCTATGAATCATAGATTTTTTTGGTTGATAGATGAAACTAACATTACACCATATGAGGGTTGTTGTACACTAACAAGATTGAGTGAGATACACTCTTTTATAAGCTCTAATGTAGGTTCATGGAGTATCCACACACACAATATGGTGTGCTTTTTTATCATGTACAGATGAAGATTGGGACAAGTGTGAGTCAAAGGAGTGGATCAACGAATGGTGTACATGAGCTTTGACCCCTCTTGAGACATATCATCCCCTAGAAACACTAAAACTGATAGAAATAGAATCATCAATTGACTTTGACCTCTTATCTAATCTAGCGTAACTAGGTAAATTGTCTATGTATAAATAATCTTAAATTCAGTACTTTATCCTAACTATTCACTAAATTAATTTCCTCATTATGCTTATATCATTGCAAGCCATATTTTTTTCTATTATTTCACCTGAGCCAGTGAAGAAGGGAAATAGTATTATTTATCTCATTGTGTGGAAGAAAAAAAGAAATTGGATCACTCTTTTACAAATGCTGAAGAATTGGAATACCCTATAGGATTAGTGATTGTGAATGGTACATGGATCAGAAGGTATCGTATGTAGAAACTTAGGTTGCAATTGTTTGAAGATTGGGAGACACACATGAATATTGTTCATTATTCCAAAATTTTTGTTGCATCGAGTTTCCATTTTGTTATATATAGAGGTAAACCACATGACAAGACTCTTTGGAACATTTGTGAGTCAGATCATGCGGCAATACTTATGACAATAAAGGGTAGGGTAGATCCAACTAGTTGATTTGAGTGAATAAGAATACAAAAATTTGTAATGTCAAATTTATTTGAATGCATGTACACATGACATGTATATTTCTACAAATCAAAGTTTCATTAATATCATTAATATACAAAGATGAATATTTGTGTGTTTGATTTTCTCTCACATTAATCTCTCTATAAATAAGGCTTTCTAATATTATCACTAATATATGTAAAGATGAATATTTGTGTATCATGCCCAAAATGAGTAACTAGGTTCTAAAAACTATTATTTCAACCATATCTTTCCATGCATGTTTGATCTCCACAATCTGGTAATTCAGTAATTAGGCCTAAAGGGAGCATAAAATCATGTATTTTGGCCATAAATTTCAAACTAGAACTGATCTCTAGGAAATAAAACTTGATTAAAACACCCATTTGTCCCTTCTTTATAATATCTCAAAATGGATTAGGGTTCCTTTATAGACTATGCTTCAAAATTAGACATCCTAGTTCTAAATATACCTAACTAGGCTTGCTTCAATAGGTCACAACAAGGTTTTCACACTCTAGGCCTCAAATATTCATATAAATGGCTTAGGACATGTCCCAAACGGTCTTCCCAAACATTTAAAACTATCAAAAATCCTTTCCCAAGTACTTTTAACCAATCTTCTAACTTTTGTGCACTTTCAATACCAAAACCGTGAAGGTTTTAGACTAGGGCATTGATAAATCTTCACCAAACTTCATCTCCTACTCCTGCAAAACATGGAACATGAAAGGTAATATAAAAATACACCTTCCCACCTATTTTGGGATTTTTTTTAATTCAATGGGAAGTGAAATTATATATTTGTTTTCCTCTAGGAAAACCTTAGGTAAGGTTTTTGATAGAGTTTAGAAAAATGATGATAACTTCATTAAAAATCCATGAATCTAAATGAAACCAAAGAAAAAATTTAGAAGATTCACCCCCCTTTCACATCGAATAGGTTTTAGATGAAATCATGAAGGATTTCAAGGTGAAATAATAGTGTGATCATACTACAACGTGTTTAGAATGCACAAAACCCTTTCTTTCATTAAGAAAAAGTCTCCAAAAACCACACCCAACCCTTGGATGGAATGTACCTAGCCTATTTATGCCTATAAAAGTGGTTTAAAATCAACAACCACCCAAAAACTAGCTTGCAACCACATTTTGACAAAGTTGTAAAAGTTGTCATGACAATGACAACTTTTTTACATCTTTTACATTTTTTTGCCAAATGGACCACAAACTTGCCTAGTTAAGTCCAAATACATCACAATGGCCTAAAATGGATGTATTTACATGAAATAACTCAAAAAAAAAACACTAGGAATTCCCTCGTTCAACTCCCCAAGTTTCTTGAACATTTTAGACCACTCCATAGCAGTGTGACGCTTAAGGTGCATAGAGTGCAAAAATTGTCAAACTTTGTCACACCATTTCTCAAATCTCATGGGACATATCAACAATCCATATAATGATATGGGATCATATTTCCACTGCCCAAAAAATATTCCCTTTATACTTTTGGGAGATTTGAGCCCCTTCAAAATTAGCGACCCAATCTCGGTCATTGTCAAATCTTGCAATGTGCCTTAGTTGAAAGTTGCAACTATGAATGCCTTTGAAAAGAATCCTCATAGCCTCTAATAATTTGTTCCAATATATTTTTTTGTGTGGGTAAATACTAGGGACAATCGAGCATTCAAATCCCCAACTCGCTTGAACATTCCAGGTCACTCTAGAGTGGTGCAACCCTTAAGGTGCACAAAGTGCAAAAACTATCAAAATTTTTTGGACCATTTCTCAGAGCTTGTACGACATATTAAAAATACATTTTATTCTATGAGATTATGTTTCCACTTCCCAAAAAATTCTCTCCCACTTTTGGGATATTCAACCTAGTTTGAAATTGGCAACCTAATCTTAGTCGTTGCTAAATTTTTCAATGAGCATCATTTAAATGTTGCAACTATGTGTATCTTTGAAATGGATCATCCTAGCCTTTAACTCTTGTTGGATAATTGAGGGGGGGGGGGGGGGGGGTGAAGCAGTTATAGAATAAGTTATCTTAGGTACCTTAACAATTTTTAACCATAAAATCTTCTCGGTAGATAATCTTATATGAAATTAAATTTAAACAATTAATCATCCACAATAGTATTTATTAGAAAATCAATAAATAGTATGAAAAACATTAAATCACACATTAACACCATTTTTTAACATGGAAACCCAATTTGGGTAAAAACCACTTCGGGAATTGTAACCCACAAAATAATTCACTCTTTTGAAGTGAGCTTGGTTAAAAGCCAATCTTGTTAAAAATTACAAACACATTTTCTAGATGTGACCCTGTTAGGGGATTTTCACTAAATCACCCTCTAATGAGTGGCCTTATTAGAGGACTTTAGAACATTTGTTAGAATGCCACCTTACAAAGGATTTAGAAATTAAGATTGTTAAAACCACTTGATTAAGAGATTTTCTGCTATAATGGTTAGAAAGTAATAGTGAAATGGTCTGATATAATATGCAAACACCTTTGCATATTTAGATCTCCTTTCTCCTCATTTATGCTCTTCAAATTCTTCATTTCTGGTGATCAATACACACACTTCATCTCATCACTTTTCTTCACTTCATTTGCACAATCCTTCAACTCTCTTCTACTCAGTGTTCCCTTCTTTTCAATTCAACAATCTATTTTGGATATCAACAATTCAAGAACAACATCGGTAAAATGATCATTGTGATCATCCTTTATATAGATAACTTTTTCTGCGTAATCTATCACCACTAAATCTCATCCATTCAATCAATTCTATATCTCAGTAAAATATTTTATGATTCTTTCTAGTTGTCTCTTCACCTTGGAACTTGAACTTTTCTTAGATCTCAAACCAATCACTAAATCTTTACCATTTATCTGTACCTAACCATTTCAATCCATTGTTTTCATTAACTGACTTTGTTCCTTCCTTAGAATCTTCTAGATCAATCCAGATCCTCAATTGATGTCATCTTTTACTTGATTCCTTGTTTAACCAACCGACTTCATCTACTCGATTAAGTCTTTCTACTCAGTTAACATTCACTCAGTTAACTATGACCGACTAATGTCTTTACTTATCGACCATTATTTCCATCTTGGTAAAACACACTATTTCCTTGTCTTTTCACTTTGCAAGTTTAATCCTTTATTACTGATAAATATAACCAACTTTTGCATCATTCTAACACTATTAAATCATGTAAAACAATAAAATCACTATTACCTTATCATAAACCAACTCAATAATTTCCCAATTAAGCTCACATACTTAACATCACTTCTTTATTTCATCTTTTTTCTTTACCAATTATTTCTTTTCTCAACATCACATATTTCAGATTGATATGGCAACTTGAAATTAGTAAATCAATAGGCTTGACATCAATGACAATATAACAACTAATCCAATCCTTCTACATACCTTTCATTTCTCGATTGACCTTGTTCATTCTCAATATCACAGTATTAGTTGGGTAATACTCTTATCAGTTCAACAATCTCATCAGTTGGGGTAAAAATATCCCCATTTGCCATTGATGGAACCACAAATTATATATATCTCATCTCATATCTGAAAGATGCCATCAAATGCTAGTAATCTTCATTATGTACTATCTACCCCTATCTCCTTACACAACCTTCCTTATTGTCATTTCTTCATAGGTATCTCTTTTTGAGTTCTTCGGTTTCTCTTCCTTAATCATTCTCTCCCCAATATCAGCTACTCTCCCTCTTTTGGTGTCTTGTCTTCCTTCAATATTTCTTCTCCCAATTCATTCTCTCCCCCTTTGACAAAAATGCCAAAGGTACCTGCAATACCTTATTTTGAAACTTGAATGTCCTTGTACGTGTACTACACACCTTTCTTGTATCAATTACTTATGTTTCCTCATCCATTCCTCACAACTTTAGGTTGTTCCTACAGAGTGAATATCTACATCAACTCATAAATAAATAATCTAATAAAGTATGAATTGATGCAACCTACATCTTTTTCTAATGAACATTAGAGAGGGGAATGACCCCTAGTTTACCTCTTAGGTACTCAAAAGTATCCTTAGTAAAAGACTTTGTAAATATGTCATCAATCCATTCCTTAGATTTTCACATATTCCATCTTTACTTACTTTTCCTATATTTGTTCTCTCAAATAGTGCTCAAATAGTGATACTTGATTGATATATGCTTTGTCTTTGAGTGCATCACCAGATCCTTTGAAATATTTATAGCACTAGTATTATCATAGGACCTATGGTCTCCTCTTGTATCCCTTCAAGTAATTATTTTATCCACGCAATATTAGAATAATTAATTGTAACAATAACATATTTTACCTTGGTAGTTGACTGTGAAATATAGCTTTACTTTTTTCTTATCCATGTCACTAATCTCTCTCCTAAGAAGAAAGCTCCTCCACTTTTGATTTTCCTATCATCTACATTTACCACGCAATCAACATCAATATATACTTTCAATTCAAAATCTCCATCCTTTTTGTACCATAAACCATAGTCCTTGGTTCCTTTCAAATATCTAAAGATTCTCTTCACAACAATCATATGTGTTTCTTTAGGATTAGAGGAAAATCTAGCCATAATTCCAATAGCATGAGAAATATATAGCATATTATGAACAACATATTGTAGCTTATAAATCATGGATCTATACAGGGTTTCATTTGCCTTGGCAGAGTCATCTTCCTTTGACAATTTGCATCCAGTAATCATCGGTGTACCAACTGGTTTTGAGTCTTCCATCCCTAAAGTCTTTAGAATCTCTTTGATGTATTTTGACTGAGTTATGTGTATGCCATCCTTGATCTATTGAATTATCAATCCAATGAAATATTTTAACTCTCCAATAATTTACATTTCAAACTCCTTTCTCATTTCATCAATAAATGATCTACACAATGTTTCATTTCCTCCAAATATGGTATCATCAACAAGAATTTCAGCAATTAGTCCCTTATCTTCAGATTCACTTTTGAAGTATACATTACTGTTATCACTAGTTCTGATGAAACCTATTCTCATTAGATATGAGTGAAGTCTTTCATACCATACTCGAGGTGCTTGTTTCAAATGATACAGTCCCTTGTGAAGTTTACATACCATGTGTTTCTGACTTTTGTCAAAAGATCCTTCTGGTTAGTCAATGTATACTTCTTCTTCCATAATTCCATTAAAAAACTAGACTTTACATCCATTTGATAAGCTTTGAAACCTTTGTGAGAAGAATATGAAAGTAAAATTCTCACACCTTCTAGTCTACCAACAAGATAAAATGTCTCACCATAGTCAATACCTTCTTCCTAAGCATATCCTTTACATACAAGTCTATCTTTATTTCAGATCACTTCTCCATTTTCATTAAGTTTATTCCTAAAAATCCACTTTGTACCAATAACATTTTTATCCTTAGGTCTCAGTACTAGTGACCAGGTATTGTTACTTTCAATTTGATCAATCTCATCTTTCATTGCATTAACTCAATCTTCATTTTCAAGTGCATCCTTGACTAGGCTAGGCTCAGATTCAGAAATCAAACATGTATTGTCTCTTAACTTACTTATTGTCATGACTCCTACATTTTTGTCTAACAATTTGAGTTGGTGAATGGTTCCTTCTCACATACTTTTCTAGCACTGGCTTGGTTCTTTATTCTTCAACAATTTCATCTCTTAGTAGGGGATCAACTAGTTCCTTAGTTTCTTCTTGTAGCTCGGGTACAATACTAGAAATGTTTTGCTGTACATATACAAATCTTTGATAATCTTCTAGTTCTCTTTTTCTGTCTTCTTCATTTCTTTCTGCAAACTCATCAAAATTTACATTTGCACTTTCCACAATTTTGTAAGTAGCCTTATTCAGACATTTATAATCTTTTCTCTTTGTGGAGTATCCTAGGAATATAGCTTCTTCTCCTTTAGAATCAAACTTTCTATTCCTAGTATCTTCCATAATATAACACCTACTTCCAAAAATTTTAAAGTAGCTAACATTAGGTGTATGCCCATACCAGATTTCATAAGGAGTTTTATTTGTACATTTTTTCAATTGTACTCGGTTGAGGGTGTAAACAATAGTACTAATGGATTGTCTCTAGAATGTTTGTGCAACCTCTTTTTCAATCAATAATGTTCTAGCACAATCAACTATTGATTTGTTCCTTCTTTTAGATATGCCATTTTTTTGTGGAGTACTTGGTGCAGAGACTTGTCTTTTGATTCCATTCTTAGTGTAGAAGAAAGTAAATTCATCGAAGATAAATTCACCTCCTCTATTTGATCTTAAAAATTTCAATTGATTCCCTATTTCCTTCCCAACTCTTACCTTATACCATTTAAACATTTGAAACAAATTAGACTTTTCTTTTAAAAATATTACCAACATCATTCTTGAGTAGTCATCAACAAAAAAAATAAAATACCAATCACCATAATAACTTTGTACTCTCATAAGTCAAAATAATAACAAGCAAAATAGAATAATACCCTTTGCATTTTAACCATCTAATTTTGAATGGTTTCCCGCTATGTATTTTTTAATGGCCACATCTATGTTTTTGGGTCCATAACTTATTTTCCACCCATCATGGTTGTTGCGGGGGGATCCCATTCTACTACCACATATTTGCTAGATGCTAGTGTTATTGCTACTGGGAATAGGTTGAAGATGTCCCCTTCCTCTTTGTTGGTCACTGGGTCTGGGGGCTTTTGTCCATCTGCTAATCCATCCCTCTCTTCCCTGATTTCTACTATGGAAAGTTCTTCTATTCTACATAACTATCTTACAGTGGAGTCTTTCACCAAGGTCATTTCCAAGATGATTGTGAGTGGGATTGAACAGGTTTCTTCAGGCTATGATTCCTCCAATGCTCCAATTCATGTGTGTTGTTCTCTCCCTATTAATATTTCTGAGGAGGTTGAAAGGGACTTGGTGAACAACACTGATATTTTTAAGTCTCATGGTCTGATCTACCATTTTTAGGGATTCTAGCATAACCTTCCTCAATTGCACGAATGGGTATCTAGAAGATGGGTACCATTATTATTAAATAATGTTCATATCTTTCCTATGGAAAAAGGGTTTTTCATAGAAAATTTTGATAATGCTAAGGATAGATCTAAGATCCTGTGTGATAACTTATTTAGTTGGGAGGAGGAAAAATTTATGCTTATGGTAAAGACTTGGCACTTGGATTTCAATCTTTCACTTGAAGCTTTAGCAAGATCCCTAATTGGGTTAGGCTCACTAATCTCCCCCTTCATCTATGGCATGATTCCATTCTTGAGGAAGTGAGTGAGGCTTTGGGAAATTTTTTGATGTTGGATCATGATTCTTCTAATATTTATCATACCATGTTTTCCCATATCTTGGTAGAGATTGACACCTCAAAGGGTCTCCCAACTGAAATCAAAATTGAATCATCCTTGGATCTTGGATCCAACATCTTGACTATGAAGGTAATCCTTTTAGGTGTCAAAAATGTTTTAATACTGGTTGCATTTCTACCCAATGTGGCTTGGATATCAAGAAGTAGAAATCTTCTCCTTCTTGGTATAAGGGTGCCTCCACCCAACATTACACAGTCCTTAAAATCTCCTTTCATCCTAGGAAGGAGAATGTTCCTAGTTTAGGCAAGTGGTGGTGGATGGCTTGTGCACTAATTTGGCTCCTATTGTTCCTGTTGGGTCTATTGTGGTAGAAGGTTATGGTCCTGTGCACCCTTATGTTGGCTCTGGACCTTCTCTTTCTTCACAAGATGGTGCCAAGATCTCTACTAGTGGTTCTATGGGTGTTGGCTCTGCTGGCCCTAGTGGAGTTTTTTTTGGTATTGCTGATCCTTCCATGGAAGGGTCTTTAGCTGGCCTTGTGTTGTTTCTTTGCTGGCAAATTTAACACCTCTATTGGGTGATGGATCTTTAGTTTTAGACTCGTTTTGCTGAAAGGATGAGGTTGCTAGAGTTGAATAATAGTGGATCACTACTAAAGGAAAACATTGTAAGAAGTCCTCCCCTTCTTTTGACATGACCCTTCGATCCCATAAGAAAGGAACTAAAGGTTAGGTCCTTTTCCTTCATCTGCAGATCTCCAATGGATTTTATTGTCCAATAGTTTGGGCATGTTTCTTGGGGATTCTAGCCTTTTGATCTGGCTAGTCTATTTTGTTTTGGGAACTCTTATTGAGCAATCTTAAGTTAAATATCTTTTTAAAAGGTTTCAAGGCCCCTTCAAAACCTATTTTTACCTCAATAAAAACTTTGTACTCTCATAGGGCCATAAAGATCAATATGAACTAATTCCAGTATACCATTAGATGAGTAAGAATTGCTTGAAAAAATTGATTTAGTCATCTTACCAATTTGACATTCCTTACACATAACTTTATCATGCTTGCTCAATTTCGGTAATCCTTTGACTCTATTATTTTTGCTTACCTTAATGAAGTTGTCAAAATTTACATGACATAGTCTTTTATGCCATAACCAAGCATCTTCATTTATTGCAAACAAACATACATTTCCATTAGAGTTGAGATAAAATAAATTACCTTTAGATTGTTCATTGGTTCCAATCAAATCTCTAGAAGCATCACAAATCTTCACTTTTCTACTCTAAAATTCTAGTCGGTGACCAATGTTATTCAATTGTGCAACACTCAAAATGTTGTATTTTAGTCCTTGAACCTAGTAAGCATTATCACATTTAATCTTTTCATTCAGGATAATGGATCCTTTTCCTTTTACCAAACATTGAGCATCATTTCCAAATCTAACAAATCCTCCATCATATTCTTGTAAGTTCTCAAACTTATCAATGTCACCAATCATGTGATGTGAGTAACCACTGTCAATAATCCATGGGCTAGTTTTACTTATTTGAGAAATAAGGGCTTTGTCATCTTCATATCTTCCTTCTTCTAAGTCATGCTGCATAGCAATATAAACCACTTTCTCACATTCTTCCATGTCATCAAAATCATCATTGGTTAGTCCTTCTTCAGCTAGGTAGCATGATTTCTTTCCTTTGTCCTTGTGGTCTCTAAACCTTTTGTATTAGTTCTCCTTCTTGTCCTTCTTATCATTCCTATCATTATTAGGACACCTAGATGCAATATGACCAATCTTTTTGTAGTTAAAATATTTTAGAGGAAGTTTACCTTTATACTCTCCTTTTCCTCTCGGTAGCCTCTTTGCGAGCAGTGCTTCTAGTTCTTCTTGTTCTTTTTCTTTGATTAGGATGTTGTCATAGTAATTTCCACCTAAACTATAGTGATTATCTCTTTCTCTTCTTGAACTACCAATGCTTAAAGATGATTTGAAAGTTGTTTCAATAGTCAGTATATTGTTATCATAATTACTAAGCTCAAATGCAGTCATCTTATTGATCAAAGCATCAAGAGTGATAATTTTATTAGATATAGATCTCAGTTATTGAATAGCAGAGACTCGAATAACATACTTGGGTGAAAGAGTTATAAGAATTTTTCTTACCACTTCTTCTCTAGTTAATGTTCCACCAACACCAGTGCTTCCAATTCTTCTTGTTCTTTTTCTTCGATTAGTATGTTGTCATAGTCATTTCTACCCGAACTAGAGTGATTCTCTCTTTCTCTTCTTGAACTACCAATTCTTAAAGATGATTTGAAAGTTGTTTCAATACTCAGTATATTGTTATCATAATTGCTAAGATCAAATGCAGTCAACTTATCGATCAAAGCATCAAGAGTGATAGTTTTATTAGATATAGATCTTAGTTCTTGAATAGAAAAGACTCAAATAACATAGTTGGGTGAAAGAGTTCTAAGAATTTTTCTTACCACTTCTTCTCTAGTTAATGTTCCATCAACACCTTTGATAGCACTTACCACTTTCTTAATTCTGAAGCTATACTGTGTAATTTTTTCTTCTTTTATTCTCATCTCTTCAAATTTTCCTCTAAGACTATAAAATTTATCTTTTTGTACATGTGGATCACCTCAATAAAAAAAGTGCAAGTTTATCCCACATCTCTTTTGTTGTTATACAGTCCTTTATGTCATTGAACTCAACATCAGCTAGGGAAGAAGCAGTTTCAATCATTACCGAGTTGTGTTCCTTCTTTTCTCTCATCTAATCAAGTGTTATGGGTCCAAGAGGCAATGGAGTGTAGTCATTATCCAAATGGTTGAGTGCAGATTCTCCAATTCCAAATTGGTACAACCTCATCCTTATTTTCCATGTAGGGGAACTCTCCTTGTTTCACTTGGGTACTTCTCTCCTATACATCTTCAGATCTTTAGCTTAAGTCTTCTAAACTTTTACTTCTAATAACCAACTTCTTTGATACCAATTGTTGGATAACTCAGGGGGGGGTGAATCAGTTATAGAATCAGATATCTTAGGTCCCTTAACAATTTTTAACTGTAAAATATTATCGGTAGATAATCTATCCAATCAAAATTAAAAGATTAACTAACCACGGTAGTATTTATCATAAAATCAATAAATAACATGAAAAACATTGAATCACACATTAACACCATTTTTTAACCTAGAAATCTAACTTGGGTAAAAATCACTGTGAGAATTGTCACCCACAAAACAATTCACCTTCTGAAGTGATCTTGGTGAAAAGCCAATCATTTTAAAGATTACAAACACATTTTCTATATGTGACCCTATTAGGGGATTTTGACTAAAGATCAACTAGATCTGTCATCCTATAATGAGTGGGCTTATTAGAGGACTTTAGAACATTCGTTAGAATGCACCTTACAAAATATTTATAAATTAGGACTATTAAATCCACTTGGTTAAGATATTTTATGCTACAATGGTTAGAAAATAACAGTGAAATGATATGATAAAATATGAAACTACCTTTTCCTATTCAGATCTCCTTTCTACTCATTTGTCCTCTTCAAATTCTTCCTTTCTAGCTGATCAATATAAACACTTCATCTCATCACTTTTCTTCACTTCATTGACATAATCCTTCAACTCTGGTCTACTAGGTGTTCCCTTCTTTTCAATTCAGCTATCTATTTTGGATATCAAGAATTCAACAAAAAAAATAATATCAACACTAGTAACATGATCATCATGATCATTCTTTATATACATAAAATTTCCCACTTAATCCTATCACTACTTAATCTCATCCATTCAATCAAATATGTAGCTCAGTAAAATGTTTTATGATTCTTGCTAGCTGTATCTTCAACTTGGAACTTGAACTTTTCTTAGATCTCAAACCAGTCACTAAATCTTCACCATTTATCTATACCTAACAATTTTTATCCATTGATTTCATTAACTGACTTTGTTCCTTCCTTAGAATCTTCTAGATCAATCCAAATTATCAATCGATGTTGCCTTTTACTTGATTCATTGTTTAACCGACCAAATTCATCTACCCGATTAACATTCACTTAGTTAGCTGTGACTGGCCTATATCTTTACTTACTGCCCATTGTTTTCATCTCAGTAAAACACATTGTTTCCTTGTCTTTTCACTTTGTAACTTCAATCCTTTATTACCGGAAAAAATAACTAACTTGTGCATCATTATAATACTTTATTAAATCATGTAAAATAATCAAATCAATATTACCTTGTCATAAACCAATTAAACAATTACCCAATTAAGCTCACATACTTAGCATTAGTTCTTTATTTCATCTTCTATCTTTACTAATCATTTCTTTTCTCAACATCATATATTTTAGATTTATATGGAAACTTGAAATCAGTAAGTCAATAGGCTTGACATCAATGACAACATAACAATTTATCCAATTCTTCTACATATCTTTCATTTCTCAGTTGACCTTGTTCATTCTCAGCATCACAGTATCAGTTGGGTAATACTCTTATCAGTTCAGCAATCTCATTAGTTGGGGTCACTTAGTTTCAAAAGCTACAATTGGGTGGTTAAACACTAGGAAAAACCTCATTTGGCTCCCCAAATCACTCAAACATTCCAAACCACTTCAGACCAGACAAACCCTTAAGGTGCATAGAGTGCAAAATTATCAAATTTTATGAGGTTATTTCTCAAAGCTCGTGTGAAGTATCAATAATATATTTGATATTACAGGATTGTGTTTCCACTACCATAAAATCCTCTCTCACTTTTGGAAGATGTGACCTCATTCACTAGTACATTTGAGACCCTTTTTCGATGACAAGTCATCTTAATTTAGATAGTTTACCGTTGATATATCGACACCACCTGCCATCGTAGTTTTGTAGTAAAAAAAATGATGACTATGATTGGCATCGTAATTAAGAAGACTATAGCCATCACAAAAAGGGGGTTTCAACACAGTGAATACTCCATCGAGTCTATTTGTAGCCATCCTATTTTCGACAGGTAGACGTCAGATGTAGTTAGTTTATTGATGGAAATTTTGTACATGCAACGGTTAACTGTCCTAATGTTTTGATGGATAACCTTCATTGGTAGATTATTTCCTGACAGAAATGTTGTGCATGCAACAGTTATTCATCAGAAGTTTTTGATAGATTTTAATCTCTTTCCTAGTGACATCATAATTGCAATGACATTCACACACACACACACACACACACACACACACACACACACACACACACACACACACATATATATATATATATATATATTTGTTAATCAAGTTTGTATCGATTTAGAATGGTGTTCTTGCAGATCTGGTTTCAGCTGGCTGCATTACTTTTGGATCTTGAATGACTTGCAAGGTGGTTTGGTGAGTCAAGGTCTTTTATTCATGCTCATGATCTGGTTATGTCATTCGGAGATGACTTTGTAGTAGATTTTGTAGTGGCGCGCTCATGGATTATTGAGTTGAGTCTAGAGACTTGCATTAGATTTGGAATGGATCTGACCGAATTGAGATTTGTGACAGCGACTGCTCCAACACAAAAAGCTAGTGCGGTGATCAGAGATGCATTCTTCTTGATGTGTTCATGGGATATATGCGGACCTGATTGCATTCAGATCTAATTCAAGTGACTTCTTGACTTCTTTGGTTTGAATTAGATGTGCTTTATTCCTGTGGAGTGTAGTAGTGACTTGACTTGTAAAACTTGCACAATAGAAATTTGTAGATCACTATGGTGTCCGTGATGACTTTAGAGAAGTCTTCTTCTTGGTGAACCGAGCTGAGAGACTTAGATTATAGAAAGTGGGTCATTTGATGTGACTTATGAGACATTGGATGCCTCTTCACAGCAAGTTTGCGGTGTGGTCTATGGTGTTTCTTTGCGACTGGGTTCTTGGTAGAGATCTATTGATTTGGTAGCCTTTGAGATGGATTGATATGAATTGATCTAGGGTCAAGACTTCTTGAAGCGAGCTGAAGTGATCATTTCTCCTTGAAGTGATTAATGTTTTTGAAAGATAGTTGTCACTTTTAGTTTTTCCATTGGTTATTATGTGTTTTCCATCATAATTGTGATGGTTCACACTATTTTTTAAAAAGAAATATATATTTTTCATATGTGGATTGAGATCTTAAATTATTGAGCTTCTCTTTGTTTCAAGAATAGTTTAACATTCTCTACTTAATAGGGCCAACCATGTGAAGGTGGAAGCTCATCTAACCCCTCCTAGGATCCTCTTATGACCCTTTACAACACTTTAAGACCTCTAAGATGTATTCTTAGGGATTGTAAAGGGTCATAAAGGGTCATAATGGGTCCTGGGACACAACAAATGAGAAATATAAATGTAGGCATCATGGTCACAATTATTTGGAGACTCAACATAATTGAATGCTATACCCAGATGATGCAACACAACCACTACTCCTGCAGTTCTAAGTTGACATTGCGGGATCCAAAAACCAAAGATAAGGAATCTATATATGGTTTTTGGATCCCACAATGTCAACTTAGAACTACAGGAGTAGTGGTTGTGTTGCATCCTCTAGGTGTAGCATTAATTATGTTGTGTCTCCAAAAAATTATGACCATGATGCCTACATTTATGTTTCTCAGCTGTTGTGATACCTACATTTATGTTTTGTAGCTTTTGTGTTTATTTGCATGTTCTTTATGTGTTTGGCTTCTCTCCCTCACATTGAAAATAAGATTTTCCCACTCTGAATCGAGAATGTGCATGCAACACAAGAAGAATATGCATGAATAGCAGATGGAGCTGAGAAAACACAACACATTTACATTTTTTGAATAGGTCAAAATTACAATGTTCGTGATGGTCTATAACTTAAAATACGTAATTAAAGACCTCTATAAAAAATGCAACCCTGTTGTGTTTTTCAGCTCTACCTGATATCCTATGTATATGAATTGAGATTTCATATTGAACAAGGCATTTCCTTCTGCATTGCTTGAAACCAAGAGACTATCACAATTAACATCGAAAATCATTATTGAAATTTTGTTATTATTAAAAAGTACACTAGTCTCCTTTGTTTCTTGTACACTATCTCCGTCGAAAAGTTTCTTCATGGATGGCCTCCACTCTCTTCCCCACTACAACTGTAACCACTATTCATTCTCCTGGGGTCATTACTATCTTCTCTATTGATTAGACCTCCACTATGATTTCTCTGATGAAAATTTCCAAATTCACTATTTGGTATTCCTTCATCTCCCCTCAAATCCATCACTTATGGTTACAAATAAAGTTCCAAGAATCAAAATGGTGCATCTCATCATCACAACTAATCCACCTTAAATAATTGATTAACCACTCTAGACAAGATGATGATTTAAGGTTTTTTGTGAAGGTTCTAACTTGGTAGTTGCAATCAGCATTTGTATTACAAGTTTTGTTGTTGTTCAAGTAGTGTGTTTTAGAAAAGAACCCATTGAACATTCTAATACTAATTTCTCTGAAAATATGAAATCCACTAAAATTTAGCGAAAACCCCTCCAACATTACAACAGTGTATAAAAGGGAACTCAATGTTTCTAGTAGCGATAAATATATTTTTTGAGAAGAGTAGAAGAAATAATATGCTTGGAGGGAGAAAACTCTATAGACTTATGACATACCTTTGTATGGAACCCATTAACATTTAAAATGAAAGAATGAAAGAAAACATGGAACTAAGCTCAAACACATGTAAATAAACATCAGTAATGATCAAATAAACATCGAGAAATAAACATCAGTCATTATCAAATAAGTTGCATAAATGAGAATCATTTTTTTTTTTGGCTTTTTCTTTTTTTCTGCTTCCCTATATTGTTCTAGAGGCATATCTGTGTCCACATCATCATTTCTTCTTAGTCATGCAGGTGATCTCATTGTCCTTTGTAAAGGCGTGTCCTCTGTAATAACAAATAAAAGGTTTCAATTAAAAACATATTATCATAATTGGAGTTAATTTAAAAATATATTCATTATTGTTACAAGCATTTCAATACTTGAAAAAACATAAACGTGACGCTCTTCACCTTGTCCAACGACATCATCTTTCTTGATAGCTTGAACTTCAACATGCTCACCGAGAACAACCTCTACATCCCCTACAACTGCAATACAAAATATTTTATTAATCCCAACACATTATAATTAAATTTCTATTACTACGCCAAATTCAATTTAACATGTTTACTTGTATTAAATATTCATTAATCAAAATTTGAATAGAAAATGTATACCTTGAGTACTATAATTCACATTAGAATCAATGCCTCCATCGTGCTCGGCCGATGCAGTATCAATACAACAGGCTGCATTCCAATGTAAATAATTAGTACATTTATCGACAATATATACATATAAATACAAGACAAATATTGAGAAATTAATTTATACATATAAATACAAGACGAATACTGAGAAATGTTAATCATTCAATTTAATACATATAAATGTATTCTCTTTAAAGTTTTAAACAAATATATAATCAGTGTTTCCTTACTTAAAACAAATATATTCACTTTATGTTGGAACTTAACATCAAATTTAGTAATTGGTAAAGTTTTCAACTTGAAATAAAAATCAATTGGCTTATTTACCTGATCAACAGATCTAGCAGAAGAACCTTGTGCACTCATTGCTCGGTATCATTCAACCACGACTTTATAGCCTTGTTTGTAGCCTATTTTTTTGTCCTCTTTTGTAATCAGTTTTTTGAGCTCCAAGGCCTGCATTTTTTTATTGTAGTGAATTTCATCAAAACTAAATTGATTGCAATTTAATTATAAATATTTGCATACAATTTTTTCATTTAAAATACTTACAACTTGTGCAACAAGTTTTGAATATCCACCCGAGCCAAGCTTGTGTTGCCCTTGCTTTTGTTTTCTTGCTGTTGTTGCCTTTGTTATGTCAGGAAACCTATGTGATGTTTGAAATATTTTAGATCACATAAGTACAAAGAGTAAATAGTACATAATTTCATTATTAACATTATCATGTACCTTCTTTCCTTGGGTGATAGTACTCATCCACTATGTCTTGCACTTCTCTCAAGTGCATCCTTTTTAAGATCCTCCCACTCATTAATAGGAATATAGGGAGGCCACTCGTAATAAGGGTTGTGTTCTATTTGGCTCTTGTAGTTATCCCCAATATACTTCAAAATAGTTCCCGCTTTGTCAAGGAGTCTAAGCCTATGAAAGACTTCGGGTCCAAAAGGTGTTGTCATAGAGTCACTGAGTTTATTCTTTAACCCTTTATCTTGTAATGACCACCTTTTAAGAAAAAAAACTATTAGATTCATAAATGAAGTGAAGCTACCTTTTAATATACTTGAAGAAAGGGATGAAACGAAATCTAATCTTGCACTAAAATCAAAATATGATACCATGTGCATATGGTCAGCCCAAAAATGCACAAACATTCATCATTAAGTTTTTCATAAAATAGATTATTCTTTGCAAGATATTCATGAGATTATTATAATTAGTTATTGCAAGGGACCACACAGGGGGTTAGTGCATTACATTATGAGTATTATATTGTATAGTAAAAGAAATGATTAGTCTTTAAAGTACCTAGAAGATGGGTTACTCTCAAGGGAAGTCCATCTTCATTTCTCACAAGTAATTGATCACAATTATGTATTGTTCCCATACATTTAACATGAGTACATCCAGGAATTGCATTATTGCCTCCTACATAAAATGAATCCAATATTACAAAATGGCCCCTAAGAAAGAATATATAGTTCAAGTGAAATAAACACATGATAAATAAGAGAGAAAAAGAGGAGTCTACTTACCAATAGTAGGTGTTGCCATTGCATCTTTGGTCATGCTACATGTTGCCGACATTGCAGGCAGAACTACCTTTGTGGATTTGATCCTCGTACCAGGCACCGTACTCAACATAGGTTCAATAGTAGGTGCTAAATAAAAATATTATTACAGCATAAAAAGATATGGATAACCATGGACAAGATGGAGGAATATAAAATATGTGATGTACCACCCAAAGTATTTGCATCTGAGGTAATGCCCTTTAATCTATTTAGCATCCCCTGTAAAGAGAACACATGTATATTTTAGTTAATGACATAAATAAAATAGTATACTATAAAAATCATTATTGAACTTTTGTTATAATTAAAAAAATACATTAATACTTACTCTATAGTTCTGAACATGACCAATCAACATATCCACTACCCTCTATATTTTAGGAGTGTGAGGTTGAATATCTTCCATTCGAGCTAACTCTTTTGATATTTCATGAAGGATCCTTTGCAATGCAACCAAAAGATTAGCCTCTAATAAAAAATCAACATCGAATGGATCCTTCTCATTCTGCGACTCCTCATGGACTACTTGTTCCTTTCCCTTTTCTAATTAGCACTCATTTGTGAGAAAAATATTATTACCCCTGATGAGTCCAATTATTGCCTCAAGTTTTTTATGATCTTTATATTTTTTTGATACTTTGACAAACATTTCCAAGACATTTTATGATTTATACTTATGTGAACCTATGCCAAGTATAGCTAAAGCCACAAAATCTATGGGTAGCTTGATTGATATGTTTTGCTGACTATTATAAATATAATGCAACACTTCATATAATTATTTCAAGATGTGTTCTAACATTTAAGTAGGAGTTGAAAATGTTGACTTGCATATGTGTACCGAATGTTACTAACCTTCCAGGTAAACACAGAGCAGTATGAAGAGTGGCGCATCTGCATTAAAGAATAGGTGTTAGAAGACCAACCATGGTGGGAGAATCTAGGACAATTCCGATGGATATGTCAAGCTTTGAAGGAGCTGTTGTTCCAAAGAATATAGGGAATTAGTCCTACTATATTTCCTCATAATTTTTATTTTGTTGTCAACAGTAATTGTATTATGTCATGGTTGTTTTATCTCCTCCATATTTGGTGAGGATTAATGAGACTTTTCTATTATGTTTTCAATAAGCATCAATCCTTGATATAAAAGGGATTTTGACTAATTTAGTAGGGAATGAAGAAAGATAAAATTATGTATTCAATATAGTGGAAGTTTCTCTATTTTGTTCTTCATGAATTATTCAGTTTTTATGTAACTAATTAAGAATAATTTAATGAAAGAGTGATTTTGGATTATCTCTTGTGTTGAGTAGTTAGTAGAAGCCAACCAAGGGGGCCAACTTGGAAAGTGGATTAGATTAGTTTAGAATAGATTTTCTTCCTATACTTTTCCTATTCTCAAATAGAGTTACTATTTTACTCATGCAACATTGCCACTGTGGTTGTTCCTGTAGCATTTGTAGAGACGGGTATAGTGAATGTTTTGAGTTGTTAGACATGTTTAGATTCATTTCATAATTTTTCTATAGTAATTCCATTCAGTAGTCAAGTGTGTTTACTTTCCTGCAGCAATAGCATAGATTCTTTTCATGCATTTTATCTTCTTGTAGCATAGGTGTGATGACTCCTAAAGGAACTTAGTGCACAAATTGTGCTATCCCATTTCAAGTCTACATCCCTGGGTTGAAAATCTAAATAATTTCATGATGGGGATAGGTAATCCATAGCATAGATATATTACCCTTAAGAGAGACAATGGCATGATTATCTCTACCTATTGTGAGACTGTTCATTTTTGGCATCGTTGTCGGGGATGGTGTCAAACTAGGAACCTTAATGAGTTATTTAATTTTTAGATTAGTTTCCTATTTTTAGTCAATACCAAGAAGTTGTGAGCTTGCTTCACAAGTCATCAACTCACTTGCATGCATCGAAGAAGGTGAGATGTTCATGAGAGATTTCTTCCAAAAGAACCTAGTAAACTGAAAGAAGATTTTGAAGAGCTTGAATTACCATTTCTTGACGCTAGTCTTGAGTTTGTTGCATCATATTCAATAGAAGAAGAAGAAACCAAAGAAACATTCAACCTCTATCCTTTTGTAGAAATATTAGCTAGTTTCCATAATAATCCCAATCCAGGACCACCTATTTCTCAGAGCCCTCCAATCAATAATAATTTCCAGCCATAGTTTCAATATCCAACACCTCCAATAATGGTAGCTCCTACATTTCCATTTCCAATTCCAAGTCTTATTAACAATCCTAACCTTAAGAAAATACATGCTTCAGCACTTCCAAAGTTCTATGGCCTTGTTACAAAGGATCTTGACACCTTTTTGTTCAAGTTTGACATATTGTGTCAAATTTTTTACTATAATACTAATAGTCATAAGATTAAGTTGTTCCCAGCAACACTGAAGAAGTCAGCTCTTAGATGGTTCATGGGCTTAGGAGAAAATGCAGTAGCTAACTGGGATGGAATGAGAGATTTGTTTCTAAGAAATTATAAAGAATATTGCAAGGGAAGTGATTCAAAAGGAGATGACATCTTCCATATGTCACAAAGGGAAGATGAGATGTTAGAGGACTACATATCACACTTCTTATTTAGCTTACAGAAGAACCTACAACATGCATTGCAAGAGGATTCACAAAAGCTTATTTTTCTAAGAGGAGTGAATGAAAATTGTCTTGAAGCTCTGGACCTCTTGGTTGGAGGTGATATATCTCAATCCTCTTGGGATGACCATCAGAAGATTTGTATGAACTATTCTAGAGTAGAGGTCAAGAAAGGAATGGGATTTCACTCAATGCTGACTAAAGGAAGTGGCTCTGGTATTTCAAAGATGGAGATTTCAATCCTGTTGTTAGACTTCAAGCAAGACATCATTAATGATGTTTCTACACACCTAGACATGATGACCACTAAGAAGAAGCATGTAGATGCAGAGGTGTAGCTGGCTGAATAATATCCTCATTACCACAAACAAAAGAAGGATTGTTAGTACAAACTAGTCACAAACCTAGAAAATCAACATCTTCCAATTGAATACTTGAAGATAGATAGAGAAGATGAGCAAGTATTCTTTGTTGCTCAATGTCGGCCATGGGCCATGAGACAAGGTATGCCTCAAGACCCATTACAAAATTCAAGTCCATATAATAGTCAGTGGCAAAACTGGAATGTCCAAAGTCCTCCATAGTATAATCAACCCACTTGGAATAATGCTTGGCCAAATAATCAACAGAATCAATGGTATCCTCCATAGCAATTCCAATGGCCACAATTTCCAAACCAATGGAAACTACCACAAGGAAATTGGAGGCCCACTAACCAATGGAGAGGACCTTAGCAATGGCCTAATCCAAATCCTAGATATCCACCTCTACCACCTCCAAAAAATATGCCTACAATAATGTCGCCACCTACAAATAAAAATCCTCAAAAGCAGATGCAATTACTTGCCCAACCTCAACTGAATCCCAATAGTCAACATCCACAACAATAAATGTATGCTACCAATGCTCAACAGTACCCTACCTATGAACTTGATATAGTTGATATACACCTAAGATTAGGTACTACCTTGCCAGCACCTCAACCACCCCTTATCACTGAAGTACCAAACCTTCCTGTAGTAGCAGTACCAATTCTAGAGAATGATTTGCTAAAAACTGTTGCATCAAAAAATGTTTCCAAATCAGCTAATGTTCATACATTAGTTAAAACCACCTTTTCCCCAAAGGCTCGGCATGGAGAAGCCCATACTAAAATAAGAAGATCAGCCATTTGATATCCTTGACTAGTTAAATAACATGCATGTCTAGATTCCCACATTTAAAGTAATAAAAGATGTTCCAGTTTATGGAAAGGCAATTAAAGAAGCTTGTCTTAAAAAGCCTGGGAGAAAGAAAAAAGATCTTATAATAGTTCATGTTATAGGACAATTGGCTGAGTCTAGTTGTGAATATCATCATTAATGGCTAGTCTATAGAAAATGCATTAATAGACTTAGGTGTTGCCATTAATGTAATGACTAAGGATACTACGAATAAACTAAGTATTGAAGGGTTGAGAGCTACTCCAAAAATATTGCAACTAGCAGATAGCTCTACTATTACTCCTGATGGAATGATAGAAGACATAATGGTTGCCTTAGATTCTTGGGAGTAACCTGCTAATTTCATGATCCTTTCACCAAAAGTCAACCTTTATGGTTACCATGTTATTCTAGGATGTCCATGGTTAGCAATAGCTGATGCAAACATAAGTTGTAGATCAAGAAACATGACAATTTCAGATGGGCAAGCCACTAAGAAACTAGCATTGTATCCTCCAGCTCAACCGCAACCAAATTTGAGTACACCTATATGGCCAAACTTAGGAGATGGGGAAGAAGAACCAAATTATGTGGTTCAGCTCATGATGTTACATAGGCAATCATTTCTAAAGCTGTAAGAGGAAGATGAAGTCATTCAGAGCATTCTTAATAATGACTATGTTGTAATCAAAGATGTATCTGAGAGTTCTGTGTTAGAGTTAAGTATGTATGAAGATAATTTTGAGGATTATGTATTACCTTCAGAACCCAATATTATCCACTAGTTGCTACCTAGTGAAGTAAACACAAGTCCTATCCCTGAAGTATCCATGCTTGACCTTACAACTACTGTTGAGCTTTCTAAAGGTCATAATCTCCATGTGAATAATAAGTTGTCTTCACAACAAATGGAGAAACTAACCAAACTACTATAAACACATGAGAAAGCCTTTGCATGGGACTATGGGGACATGAAAGGATTAAGACCTACACTATGTACTCATAGGATAATATCAATGAAGGAAACCTACCCCTTTGTCAACCTCAAAGGAGGATTAACCCAGCATTAAGGGAGATCTATCAAAAATGAATTGCAAAAGCTATTAGATGTTGGCTTTATATAATATCTTATATCTGATAGTAAATGGGTATCACCTTTGGTCATAGTACCCAAAAAGGGGGGAAAATGGAGAATTTGTGTGGATTACAGGGAGTTAAACAAAGCTACCAAGAAAGATCACTTCTCATTACCATTTATAGACCAAGTACTTGATACTTTGGCCGGTAATAAGTATTTTTCCTTTCTTGATGGATATAGTGGATACAATCAGATAACTATTGCTCTAGAGGACCAGGAGAAGACTGCACTCACATGTCCATGGGGGACATATGCATATTCAATTCTATCTTTTGGGTTGTGTAATGCTCTAGCAATGTTTCAAAGAGTTGTAATTAGTATTTTTGCTAACATATCACATGACTATATGCAGATATATATGGATAACTTTACAACATTTGGAGTGACATTTGATGAGGCTTTGAAGAATCTTGAAAAGGTACTAATCCAGTGTAAGGAGCATAATCTATCTCTTAATAGTGAGAAATGCTTTATGATGATGTAGGAAGGAGTGGTACTTGGGCATTTCATTTCAGCAGCGGGAATTCAAGTGGACCTAGCTAAAGTTGAGGTAATACTTGCACTACCTACTCCTACTAAACAAAAAGATGTAAGATATTTTCTAGGACATGTTGGATACTATAGACGCTTTATTCCAAATTTTAGTCAAATTGCTAGTCCTTTGTACACATTACTTACCAAAGAAGTTGAATTTAAGTGGACACAAGCATGTGATGAGTCCTTCCTATAGCTAAAGAACCTCCTAACAACTACACCAGTCCTAAAAGGACCAGATTGGTCTATTCTATTCCACATCCATATAGATGCATCAAATTATGCAATAGGTGTTGTGCTAGGACAAAAGCCTACTAACCTTGAGAATGCAATTTACTATATTCATAAAAGCCTCCATGGCCCTGAATTGAACTACACAGTTATTGAAAAGGAACTCCTAGCTATAGTTTATGCATTGAACAAATTCCAACACTATGTCATAGGCTATCCCATTTTTGTTCACACTAATCACTCTAATAAAATATCTAATGAACAAACTTGCTATAATAGGTAGATTGGCAAGATGGCTCTTACTATTGTAGGAATTTGATATAACAATTGTTGATAAGCCAGTGAAGGCCAATGTAGTTGCTGAATACTTGTCTAGACTACAGAATGCTAATGAAGACACTACTCAAGTTGAAGATACATTTCCAGATGAACACCTATTCCATATAGCAATAAAAAAACCATGGTATGTAGATATAGCCAATTATCTTGTAGCAAATAAGATACCCCCACATTTTTCTTAGAAAGACAAGAAAAAGCTTGTAGAGAAAAGATTTCAGTTTTCATGGATAGATAACAATCTATTTTACACTGGTCCAGATCAGATTATGAGCAGATGTGTGAGAGAAGATGAAGTATATGATATACTACATGCTTGTAACGATGATCCTTATGAAGGTCACTTTGCAACAAAGTGAACAGCCCTAAAAATCTTAACAACGGGATATTATTGGCCTCAATTACACAAAGATGTAGTCAGTTAAACAAAAAAAATGTGATAAATGTCAGAGGATGGATCATCCAATGAAATCAGATGAGATGCCACTTAATCCACAAGTAGTAAAGACACCCTATGATAAGTGGGGTATTGACTTCATCGGACCAATTGATCCTCCATCAAATGGAAAATCCTACATCTTGGTTTGTACAAATTACTTGACAAAATGGGTCGAAGTGAAAGCTATGCAGAATACAAGGGATGAAAAAGTAGCAAAATTTTTGTATGAAGAAATTTTTACCAGGTATGGAGTACCTAGAGAGCTTGTAATGGACCAAGGAGCATAGTTCACATCAAACTTGATCATAGAGGTAATGAAGGAGTATAGCATAAGGCATAAAAAGTCTATTCCATATCATCCACAAGCAAATGGACATGCATAGGTGACAAACAGAGAAATAGAGGCAATATTAACAAAGACAGTACAGTTGCATCACAAGGATTGGAGCAGTCGATTAAAAGAAGTAGTCGGGGCTTACTGTACCACATGGAAGACAATAATAGGGTTCACACCATTTGAATTGGTGTATGGAAAAGTAGCAATGTTGCCCATAGAATTTGAACACAAAACATTGTGCACAACACTTGAGCTAAACATCAATCTTCCTACAGCACAAACAAATTGTCTCCTCCATCTCAACTAATTGGATGAAATGCACAAGTCAGTATTGGAAAGAATAGAGCTAATCCAGAACCAAAGGAAAAGATGGCATGATTCACATATCAAGAACAAGAAATTTCAAGTAGGAGATTGGGCTTTATTATATGATTCCAAATTCAAGGAGAACCCACGAAAGCTGCAAACCAGATGGCTCAGACCCAATGAAATTCAATGTCTTTGATAATGAAGCAGTTCAGCTGACCACACTTGATCTAGTACAATTTAATCTGCTAGTCAATGGACACCTCTTGCACCTGTATCACAAGCCTCAAACCAAAGAAGAATTCTTGAAATAGTTCAACATGCATAGTTTAATAGCCCCTCAGGAAATAGTTCCTGCACTAGAAGGTAAAAGCCTTCCTCCTATAGCAGAAGGTGAAAGCCTTCCTCTTGTAGCATCACCATGATAAATGTTCACTAGCACTCATAATAAAACTTTATTTAATGAGGTATACTTCTTCATTCACTTTTCTCTTTTCTTCTCACCAACTCATCTCATTCCTATTTCTACCACCCACTCAAATTCCATGTCACCCATAATTTATATTTTCCAATGCTTTCAATAAAATGCCACATCAATAATCTCATGCGGCCACCAAAATTGACACTCTCATCAGCTCATGTTCATGTATAGTAAATAATTGCCAGGAACAACTTTCTAACTCCTTACTTTTAGTGCACATGTTTAATTACTTATATCTAGTACTCCATTAAATGTATAATATATGCATTAAGACAGTTTCCCAACCTTGTGCTAAATTTAACAAGGGAGGACACTTGTTCAAATTTCTTAGGGGGTAGGGGAAGTTTACTAACTTCCAAGTGTCATTCCTAAACTACCCTTGTCACATCAATGCCATTATTATAGTTCATGTCAAGTAAAATAAAGGTAATACAAGCAAAAATATTAGTATTTTTAAGAATCGCAATTGTATTTCAAAAGAGGTAATTTGCAGAGAAACCAAAAGCTTAGTGGTGGGTTGGAGAGCTGAAAAATTAGAGATTGGGCATTATTAAGATGGATAGACAATTACATAAACATGAACCATTCGTTCATGGTATTTTGCTGGTAGATGTTGAGGCAGTCCACATGTCCAATGCATGCGGCTGGCTTGGCTATTTTCTTCAGCTGATAGAGTTTAATGAGGAGGTTGCTATAGAATTTATGGGTACATTTGAAGAAGGACAAGTAATTGTATGTGGATTGACAATTGTTGCTACTAAAGAGAGAATTGTAGAAGTTATAAGGTTACCAGTTGTGGGAGAACATAATCCAAATGAGCATGACGCCAGGTCATCTCGAGCTTAGTTCTCTAGGCTGGGTGATCCTCTGCTTGAGATTACTAAGCAGGGGTGCAGCAGATTGTCCCTTCCACAACCATTTCCAAAACTAGCTATGCACATCATTAGGTATTTAACTTGTGAAGGAAGGTTTTCAAACCTGCATGCTCATCATTTTAAATTGCTTAGTTGTATCAGACATAATCTTCAAGTTAATATTCCCAATTTTCTTTATAATATGCTAAGTATCAGTGCTGAGGAAACTCAAAAGGGAAATGCAAAATCCATTAGTCACCATTCCCTAATCAAGATTTTGGTTGAAAAATCTCGTAGGGATGTTTCTCCCATGTCATGGGTAGAATTTGTCCAAACCAAAACTTTGCAACCCCAAGTAAATCCTGTGGCCCAACCTCTAGAAGATGCAGTGGAATCTTCTGACCCTATTGAAGAAGTAGTTGTGAAAGAAAAAGAACTGAAATTACCCCTAGAAAAATAACCTCCTGAACCTACTCCAAAGAGTAATGTACCCACTTCTTCCTCAAGAAAAGGAAAGTAGAAAGTTAGAAAAGAAATCCATAACTTAGAAGGAGAAATTTCAAACCCTGCAATTCAAGTAAATAAAAGAAAATGGTCGAGTCCTGCAGTATCTACTCCTATAGCACATAAACCAAAAAGGTCTTGCCAACCTAAAAATGTAGTGGTTGAAGAGGCAAATGTGTGTAGAAGCCCTCACATGAGAGGACATGTGTCTCCACCTTCTCTTCAACACCCAGATGTTCCAGCACCAAAACCTTCTAAAGAGCCCTCTGTTGAATATATTCCTGATGACTCCCCTATGTAAGCAAAACCCCATCATATGAAGGAGCCTCCTAATGAGCAAGAACCTAGTAGTAGCATGCCACAGAATGATCAAGGAATGCCTGAGTTGAACCCTGATGTAATGCAAGAGAGCATTCTTGTGAATGTTCAATTTAATCCTCCTCAACATCCTATATATTCCAGTGTATCCATTATACCTTACCAATCAATGTGGTTCAATGACTTCTTCCAACAGACTGCTAAGGAGAAGAGAAAGAAAGCTCAAATGCAAGAGTTCCCTTCATCAACAATTTAGTCTGTCCTCTTTCATCTATACAACCATTTTATCTTTCAAAAGACATGGTGGAAGCAAGAAAGAAATCAAATGCAAAGGGAGATATTTGATAAAGATGAGGAAATTGAATCTCTCAAAGAGTAGCTAAAGAAACAAAAAAAAACAAATGGACAAGGCCTTAAAACTAGTCGACCAGGTGATAGCTTGTAGACCACCACCTAGGGTATATGCTATTTTCTTAAAGGAGCAATTTATTTTGTTCCAACTTATGATGAAAATGAAGGACATTGATTGTGTATTCAAGTTGGCCCAAGAATTCTATGATTTGTATCAGACTCTACCATCATGGAAACAAAATCTGTTATGTGAGTTCTATATGCACAATTTTATTATCCCACATGAAACGGAGTGGAATCCTCTACTCTATATACGGGACATTCACTTAAGGGTCTTGATGTCATGGATGCATAATGAGACAAACTACGATAGACAGTTGAACACCTATAGGGATCTAGAGAAATTTGAGCCTTTTCCATTAAGGGCTAAGTCACATAAGCCTAATGTTCTTTTGTGGGATTGGCTCAATTTGACTTATGGGAGACCAAAGCCAGAAATCAGGGAGAAAGTATTTGCATTGAGGCATAAATTTTATAGAGATTATCAGACATTTCCAAATTTTATAGCCCAAAGAGCTCTCTCAAGGGTCAGAAGTAGGTGGAACAGATTGCCAGAAGCTTTTAGGAAAGTAGAACCACATAGCCCAATTAAATATGAAGCATCTTTCCACATAGTGACTAATTACATGAAGTTGGGATGATATCCTAGAAGGGAATTATGGATGCCTTTATCCTTCCAGCCACCTACACTCTTTTGGCCCCTATACGACATCAATGCTACTAGATTGGATCAGTTTGTTGAGGAGCATCAAGAAAATTACTTGGAATGCACAAGGGGGTTCTACTACACTTTCAAAAGTGGAAAGAAGGGAAAGACAACCGTTGGTGATTTCAGGACCATAGCCAGGAAATACAATGCTTGAGGACAAGCATTCTGTTAGTAGGGGGTAGATGATGAGTCCAATTATTGCCTCAATTTTGTTATGATCTTTATATTTTGTTGATACTCTGACAAACATTTCCAAAACATTTTATGACTTATACTTATGTGAACCTATTCCAAGTATAGCTAAAGCCACAAAATCTATGGGTAGCTGAGTGATATGTTTTGCTAACTATTATAGATATAATGTAGTACTTCATATAATTATTTCAAGTTGTGTTCTAACATTTAAGTAGGAGTTGAAAATGTTGACTTGCATATGTGTACCGAATGTTACTAACCTTCCAGGTAAACACGGAGCGGTATGAAGAGTGGCGCATCTGCATTAAAGGATTTTTAGAAGACCAACCATGGCGGGAGAATCCAACATGATTCCAATGGATATGTCAAGCTTTGAAGGAGTTTTTGTTCCAAAGAATATAGGGAATTAGTCCTGCTATATTTCCTCAGAATTGTTATTCTATTGTCAACAGTAATTGCATTATGTCATGGTTGTTTTATGTCCTCCATATTTGGTGAGGATTAATGAGACTTTTCTGTTATGTTTACAATAAGTTTCAATCCTTGATATAAAAGGGATTTTGACTGATTTAGTAGGGAATGAAGAAAGATAGAATTATATATTCAATATAGTGGAAGTTGCTCTATTTTGTTCTTCATGAATTATTCAGTTGTTATGTAACCAATTAAGAAGAATTTAATGAAAGAGTGATTTTGGATTCTCTTATGTTGAGTAGTTAGTAGACACCAACCAAGGGGGCCCATTTGGAAGGTGGATTAGATTAAGTTAGAATAGATTTTCTTCCTGTAATTTTCCTATTTTCAAATAGAGTTACTATTTTACTCCTGTAGCATTTCCACTGTGGTTGTTCTTGCAACATTTGCAGAGATGGGTATAGTGAATGTTTTGAGTTGTTAGACAGGTTTAGATTCATTTCATAAGTTTTTGGCAGTAATTCCATTCAATATTAAGTGTGTTTACTTTCCTGCAGCAATAGCATAGATTCCTTTCATGCATTTTATCTTCCTATAGCATAGGTGTTATGACTCCTAAAGGAACTTAGTGCACAAACTGTGTTGTCCCATTTCAAGTCTACATCTCTAGGTTGATAATCTAAATGCATTTCATGATGGAGATATGTAATCTGTAGCATAGATATATTACCCTTAAGAGAGATAATGGCATGATTATCTCTACCTATTGTGAGAATGTTCAAGCCCTTTATTTAAAAGCAATCCAAAATAGTAGAACAACAAAAAATATGCATTAACATTTTTCTTGTATATGCATTTGTACAAAAACAATGAGTTTTACTTGTTAGGAGGAAGAAGTCCCATGAGAACTATCACCACCATGCATATCGTGTGGTTTTTGATCCATACTATAGCTCTGTATTTCAAAAAAAATCATTCATACATGTTAAAACACGTGTTCTTATTCTAAGTTATGTTGAATAATAGATAATTATCAAAATGTGTACCACCTTGTCCATGATAGTGATGGGGTTTTTTGTATCTATGCAATTCAAATTCTAATCGATAAGTAGCTCCTCACCTCCGCGTATTCATTTGATTGCACACACAAATACCCAATTTCCCTCCCACACCTCAAATATGCAATTGGGTTGCTTCTTAGTTGATGCAAGCTGTGTACTATTTATAAAACTTGCAATATTCTCTAATGTTTTTGGTCTTCCATCAACGTATATAGCTACTATTTTACTTTGTTCACTAACTTTTTCTTGTATATAATTTTCCGTGAGTGCATACCTACACATACTTTTTCTATATTTAACAATCTGCATCCAACTACTATAATCATAACAAGGTCGTACATACTCCATCAATTTGACAACTTTGTTGTAAGAAACCATTATGCCATCCATGAAAAATAGGCCCAAACCATGTAATGAAGATGGTGCTATGCGATATATCCTCTCTTTAACACAAAAATTAGTGTTTATTGAAGGAAGTTCATCGGGGACCCATTGTTTTTGTAGATGTTTGTACCTAAAGGGCAACTCAGAGTGTCCTTTTCTCTCATCATCATAAGAACACGACCCCCCTTGAGAAAGGAAAAATTTCATGTATTTATTGAATTTATTTTTGATCTTTTGACCTCGACTCGATCTCATTGAATTACACATACTAAATATCTCACTTTCTTCTTCTATTCCTAGATTTTCCTCGCTCGAGGAAGACAATTCTGACAAATACATATTCATTGGTACCTGCACTTCATGCAATTCAAAAGATAGGTGGCAATGAGAGAGATATTTTACAAATGGTAAAAGACATTAATCTCTATGAGGTGTATTGACTTGTACCTAACAATCCATGAGACTGTCTGGGATACCTGACATAAGATAATAGTTATATAATTAGACAAACATAGTTCACTCCATAGTTTTCATTATATCTTGTGAAGGACATTATACATTGTTGAAATTATCTATTTATCCAACAATATTTTGAATATTTCAGCATTGCATATAACTAAACATCTTAGCATTGCATGAGACACCTCTATTGTGGCATTTTGTCAAATAATTCTCATGCATTGCCATTTTTTTTATTACATCTTGTGAAGGACTTTATACATTGTTAAAATTATCTATTTATACTTTCAGAATTAGCTCACTCCATTGTGGGGAACAAAGGGAATCCCCTATGATTTAACATTATTGAGATGCCTCCTTTCATTAGCTTCATGTCACCTTCTCATAGCTTCTCATAGCTTCCTATGTGTTTCATCCTTCATTTATACACTTACTTCGACCAAAATTTTAATTTTCTAAAAGATTTCACCAAAGGCTTTGTAGGAAACCAGGTAAGGGGTATTCTTGAGTTCAAACACATTGAGCTGCTACAACTGAATTATAAATCATGAATTCACTCTAAATCAAGGGGCATTATAAATCATGAATTCACTATAAAATTAATGTATTTCTCTAGATTTCATATGGACATTTTTTCAGATGGTTGGCATGTATGTTTATTCAAATGGAGATATATCATTTGAAATGGATATATGATCGGTTGATATCTAATTCTATGTCAAGATTTACAGCATTAAATTGATCATAGTTAGAAGACTCAGACACAAGAAGAATATGATATAGCCAATTTTTAGAAGAATATGAATGAATGCAAACATACATAAGTGGATGAACATAAATAATGAAGGTACCTAATATTGCCTGAAGTAATGAAGTGTTGACCCTGGGTTCAATCTAGTATGCTCATGTATGATCTAGAAACTGCAAGGAAAGAAAGGATGGGGTTAGATCCAAAGGAGCTAAGCAATGTTTGACACCCTATTATTGATCCTCATCTACAATTATGCATGTGCATAGTTAATCCATACACTTCTAAAAGGAACTATGCTACAGAACATGTGCACTCAAGAAAATACACTCAGAAACATGTGCATTGTATAGGTGCTGGAATCCAAATGTAGCCCTACATGTATGTCTCTATGAACACCTAGTGAATCACTATTGTGGCTACATTTATGTCTTTATGAACACCTCGTGAATCACTGTTGTGATTGCATCATCCAAATAGTGCAATAACAAAACTAGATGTTGTTGTTCCATCTAGTGTTGCTATGGCATCATTTTCAAATGATTCATGCACAATAGTAACCCACCATGCCCATCAACACAAGGCAGTCATGATCAAGCATAAGCAATGGAGGGAATATTATCAAGGTCAAATCAGAGCTCAAATTTCATTCCTTGAAATTTTATATTTGTATAGTTATAAAATTTCATGCCTTGAAATTTTATAACATAGTTCCTTAGCATTTGATCTTCATATTGCATCCATGACTTGAGGTAGGCATTCGAGCTTTGTCTTCTCATCAACTCAATTTCATTTTGATGGCATTTGTTGATTTAACTACGACACTCATTTGGTTATAAACCAAAAAAAAGAGAAAGAAAGTGTCATTGTAATTTTTGTGAATTCAAAGAGCTGTCATGAAGAGGACACTACACTTTTGTGTGGCATGAAGAGGGAATTCAAGATTGGCATGTGTGAAGAGGCTAGCATCATGTGGGAAGAGGGAACTGGCACTTGAGGTAGGCATTTGAGCTTTGTCTTCTCATTAATTCAATTTCATTTTGATGACATTTTTTGATTTAATGGCACAATATGAATGTTAATAGTGGCATTGTTTACATCTTAGCATTTGGAATGCTTGATGACCCATGAGCTTTGAGAGCTACACATGTGCATATTCAAGCCATACACTTCTGAAAGAAAAACCATGCTATAAGACATGTGCACTCAAAAGAATGTTGAAAAGAGTAAATGGCTACATTCATGTTTGCATGAACACCTGGTGAGTCACTATTGTGACTACATCATTCAAACAGTGCAAAAAAAACACTAGATGTTGTTTTTTCATCTGGTGTTGTTGTGACATCATTTCCAAATGATGCACCCAAAACAGTCACACACCATGCCCATCAGCACAAGCTAGTCATGAGAAAGCTGTTGGCAATTTGGCTGAGTTAGATACATAGATGTTGTCATTATGGAAACATATGATCTACATGAAGATTGCACAGGTCAGAGAGAAAGTATGTTAGAGCGCAAAGCAAAATTGTCTAACTATGAGATAGTGTTTTTGCCAATGTACCCAATGATAGTTTTGATTAGTGATGTTGATTGGAGTAAGCTTAGTTCTTGCACACTTGAATAGATACTATGGTGAATATAGAAGACTCACTTGAGAGTGCAAGTCAGTATGGCATGTACGGAAGAATTTATGATAGTTTTACTGAAGACAGTGTTAAGCCGACAAGACAAAATATGAAGACATAATTGGTAAAGAGTTAAGGGATTATTTTGTTTATCAAAATAATGTCTTAAAAATATAAAGGGATGAAATCCTAGATGTTAACCCTTGGGTAAAGACATCTTGTATAATGTAAGCTGACTAAAAGAGTTATTAGTCTTAATAACTTGTATAAATGTAATGTATGAAGAGAGACAATATATGATATTAATGTAATAGCGATAGTGAAAAAGGCAGCGAAGAGATATTGATGCGAAGTTACAAGTAGTATAAGGCTATGTATCTTTCCTATTTTGTAATCAGTAAATATTGTATATTACTTGTTTGGGAAGTGGGCTCATCTAGTGATCATATTTTGTACTACCAACTCCTAGCAGGGTTTAGGCCTCTAACAAGGCCTATAGTCCCTTAATCAGGACTGAGAAACTATATGCATATAATAAGCTCCTATCAGGGTCAAAATCCTTAATAAGATACTTTTTATTAGTGGATCTTTGTGGGTACCATCCCCACTGGGGTTTTCCCTTGGCCAGGGTTTCCTCGAGAACAAATAATGTGTTATGAGTTCATTTGTTTTATTGCTATGCATGTTGTTTAGTTTTCTATGTTATGAATGCATTAAGATAATCTATTATATCCATAATTGCGAAAAAGTAAAAGTTTGTAGAATACTGGTTCACCCCCCCCACCCCCTCTCAGTATTCCCTATTTCTAACAATTGGTATCAGAGCTTAGTTACTCAGAAAATAATTATTCAAGGAAAGCCTAGCAGCTTGAGTAAGATCTCTATGGATATGGATCAACTAGAGAAGAATCTTAAAGAAGCTCTTGAATAGATTGATATGATTATTGAATAAAGAGACACTCTGAAAGGAAAATATGATGATCCAAAGAACCTCATTGAGAAACTAAAAAACAAGTTGGAAGATCCAAAATCAGAAAAGGAATCTGAAATTCAAATTGAAGATTGTGATGACAACTTAGAAAAGGAAAATGAGATCCTTAAACATGAATTGAACATAGAAAATCTGAAGCTAAGTCTGAAAGATGGAAATGGAAAGAATGAAGCAAATCTAAAATCTAAAGCTTGAAAATGAAGGGCTAAAATCTAAACTTGGTAAAGTAACATTTGAACTTGAGAAAGTTTATTTGCAATATGCTGAACTTGAGAAATACAATACAATTGTGAAAGGTGAACTGACTCAATCTAAGCAGCAACTTGAAAGACTATATTCAACTAGTGAGAAGATTGATGAACAAATATCTTATCAAAAACCATTCTATGATAAAACTGGTCTTGGATTCAACACATCTAAAGCAAGTGAAGAAAGCAAGGAACTAGATCTGAAAATATTTGAATGCATAGATGAAAAGAAATCTGATGAAATTGACAAATATGAAGATACACCTAAAGAAGAAGAGCCACCAAAGTAAGAGGAGTCACCTAAAGGTATGCAAAGAGAATTTAAAGGTAGATGCTTTACTTGTAATACTTTTGGTCATATGAAGAAAGATTACATAGGTAAGCAATTTAAACCTGTTAATGGTTATTGTTATAATTGTCATGGTTTTGGACATAGAGCTATTGAATGTAGAAAACCTAAATTTATTGAGAATAATAATAGTAGTAGAATGTTTAGGAATACTAACCATGTAGATAAGAGACCTACTAAAGATATGAATAGGAGAAATGGAGTAGTATGTTATAGATGCAACAAAGTTGGACACATTGCTAAAAATTGCAAATCACAGATCAATCAATCTAGACCAAGATATGGAAATAATGGAATAGTTTGTCAGATATGTAACAAGATTGGACATACAACAAGGTTTTGCAGAATGAACAATAGAGTTTTTCATCCTAATCCTAACCCTAGAATTCATGCAAGGAGAAATGAAGATGCAAGTAATAGTGAGAAAGGATGTTGTAGTAATTAAAAAGAAGTGAAGTTTGTTAAAAGCACAGATCAAGGAGACACATTCAGCATTGAAGATAACCAAAAAGGTGAAGTATCAAGTGGTAAGAATGATAATAGCTATCGTGCGATAGTTTGTGGGTCAAAATAGTATCTTATGGGTATGTAATCTAGTATCACATGATACTAGATGAAATATCATGCAATCCTATGCAAACTATCGCACTCAAAGATATTATCACACTACTATTGAGGAAAGTATCACATGATACTTAATAAAAAATAGTATCACACAGTGTAAAAAAATGTGACATGTTTTAAATTTTGAGCCCTATGACATGGGTCCAGACAATGTTTACTTTTTAAAAGATGTTGTGTACTAATTTTATACATCCATCATGATATGTTCTCACATCTGGTTTGGGTTAATGGCTTGTAGGAGCACTTTTGAGTGCTTCTCATTAGAGCACCGAGAGTGACTGGGCTACGATGCATCCAAGATCTTGATGATCCGGGGCAGGCATACCTAAGGGAGATGGGCTTTGGTTATTTGCTACAGATGCCCCACATTCGTGTAGATCATAGATTACTGACAACATTGGCTGAGAGGTGGCATAGTAAGCATAACACATTTCACTTGACCACTGGAGAGGCTACCATTAGCCTAGAGGATGTCTATCAGATCCTATGAGTTCTGAGCCATGGAGATCCTATGAGTATAATCATGTTTATAGATAGTCATAGATGTAAAGTTTCCATATGATAGAAACTAACATGATTGTTTGTTGGAACAGGTGTACTATGATCAAGATCTAACTGAGAGATGCCAGATCATGTAGGACATGTTTCAAGATATCACATTTGTTGATAGACACCTCAGTTGGGATTGGCTAATGGAGGAGTTCGGCAAGGACTTCCTAGTTCTATGCATTGTATGTTCCATAGTAGCATGGGCTCTCATTATAGATAGGAGCTAGAGAGGGTTCCCATTGGACTGGGGTCATTTGGTGGAAAATCTGATAGCACACCCATAGTGGATGGCATGGGGCCCAGCCATCCTAGCTGATATGTACCATGAGCTCCATGAGATTGTATATCGGGAGAGCGGGACTTGGGCATGCAGTGCTATCCTAGCATAGGTATGGGCATGGGAGAAAATCATCATTGTACATCCATGTGTGCAGCCAAGGGAGTGAAGATGCCCCTACATCTATAAGTACATAGGGTTCCTTTCATAGCCACATAGCGGGGATGTGACATACTACCATAGGTTACTGGATGAGCTCACCTCATTTTAGTGGAGACCATACAGGGCATGTGAGCAGTGGGGTGATCAGGAGGAGGAGCTAGGTTACATGCTATGTAGCTGGCCACTGGTAGGTTGACATTTGGATATAGTAGAGTGCTTTGTAATCACCCAGGTCTGGAGATAGTTTGGGCGATAGCAGAGGGTGCCCACCGAGACCACCATTTATGCTCAGGTTAGGGATGAGGAGGGATAGGGATGGCTACTGATGCTGAACTACTAGCAAGTAGTATAGGACATAGCAGCTATCCACAAGGAGCCATGGGACTATCTCTCAAATATGGCAAATGTAGGGGTGGATGTGGCATACAGGGCAGAGCATAGGAGACAACCCTTCCCTAGATTTACTATACCTGATGCATAGCTGGTAGCACAGGGGGATGATGGAGATGACATGGATGGAGGGGTGGAGAGAGAGGAGAGAGGGGATAGAGTTCTAGATCAGGTGGCTAAAAATGGTCATGGAGATTGGGTTCTATGGATGAGGGGGATGACACGGTGAGACCATCTCATCGACGGGTGGATGCTGGGCAGGATCAACCTGCAGGGGGAGAGGATCTCAGGGTGAGGATCTAGGTTCTAGAGATGGAGATGCAACAATTATAGATCACCATAGCTATGAGGGACCAGTAGCTGACTGACCTAAGAGATAAGATCAAGTGGTGAGAGAGGGCGGTATAGGTCGATGTAGTAGAGATATGGTGAGAGGCAGCATGAGCTACATATTATCATGGACTCTACATATAGGCTATACTTGAGGGTCAAAGAGCACCACTGTACTCTCAAAGGGTAGGCATGTCAAACATGGTACCCAATAGGGTGACAACACCACCTCCACCACCACCACCACCTCATGATGGGGCTAGCCAGTCTTAGGTTTAGGTTGATAGATGTATAGAGACATACCTTGGGACATTATCTAGATTTTGGATCCCACATTGTACTTGTATCATGACATTTATCATATATCTATGAAATTTACTGGATGTTTGATATATCTTATGTACTTGTCCCACTTGTGACAGATGTTTTTGTGTTTATATTGTTTTATCATATTGCTCAAAATGTATGTTATAGATGGTCATGTATAATCTCTCTCATAGATGTATGTTTAGTTCTCATATTATGATATAGACACATGTTTTTGAAAATGATATCTTTATTGATATAAATATGATGATAAGATTAACCCCTTGTGATGACAGGAAAAGGATGTGATGTGAAAGACAAAGAGTGAAAGACATGATCGACAAAAGGAAAGGTGAGCACAGTTGACCAACAAGTCCATGAAAGATGAAAGAGAGCTCTCTCCATATGCAAGATGCAAAGGTAATCTAATATGAACGTAAAAATGCAAGCTAGTATGAAAAGTGGTTTACTTTCAAGGTTACAAAGCTTTTAGACTCTAATATTCATCATCGAGTGTTATTGGTAGCATCACAAGATCATACAATACACACTAGTATGACTATGTGAATCTGAATATGATCTATATCAGATAGATATGTGGGAATCCCACCTAGGCACCAAAGACATATAGGTCAAGATGACTAGTGTAGTGAGATTACCTAATTTTAATATAGCAAGATTATACTCACATCGAGACACAAGGAAAGTCAAGATGGCTATAAGTATGCACTTGTGAAAATAGTCAAGGATAATACCTTGTAGACCCTAATGTCAAGTGGAACAAGCATAAATGATAATGATAGTTAGGACCAACAAAATATACCCACAAGCAGAAAAAGCAATAAAACATGTCCTCATGCCCCCAATCTTCTAGCTTAGCATCATCGAAAACTATTAGAGAGAGAACACTCATCAAAGAAATCATCATAGACAACACACAAAGAAATAAAGTCAAACAAGTCTCAGTGAGTCGAGTGTTTAAGTGCATGTGTGTAGGTCATAGAGTCAAACTTTGAGTATTACATCTGCCAGTGAGGAATATCATATCATGCTAGACATCGGGTAGGATATCTGATAAGTGTTGAGAAACACTTGATGCTAGGGTAGTGTTGAAAAACACTATTTGGGGTGGTGTTAAAAAACACTATTTGCAAGGATGTCCTAAAGACCAACGCATCCTAGAGACCAAAGCTAACATAGTGATGCCCCCTAGAAAAAGACAAAGACCAATTCCAAACCAAGGCAATAGGGTCAAGGCATGATAGAGAAAGGCTAAGTATAGAGGAAGCAGGCTAAGAAACAAGGGTGTAAGGGCCTCAAGTAGCACCTATTTCCAAGTTTTCACCACTTGGAGATTTTTTTATTTTTTCAATTTTTTGTATTTTTCCTACCAAGGCGCCTATTTCCAAGTTCTCACCAAGGCACTTTTTCTATTTTTTTGAATTTTTTGCATTTTTTGATTTTTTGGTATTTTATCAGGACTTTATATGCTTTTTAGGATTGTTTCAGCATCATATATGAATTTTTTTTTGGAATTTTTTTAGGATCAATAAATATGTACAAAGGATGCCCCTAGATAGAATAGGCATCATGGATAGAACATCTTTAGGTGCAAAACATTGATAGGATCAGGGAGCTATTCTCCCTCTAGATCAGATAGTAAATAAGTACCTGTCCCAAAAGCAATAGTAATAATGTATGGTCCAAGCCAATTAGGTTCAAATTTCCCCTTTTGCTCTCTATGTTGTTGGTTCTTATGGTTTTCTCGTAGGACAAGATCCCCCACTTGAAATTCTCTAGGGGGAACCTTCTTGTTGAATTCTTTAGACATACACTTTTGGTAGACTCTCATGTGATCAAAAGATGCTTTACACTTTTCATCTAGAAGTTCTAGTTCTTGTAGCCTCATGGCACAATAGTCTTCATCAGTCACTAAACCTTTAAGGGAAACTCTAAGTGAAAGAATCACCACCTCTAAAGGTAACACTGCTTCAACACCATAAGTGAGGGAAAAAGGAGTAGCCCCTGTTGGAGTATGAATACTCATTCTATAGGCCAACAAGGCCAGATTTATCTGTAGATGCCAATCTCTACCATTCTTGTGAACTATTCTGTGGAGAATTTTAAGAATGGTCTTATTCAAAGCCTTTTCTTGTCCATTTCCTTGTGGGAAGTAAATGGAGGACCAATGCTATTTTATCTTGAATTTCTTGCAGAGATGTTTAAGGTCCTTGTTTTTAAATTGACCTCCATTGTCAGTGATTATTTCAGAAGGCACTCCATACTGACAGATGATATGGTTAGAAATAAATAAAGAAACTATCTTGCCTGAGGCAATAGAAAGTGGGACAACTTCTACCCATTTTGTAAAGTAATCAGTAGTAGTGATAATGAATTTGTGTCCACCTGATGAGTTGGGATGAATCTACCCAACAAGGTCAAAGGCCCAGCATTGAAATGGCCAATGAGAAATAGAAGGAATAAGCTCCCTGCCTGGAGCATGTATTAGGTTACTGTGTTTTTGACACTTTTTGCAAGATTTAGCAAAAGCTACTACATCTGTCTACATGGTAGGCCAATAGTACCCTTTCCTAAGAAACCTTTGGTCCATGGAAAGACCATTAGAATGTCCTCCACAAATGCCCTCGTGGATGTCAACTAACGCTTGGTCAGACTCATCCTTTTCCAAGCATCTAAGAAGTGTCCCATCTAAACCCCTCCTATACAAATCACCAGAGATAAGGGTGTGGCAAGAGGAATTTTGGGTTAATTTTCTTCATTTGGAATGGTTGAAGGTTTTGGGAATAATACCATCATGGAGGTATGAGTAAATGGCACCATAGCGGGATGACTGGTGGCCAACGAGGGTACAAATAACTTGGCTTTTTTGGGAGTCATAGATAGGGTAGCATAGCTCTTCCACCAGGAATTCAAATCTGGACTCATGTTGTTCTAGCTGAAGAAGTGAAGCCAATGTAGCCATAGCATCAAATGCTTTATTCTCTTCTCTAGGGATTTTTTGAAATGTAACAAAGGTGAAATATCATCACAATGAATCAACTATTTTCTTGTAGGGTACCAATTTTTCATCTTTGGTTTTGTATTCTTCATTAACTTGGTTAACTATTAATTGTGAATCCCCAAAAATATGAAGCTCTATGATTCTCCATTCTATTGCCATTTTTAATCCATTTGTCAAGGCCTCATATTGAGCAATGTTATTTGTGCATGGGAACAATAGTTTCTAGGACTTATGAATTGTGTATCCATGAGGAGAAACAAATAACACTCCATCACCTAAACCATTTTGCATGAAAGAGCTGTCAAAGAACATCTTCCATGTTCTTGCAGTCATTTACATTATGTGCTCATCTGGAAATTCAACTTGAATTGGTGTTTTATCTCAAATTGGAAAATCAGCCAATTGGTCTGCATGCAATAGCTTATCCTTTTATAGCCTTACACTCAACATACTCTATGTCAAATTTTGATAAGATCATCATCCACTTAGCAAGTCTACCCATGAGAGAAGCCTTACCAAGAAAATATTTGAGAGGATCAATTTTTGCAATGAGGTGTATTGTATGTGCAAGCATGTAATGTCGCAACTTTTGGGAAGCAGACACCATGACAAGGAAATTTTTTTCAATACTAGTGTAATTAACCTCATATGACACAAGAGTACGACTAATGTAGTATATAGCTCTTTCTTTTCTAGTATCATCAAGTTGAGCCAATAATGCGCCCAAGGAAGATTATATTGCTGACACATACAATATGAGTAGTTTTCCTGGGATAGGAGGCATTAAGATTGGAGGATTGGCCAAGTATTGCTTAATTTGGTCCATGCTTTTCTAACAATCTTCATTCCAGACACATTTAACCCCTTTGTGTAAAGTCTTATTAAAGGGTTGAGCTCTATTAGCTAGTTGTGAAATAAACCTCCTTATAGATTGAAGATGTCCTTGAAGACTCCTCATTTGGCTGATGTTTTTGTGAGGCAGCATATCCAATATTGCTTGAACCTTCTCTGGGTCCACCTCTATTCCTTTGGCTGAAATGATAAATCCTAGAAGTTTTCCAGAGGTGACTCCAAATACACACTTTTTGGGGTTTAATCTTAATTGGAATTGCTCCATATGATCTAGAATGACTTCCAAACCACCTAGGTGTGTATCCCTTTTTAAAAAAATTTCCAAGGTGTCATCCACATAATCTTCCATATTCTTATGCATCATGTCATGGAAGCTAGTTGTCATAGCTCTTTGATAAGTAGCTCCTACATTTTTTAATCCAAATGGCATGACATTCCAGCAATAGGTTCCCCATGCGCAAGTGAATGCAGTCTTTTCCTGGTCTTCAAGAGCTATTTTGATTTTATTATACCCAGAAAAACTATCCATCAAAGAATAGATCTCATAGCCTGCGATCATATCCACTATCATGTCTATGTTTGGAAGTGGGAAATTATCCTTTGGGCATGCTTTATTAAGATCTCTAAAATCTGTGCAGATGCGAATGGACTTGTCATATTTTGAAATTGGTACAATATTGGATATCCATTCGGCATAATCAATGGCTCTTATAAATCCTACACTAAGGAGTTTTTCTAGTTCAGCTTTGACAAGAAGAGCTATGTGAGGATGCATTTTCCTCAATTTCTATTTTACTAGTTTTATACCTAGAGCTATGGACAAGTGATGCATAATGAGATTAGTGTCCAACCCTGGCATGTTTGAGCAAGTCCAAGAAAACTTAATCTTCTTTCTCTGTAGGAACTTGGTATATGCTTCTTTTTCTTGTATTGATAAAGACTGAGCCAAATGCACTATTTGTGGAGCCTCTTTTGTATTCAAATTAACTGGTTGTGTAGGCTCAACAAGCACTGAAGATCTATCCTGAAAGTAACTTGGGAGATGATCAAGTACCTCATCCTTAGGTTCCTTAGAAAGGTTTTCACCCTCAAATATGTCCTTTATTTTTACTTTTTTAGGTTCTGACACCGCCACACAGTGGTTTTCACCATCAGAACTCTTATTTCTTTTTTTCTTTTCTTTTCATTTTGTGACTAAGGTACTTGATATCTGCTTTTGTTATGCTTTTAGTTGGTTCACTGGTGGAAGAGACTATAGGTTCAAGAGCATTTAGGTAATATGCTATCTCATAGTCATTTTGGAAAGTTAGGAGCTGAGGCTCATGATAGTGCTGAGACCAATCAATTAGGTGAGGATTGGCAAGAGGTACGTCAATGACTAGTTCAATGTTGTGTATGCAAATGGTATCATCTCTGGTGATTGTAAAGTTAGGATCTATCAAGTATCCCTCTAAGGTACCCAAATCAGGACTTATCCTACCAAGCGAAGCATCATCCATGAAAGTGACTTGCATATTCAAATCCACTAATCCTACACTAGACTCGTTAGCTACATTGAGTTGGGAACTATAAGCATGAACAACATCAATGTCCATGTCAATTATAGAAGAATTAGAGAGCGATTCCCACTCATACTCATGCGAGTCCGTATCTGAATCCTGACTGGGATGTTTGCACTAGGCATGTTTACATCATTTGGATGTAGAATTTTTAGTGTCACCAAGGGTAACATCCTCTTGAATATCATTTGTGTATTGATGTTCTAGAATAGGACCCTCAACATTATCTTCAATAGTGGATACTTCTTGTTCTAGGTCTGAAACTGTTGGATTGGTAACTGGAGAATCTGAATCTCCCTGAAGGAGATTGGTGGAAGGGACCCAATCTTCACACCTATCTTGTTGATTTTGAAAATTGGGTATGTAGCTTGATTCATCATCACTATCCATCATAGTAGGGATAGGAGTAGTTTTATTGTTCTGACTTTCAAAACCTAGGCTAACTGTTGTCTTAGATCTGTTAGCACTTGAAAGAATTTCCATGGTTTTCTATCTTTTATCTAGTCTTTCCCTGCAAATTTTCATGGCCTTAGCATGGTTTTTCTAGTCTCTGTATCATTTTTCATGTCTTTGGCTAAAACCCTAAGCAAAATATTCAAAAAACTAGTCGTTGTGTTCAAAACCTTTTAAAAATCATGGCCTTGTTCTAATTTTAAGTTACCTTTATTCCAGCTACTTAAAGTCCTAATTTGCATGTGTGCATTTCTTTCCCAGCTTGTCACTTGTTCACATGTTTCCTGGTGGTCACATCTTTTCATTTTGTGAATTCGTGATTACTTGTTTGTCATTGGTTCACTTGGTTTCTCGGCGGTTATCTGTTTCTTCCAACGATTGGGTGAACAATGTGTTCGCGTATTCTCCTGTTCCTAGCGGCTTATCTCTTAAATATTTGAGACTTGGCATGGTAGTTTCCTTTTCTTTGGTCATGTGTTCACATTATTTTTTGGGCCCAGTCTTCTGACAACATCTCCATCTGATGGTTAGCATAAGTTCTTATAGGACTTGTCAGAAGCTTGAGATCTTATGCCAATCGTTGATCTTTCTTGATGACGTAGCCTTACTTTTCAAGTAGGTCCACATGCCAAGTATGCTAATTTGGTGGTATTTGATTGGTCAATACGAGTATGAAGTGGAATCCTATCAGTGGGACTAGTTTTCTTAGCATCCAGGTAGGTTAAAGTTTGGTTTGATCTTATGGCCATCATTATTCCACCAGGATGACATGCTCAACCTTTAACGCAGCGGTATAGCAATAGCCATTGACTCTCGTAAAGGATTAGTGGGTCCAAGGTGACACGTATGCATAGTTAGAAATATTTTATTGGTCCATGTATTAACACAGTGGCATGTGTAAGGCCCACCCCATTTCCACCTTTTCCTTGACAGTTTGATGTCGGAGGATTAAGGGGTGTTGTAGTATCTAGATGATTGGTAAATCCCTAACGGAATTGTACCTAAGGATAGACCTATATATTGTACCTTCATATCAGTACCTATCAACTAAGTGTCACAATGACAGAGGTGATATATTTGGGTTATTAATTATGTAAGTGAATCTTGGATGCAGTATGTTACCCTACAAATCATAGATCCAGCTAGACTATTAAGGTTCCATTGAGTACTTTTGTCGAAAGGATTAGATTCAAGTAGTCGAGATGTAAATGCCAAATTAGTATGTGTTAAGTCTTAAGTTTATCTTGGATTAAATTAATAAGTTGATGTGATGATTCTAGTAACTCCTACGAGGAGGATGAGTAATTTTTTGATGATGTATTATATGGTTATACCATAGTGACATTTTGGTGATATTCTTAGAACCCTGAACAAGGATTTGTTAGATCCTAGACTAATAGAATTATTCTGCATTTTGTTTTCCTAGATTAGGAAATTTAATCATACTTGTGATAAGAATTTTATAGGACCTGATTGTTATGGTTACCCCCTTACCGATGTTGAACCATTGATTTATCTTAAATATCATGCTAAGGAAAATTGAGAATCTTTGAGATTAGGAGTACTATGAAGTTATGCAATCAAATTATGTAGATTGAATTGAATTGAAATAATGAATGTATTCTATATGTTTGCAAACTTGAATTTGGATTATGATCTATATGTGGGCATTGTACTTTATGTGACTTTGAGTACACAGTAGAAATTATAACTTATGTGTATAAAATTATATGCAATTAAATTATGCACAATATGAAAGTGATTAGATGTATGCATTGAATCATGAATTATGAGAAAGCAATTGTAAGAATGCAATCGAATTCTATGTTGCAAATGAATATCATGTTAGACATCTTCACTGCATTGATGTTATGAGTAATTGATGATTACCTTGTGATGATGTTAGATTATTGATGATCATGATTTCAATTGAATTAAAAGATTAGTAGGCATTAGAGATGCAATTGAATTATGAAATTGAACTAAGCAATTGAATTTTGATTAAATTGAAGATGTTATATATTATATGTTTATTCGTATTGGTTTTTCTTCCTTGAATTATTGATGCTGCATTGAGGAGTGTGCAGGTAAGAGAACCATGGAATTAATCAGAGAACCAAGGTTAAACATATGTGAATTGAGTAAGCCAAAGCTTAATCTGATATGGGATTAAAAGCCTCATTGTAATGTGAACTCCTTGTAAATGTGGATTTTTGCATGTGTGTTATTAGTTAATTTCTTGTTGCCATCCAGGACATGACCTTGGGTATGTAATGTGTAATTGTTAGTGTCATTTGACACTTGTTATGTTCTTGTTTTAATTCATCCTTGTTCTAGTCACTTCTAGAGGCCAATAAGGGGTTCTAAGGGTCATTTTTGGCATAATTTAAGTACCTTATGGATAGGGTTATGAGTTAAGAAGGTTTTGAGCATGTCCCTAATTCCCTAGTGACCTTGGTAACCTATTTTATGACCCATTCGCCCTCAACTTCGAAATTGGATAAGTCGTGATCTTTACCCAATTCCACCTTTTCTTTCAATCATGCATTTATCATGAGGGGACAAGGGAAGACAACAAGGCCATAGAGTCAAGTCTGCATTTATGGATGGTGGGTGGGTAGAGATTTGGAGGCTTTTTTTTAGAGGCCCTTAGGAGATTTAGTGGGTGTTCACCCACTCTCTACATTTGGAGACATTAGGGTTTGGATTGAGGAAGGATAGTGGATAAGCTCTTCTCAAATTTCCATTTCCATCACACTTGTGGAGGTTGGTTACTCTTCTCATGGAAGCCTTTCTACTTGCTCTTTAGATTAACTTATATTTTTCTTTCTCATGCATATGAATCTTGGTTCTTGTTGTGACAATGTGTTGTAATGGAGGGATTTTGGGTTTTGATTTCATGGTTTGATCTTGTCCCTTTTGCTTGATTAAGGGAGTTCTTGTTTATGGGTGTGAGTAATTACTCACCCTTTTGGGAAGGGAAGAAGTGGACTATGGGTGGAGGGGTTAGTTGGGCTCTCCATGAGGTGAGAGTCTCTTCTCTTGGAGAAGAGGGATAAGTCCATGGTGTATGGGCACCATGGAAGCCATTGCATTCTTGTATTTTGAAGAGGATGTTAAGCAAAGTATGTGTATGAAGAGGCATTTGGATATGCATGGATATGTAGCCTTGAAGAGGCATTTGGATATGTAGCCTTGAAGAGGCATTTGAATACTCGTGGTGAGAAAATTTGTATGTAATGGAATTCTCCCCTTGGAAAAGCCCACCTCCACCCTCTCAATGAGCTTGTAAGACTCATTTGTGTAACCTTGGAAGGGAGTAATTTGTCGTATGTGCATTTGTGTATATTTTTTTTGAGCATCTTGTTGATCTTGTTGCATACCCATTTAGCCTTGGTCCTCCAAGCTCGGGGGTGGTCTCATAAGAGACCTAGGTTGGGTGGTGAGCAACCATGGTTCTCCATTTTTTTTATTTGCAGGTTTGGATGTCAAGACTCATGTGGATGATGCTTGAAAAAGTCCACTCTCTTGGTGTAGAACTATCCTATGATGTGGTATTGTTGATCCTTGTTGAAGATCATCTTCTTGTTGTATTTTGTAATGTTGTTTGTATGCCTTTTGGCTATTGTGAAGTTGTAAGAGATTAGTAATGAAGATGAGTTTTGCTATTCCATCTTGAACTCTCATTGAGTATCTACACTAGTTTGGATTAATTAGTTCTAAATGTGAATACTTCTTTATCACAAAGAATATGTATTTTAGTTGAGGAGATGACTATATTGAAAATGATGAATCATTTCTTCCATATCCAATGTATTCTACTTCTTGAGATAATGAAGTTATTCTTTCTTGTGAAATGAAAATCAAAGTTGATAGAATAGATAAAGGATATAGTTGAAATTACTCTCCTTTTTGCAATGAGTTCGCAATATTGATAGAATAGATATTGTATCAATTTCAATAAGATTTCATATTTTGGTTGAAGTAGGAATATTGCAGATTCATATATGATGATTTAAATGTCATGATCATTGAAAATAATCTCCATTTGATTCATATCACTCTTTTAGTTCTATAAATTGTAATGGAACAACTATGAACAAATGATCATGTTAGTTTCTACGTGGAAATCTCATTCGGTTGTCAATCAACTATATTTAATCCTTATTTGAAACACCATCCAGTTTAGATTACATAAACTCATCAATACCTTGAAGTATATATCAAATTTACAATGTATCACTACTCCTAACTAGCAAGAAAATTGTAAAAAAAATAGTGCTAGAGAAATAGCAGTCTTCAGATTTTGGAGAGCAAAAACACTCTCTGGATTTTGTATGGGATAAAAATCCCATTCAAAATCCTACCATAGTCATTTTTTAAATAATATAAATTATCACTATACTTAGCAATAAAATATTTAATATATATTCTCCCTCATAACTTCACTAAAGTGGCGTAGCATGGGGATATTTACTTTGGCATTGTTTAAATCTATGTTTGCAATAAATATTAATGCTTTGACCACTCCCTTAAAGACTGGTGCATGTATGGGGTGGAGTAGTCATTGTTTATTGTTTTAAATGCATTGGTGGGGGTGCAAGTCACATAAAGGTCAGACCCAAACTTTATGATGTCCCTTTCCTAGTCCAATTAGGCGCTGCTTATGGCTTGATATCTTCCCTTGGGTTCTGATTTAGTTAGTGGGCCCGAAGTCTTTTCAAGCCTGTCCCATCTTTAGACAGCCTCTTTAATTCTTCCCTTTTAGGTGCCACCTTTTGGGAGTCTATTCAACCCCCCTTAATTAACGCACCCCCCCCTTCATACTTTAAGATGTTGACCCTTCCCTTGGGGCACGTGGGTGGAGGGGATGTACTAGGAAGCTAGGAAGCAAGGGAGTAGCTTAGGATGTTTAGAGTAGGTTAGAGCAGGTTAGTAGGTGGTTAGTTTAGTAGGATGTTTAGATTAATGGGTTAGTTAGTGTTTTAGTTAAGATTAGCTTAGGATGTTAATTAAGTATTAATGTCATGTTAATAATAATAGTTAGATGTTATTTAGCAATGTTTTAAATATTTATTTTGCTATTTATATATGATATCATATTACTAAATTTATGATCGTATATAATGTTAATTAATTTATTATGGTATATTAACTAATTAACAATTATATTAATTATTTAATATATTATAATTAATTTCATATATAATTTAGTTTAAATCTTTGAATATATATTATTAAATAATGTTTCTATTAGATTTATTAATTAGTTAAAGGTACATTGATTAATTGATATAATGTAATCATTAATTGGATTAATATGTACTCTTTTTGAATGGAAATTGGTATAGACGACTATTGAAATTTATTTTCAATATTTTTCATTAGCTATCAATTTAATTTTCATAATCAAATTTGTCTTGAAATATACATAATTGGTAATGGTTAACCTATTTATAGGATAATGATTAGCTATAAGCATTCTCTTCCTCTTGGTTAACCTATATGATTAATCGACAGACGATCATCAAAATTGTTCATCAAGATGATTAACGAATTCAAATTATCTTGAGTTCCAACTAGCATCCTTAGGAATAACAACTTTTTGAGGTTTGACCTCTTGTCACTTTTGAGACCTTGACATTAACTCCCTTACCCGCATCATGAACATAGGAACTTATAACCTTTTAAAAAAAATTTGTTGGTTGTGTTTGACCCAAACTTTTGGGCATTACATTTTGGTATCAGAGCACTAGGTTCAACTCTAGGAACCTTTGTGCTATTACGCTTTGCAAAGAAAGTAGTCGTGTATGCATAGTAACCCTTTGAGTTAAGTATGTGGGGAGCATGTGTGAGTGCATTATGGAATGGTCATACCAACATCATCATGTGTGGGTGCCCTAGGATGACTATGGGAATACCTCGAAGAAGCCAAACCCTTATAGCACTGGATTTTAGGTAGGGGCACTTCCTAAATTGCATAGAACCTTGGGAAGGGGGCCCCTTCAAACCATGATCATGGAATTAAGAGCATATATTGAAAAGAGACTAGCAACTTGTGACCCATGTGAGGGCGATACGGTTGGCAGTCTTTCCATCATGGTAAAAAAATGTTGCTTGTTTGAGCTCAGTAAAGTCAACTTAAGTATTGTCCCCTAGTAGTCAGTGTCGTTAAAAAGGTCTTTGAGTGACCTACCTCCTTGATGATTACATGAGGCCAGTACTGCTAGTCAGTGACGGTGCATGTCTAAAAAGGGACTTTCAACCCTATTATCTCTTAGAGTATGGTGTATCATTTGTGCTACGTAATCTCTTGATATAGTGCAGTTGAAGAAATAGGGGTATGCTTTGGAACACTAGAATCATGCATCATTAGGGGGTCCCACTTAAGGTTCATGGGATTTGTGCTCTATAATAATAGGATTTGTAGGAAATATTCAATGGATGGAAGAGCAATTGTTCTTATAAAAAAGATATTTGCCTAATGATTGTTGTTTCTAGAATTCATGACAACATACATTCCACAAAGGGATGTAACGAAGTTGGGATGAATGGTATCTTAACATAATAACATTAATGAGGCCTCCCAAACATCCAATATCCCACACATGTAGTTTGGATAATGAGGTGCACAGAGTGTTGTAGAAACTGGGTAGAATGGCCTAAACCATTTTAGTATGGGGTGGAAAATTGTTCTATACCCTTGCCATGATGTAAATATTTTTTTTATATGATGGAAACACTTCAGGATCATCGAAAATTTCTCCTTGTATAGACTAGGACCTTCTCGAAGCATTGGGAACTTATGATACAGCTTGGGAAGGCTAATTAGTCATAGGAGATGGATGATGGTAACCTATGTTATGAAAAGCATTGAAGTACCAGAGTAAGGTAAAGGAGACTCATTTATTTATTGCTTCAGGAAATGAAAGTATGGTGCCCTAGTCGAGGTATAGATTGAATCACCTTTGGATATGTAAGTTATAGGTTGAAATTCCTTAGTATTCTATGGTGGGTACTCCTTCTTTTGGATTTGATGTCAGTTGTTTTATTTTTCATATGGTCTTCCTGAGTTGTTTATCTTCTTGATGGAACTTTCCACGTATTGGATTGGTACCTTTTTGTTTTTTGTTTTGTTTTCTTTGATTGGGTTTTGTCACCAACTGTATAGTTCTTATCGTGGTAGTTGCCACCATTGATTTTTCGATTGAAATGAGCTCACTTTTTACTTTTGTATTCAAAGTTGAAGCAGACAAATTTCCTTTTTGAGAATTACTTATATCTATTTTGGGTGACTATTATGAGCATTCTCTTTTTCTGCCAGTCCTATGTCATTTGACCCCATTTTGTTTTAAAGAGTCCCACTAATCATGTGTATATGAGGTAACACCTAGAAGGAGATATTATTCCATGTCAGAAGGTACTATAGGATCGATAGATCAGATCCATGCTCTACTATGATGAATAATAGAAATGATTTGTTTCCTTGTAGTTGGGGTAGGTAAAAGTCGGTGATTTGGAAAAACCATGGTGGTGTAAAATATTTTATAAGACATGCAGTTTTGTAAGTGGCCTTGCATGGGTGTTAGTATTATGAAGTTCATCCTTTGGGTAATCATGTACCCTAATATGAAAGATCTATGATGTCATGAATGACCTTAAGAGGTCGATGATTATTGAATGTTCTAAACTACCCTAGTAGGGGAAATTGATTAGGATGGATAAGAAAGGGGCTAGTTGGAGTGTAATGCATTAGTGTTATATTTTGAAAGGGACAAGTGTAGGAATCTTATAATACGCATACGATGCAATCTGATAAGGATTCGTATTGGCCCCATAAGTTAGTTTGTGATAGAAAGTTCCTCCTTTCCCTAGCCTTGTCGAGAGTGAAAAGTCAAAAACACAATTGGGTGGTTCATTAGTTGGAGACTCCATGTTGAGAATTTTAATGATCTAGTGAAAATGTGATGATGGAACCTCTTCAAAATATTATTGTGATGAAATTTGGGAGAAGATATTTCTCAACAAGACCCTAGGTCTTTAAAATTGAGGGTTCAGAAGGATAGGTTAAAAGTGTAAAACCTTCCTAAAGAACTAAGGAACAAAAATCATAGAGTATGTACCACCCAGAGGGGGTGTTGCTGCAAGAAGAGTATGTTCCTTATATGTTCGTGATCACCCTCAAAAAGAGGACTATAGCCTATCAGGTATGTGACCCTTAAACCCAAGAATGGTCGCACTCTCAACACCTATGTTCCTAACCCTCTTACGATTGGAAATACAATGATGCCTTTATTAAACTATCAATAAGGGAAAAGTACTTTTGTACCCTATTTTAAAATGTACTCTAGAGAGAGAGGACTCATGTGTGTGGTATCACGATACACTTATATCAAAGGGAGTTTTCTTATGAATGAAAAGTTTTGACAAAAGACCCCCATACCCTTTAATGGGAATTGTGTTCTAGTAATGGTCCTATTTAATGAATAGATGCAACGATAAAATGTGGTAGTAACCCACTAAGATTGGAGTCAAATTTTGTTGAAATAGGAACTAGTAACTCCAAGCATCTTTTAGAAAGGAATTAGAGGTTTTCTTCATCATTTGATGCCTCATGGTAAATAGAAGGTTTGTATTTTATATATGAGAATTATCTAGATAAGGAGACCCTTACGTATAATTGTTTGGGATTACGTAGTTTTCTTTCGTAAGCTTGCTACCTATTGATAGACATGTCAGCTTCCGGGAGTAAGCCTATTCCTTGGGGGGGATGATGTAAGGCCCACCCCATTTCCACCTTTTCCTTGATAGTTTGATGTCAGAGGATTAAGGGGTGTTGTAGTATCTGGATGATTGGTAAATCCCTAACGGAATTGTACCTCAGGATAGACCTATATATCGTACCTTCATATCAGTACCTATCAACTAAGTGTCACAATGACAGAGGTGATATATTTGGGTTATTAATTGTGTAAGTGAATCTTGGATGTAGTATGTTACCCTGCAAATCATAGATCCAGCTAGACTATTAAGGTTCCATTGAGTACTTTTGTCGAAAGGATTAGATTCAAGTAGTCGAGATGTAAATGCCAAATTAGTATGTGTTAAGTCTTAAGTTTATCTTGGATTAAATTAATAAGTTGATGTGATGATTCTAGTAACTCCTATGAGGAGGATGAGTAATGTTTTGATGATGTATTATATGGTTATACCATAGTGACATTTTGGTGATATTCTTAGAACCCTGAACAAGGATTTGTTAGATCCTAGACTAATAGGATTATTCTGCATTTTGTTTTCCTAGATTAGGAAATTTAATCATACTTGTGATAAGAATTTTATAGGACCTGATTGTTATGGTTACCCCCTTACCGATGTTGAACCATTGATTTATCTTAAATATCATGCTAAGGAAAATTGAGAATCTTTGAGATTAGGAGTACTATGAAGTTATGCAATCAAATTATGTAGATTGAATTGAATTGAAATAATGAATGTATTCTATATGTTTGCAAACTTGAATTTGGATTATGATCTATATGTGGGCATTGTACTTTATGTGACTTTGAGTACACAGTAGAAATTATAACTTATGTGTATAAAATTATATGCAATTAAATTATGCACTATATGAAAGTGATTAGATGTATGCATTGAATCATGAATTATGAGAAAGCGATTGTAAGAATGCAATTGAATTCTATGTTGCAAATGAATATCATGTTAGACATCTTCGCTGCATTGATGTTATGAGTAATTGATGATTACCTTGTGATGATGTTAGATTATTGATGATCATGATTTCAATTGAATTAAAAGATTAGTAGGCATTCGAGATGCAATTGAATTATGAAATTGAACTAAGCAATTGAATTTTGATTAAATTGAAGATGTTATATCTTATATGTTTATTCATATTGGTTTTTCTTCCTTGAATTATTGATGCTGCATTGAGGAGTGTGCAGGTAAGAGAACCATGGAATTAATCGGAGAACCAAGGTTAAACATATGTGAATTGAGTAAGCCAAAGCTTAATCCGATATGGGATTAAAAGCCTCGTTGTAATGTGAACTCCTTGTAAATGTGGATTTTTGCATGTGTGTTATTAGTTAATTTCTTGTTGCCGTCCAGGACATGACCTTCGATATGTAATGTATAATTGTTAGTGTCATTTGACACTTGTTATGTGCTTGTTTTAATTCATCCTTGTTCTAGTCACTTCTAGAGGCCAATAAGGGGTTCTAAGGGTCATTTTTGGCATAATTTAAGTACCTTATGGATAGGGTTATGAGTTAAGAAGGTTTTGAGCATGTCCCTAATTCCCTAGTGACCTTGGTAACCTATTTTATGACCCATTCGCCCTCAACTTCGAAATTGGATAAGTCGTGATCTTTACCCAATTCCACCTTTTCTTTCAATCATGCATTTATCATGAGGGGACAAGGGAAGACAACAAGGCCATAGAGTCAAGTCTTCATTTATGGATGGTGGGTGCGTAGAGATTTGGAGGCCTTTTTTCAGAGGCCCTTAGGAGATTTAGTGGGTGTTCACCCACTCTCTACATTTGGAGACATTAGGGTTTGGATTGAGGAAGGATAGTGGATAAGCTCTTCTCAAATTTCCATTTCGATCACACTTGTGGAGGTTGGTTACTCTTCTCATGGAAGCCTTTCTACTTGCTCTTTAGATTAACTTATATTTTTCTTTCTCATGCATATGAATCTTGGTTCTTGTTGTGACAATGTGTTGTAATGGAGGGATTTTGGGTTTTGATTTCATGGTTTGATCTTGTCCTTTTTGCTTGATTGAGGGAGTTCTTGTTTATGGGTGTGAGTAATTACTCACCCTTTTGGGAAGGGAAGAAGTGGGCTATGGGTGGAGGGGTTAGTTGGGCTCTCCATGAGGTGAGAGTCTCTTCTCTTGGAGAAGAGGGATAAGTCCATGGTGTATGGGCACCATGGAAGCCATTGCATTCTTGTATTTTGAAGAGGATGTTAAGCAAGGTATGTGTATGAAGAGGCATTTGGATATGCATGGATATGTAGCCTTGAAGAGGCATTTGGATATGTAGCCTTGAAGAGGCATTTGAATACTCGTGGTGAGAAAATTTGTATGTAATGGCATTGTCCCCTTGGAAAAGCCCACCTCCACCCTCTCAATGAGCTTGTAAGACTCATTTTTGTAACCTTGGAAGGGAGTAATTTTTTGTATGTGCATTTGTGTATATTTTTTTTGAGCATCTTGTTGATCTTGTTGCATACCCATTTAGCCTTGGTCCTCCAAGCTCGGGGGTGGTCTCATAAGAGACCTAGGTTGGGTGGTGAGCAACCATGGTTCTCCATTTTTTTTATTTGCAGGTTTGGATGTCAAGACTCATGTGGATGATGCTTGAAAAAGTCCACTCTCTTGGTGTAGAATTATCCTATGATGTGGTATTGTTGATCCTTGTTGAAGATCATCTTCTTGTTGTATTTTTTAATGTTGTTTGTATGCCTTTTGGCTATTGTGAAGTTGTAAGAGATTAGTAATGAAGATGAGTTTTGCTATTCCATCTTGAACTCTCATTGAGTATCTACACTAGTTTGGATTAATTAGTTGTAAATGTGAATACTTCTTTATCACAAAGAATATGTATTTTAGTTGAGGAGATGACTATATTGAAAATGATGAATCATTTCTTCCATATCCAATGTATTCTACTTCTTGAGATAATGAAGTTATTCTTTCTTATGAAATGAAAATCAAAGTTGATAGAATAGATAAAGGATATAGTTGAAATTACTCTCCTTTTTGCAATGAGTTCGCAATATTGATAGAATAGATATTGTATCAATTTCAATAAGATTTCATATTTTGGTTGAAGTAGGAATATTGCAGATTCATATATGATGATTTAAATGTCATGATCATTGAAAATAATCTCCATTTGATTCATATCACTCTTTTAGTTCTATAAATTGTAATGGAACAACTATGAACAAATGATCATGTTAGTTTCTACGTGGAAATCTCATTCGGTTGTCAATCAACTATATTTAATCCTTATTTGAAACACCATCTAGTTTAGATTACATAAACTCATCAATATCTTGAAGTATATATCAAATTTACAATGTATCACTACTCCTAACTAGCAAGAAAATTGTAAAAAAAATAGTGCTAGAGAAATAGCAGTCTTCAGATTTTGGAGAGCAAAAACACTCTCTGGATTTTGTATGGGATAAAAATCCCATTCAAAATCCTACCACAGTCATTTTTTAAATAATATAAATTATCACTATACTTCCTTAGCAATAAAATATTTAATATATATTCTCCCTCATAACTTCACTAAAGTGGCGCAGCATGGGGATATTTACTTTGGCATTGTTTAAATCTATGTCTGCAATAAATATTAATGCTTTGACCACTCCCTTAAAGACTGGCACATGTATGGGGTGGAGTAGTCATTATTTATTGTTTTAAATGCATTGGTGGGGGTGCAAGTCACATAAAGGTCAAACCCAAACTTTATGATGTCCCCTTCTTAGTCCAATTAGGTGCTGCTTATGGCTTGATATCTTCCCTTGGGTTTTGATTTAGTTAGTGGGCCCCAAGTCTTTTCAGGCCTGTCCCATCTTTAGACAGCCTCTTTAATTCTTCCCTTTTAGGCACCACCTTTTGGGAGTCTATTCAACCCCCCTTAATTAACGCACCCCCCCCTTCATACTTTAAGATGTTGACCCTTCCCTTGGGGCACGTGGGTGGAGGGGATGTACTAGGAAGCTAGGAAGCAAGGGAGTAGCTTAGGATGTTTAGAGTAGGTTAGAGCAGGTTAGTAGGTGGTTAGTTTAGTAGGATGTTTAGATTAATGGGTTAGTTAGTGTTTTAGTTAAGATTAGCTTAGGATGTTAATTAAGTATTAATGTCATGTTAATAATAATAGTTAGATGTTATTTAGCAATGTTTTAAATATTTATTTTGCTATTTATATATGATATCATATTACTAAATTTATGATCGTATATAATGTTAATTAATTTATTATGGTATATTAACTAATTAACAATTATATTAATTATTTAATATATTATAATTAATTTCATATATAATTTAGTTTAAATCTTTGAATATATATTATTAAATAATGTTTCTATTAGATTTATTAATTAGTTAAAGGTACATTGATTAATTGATATAATGTAATCATTAATTGGATTAATATGTACTCTTTTTGAATGGAAATTGGTATAGACGACTATTGAAATTTATTTTCAATATTTTTCATTAGCTATCAATTTAATTTTCATAATCAAATTTGTCTTGAAATATACATAATTGGTAATGGTTAACCTATTTATAGGATAACGATTAGCTATAAGCATTCTATTCCTCTTGGTTAACCTATATGATTAATCGATAGACGATCGTCGAAATTGTTCGTCAAGATGATTAACGAATTCAGATTATCTTGAGTTCCAACTAGCATCCTTAGGAATAACAACTTTTTGAGGTTTGACCTCTTGTCGCTTTTGAGACCTTGACATTAACTCCCTTACCCACATCATGAACATAGGAACTTAGAACCTTTTAAAAAAAATTTTTTGGTTGTGTTTGACCCGAACTTTTGGGCATTACAGCATGTTGTTAGTGGGACCTAGTTTTTGGATGTGTTAGAGGATCCTGACACTTTCAGTCGATCAATGATGGGCATATGTTCTTATGGGTTTTGTCAAAGGTTTCAAATCTTGTGACATCCATTGATTTCATATTCTATCAAAGGGTTTTTAGGGCAAGGAAAGATTCTTGCATCAATGGTTGTCTTATGATCTGATGGAATCTCAGAGGGCTATGCAATCTTGAGACTGTTGTTGATCTTCTTGATGCGGGCCCATTATAATTTCCTTAGTCTTTTGGTGGCCTGATAAATTGTAATGCTTTTCACTCATTCACAAAATGAAACGGTGATATTCTAAAATGGCTAGCGATTCAGCAAGTGTGTATTCACGTGATCGCTAAACTTTCTAGTGGTATTATAAAGTGTTTTGCAAACTAGCGGAGACCTTCGGTCACTAGTTCGCCAGATGTAGCTTGTTGGAAATTTGGCTAATGTGGATGCATAGATGTTGTCATTATGGAAACATATGATCTCTATTAAAAGCATAGAATCTAGAATGAAAGTATGCAAAGTTGAAGAAAGAAATTGTCTAAGTTTGGATACAGTGATCCTGACAAAGCACCTAATGAAGATTTAGTTGGCAACGTCCACTAGAGAAATATTTTTTTTTGCATAGTTAACTAAAGCTTCTATAGAGTATGAGGATACCCCATCTTAGTGCGCATAAAGTTTGGAGTAGTACGGACAAAGTTATTCAAAGTTTACTGAAGATAGTTTTGCAGATAGAGCAGTTTTTGGAGACAGTCTTAGTGAAAGAGTTAAGGGATTATTTTTGCTTGTCAAAACAATGACTTAAGATTATGAAGGGATGACATCCTAGATGTTTAATCTTGGAATAATGATTTTGGATGCTGACCATGTAAAGTTATTAGCTTTAATAACTCATATATTAGGCATACTTGAAATGTAATGAAAGATAGAAGTGATATGTAAAAAGAAAGAAAAGATAACTTGCGATAGTTGTATATTGTGATAGCAGCAAAGGCTTTTGATGCAAAGTTGTAAGTAGTACCATATTATAGTCAGAAACATTTTTGTATTACCTATTTGGGCAGTGAGCTGAGCTGGTGATCAAGTTTTGTAATCTAAACTCCTAACAGGGTTAAGGCTTCTAACAAGGCCTAAAGTCCTTTAACCAGGACAGAACTTCTATACATTGTAAATTGACTCCTAACAGGGTCCAATATCCCTAACAAGATACTTTTAATTAGTGATCTTTGTGGGTACCATCCCCACCGGGGTTTTCCCTTGGCCAGGGTTTCCTTGAGAACATATGATGTGTTATGAGTTCTTTCTATTTACTGCTATGTTTGTTAATCAGCTTGATAATCTTTGTATGCACTAAAGTAATCTGTTATATCCATAAGTGGGAAAAAGAAAAAGTTTTTGAAATACTGATTCACCCCCCCTCTCAATATTTCCTATTTCTAACAATTGGTATCAGAGCCAGGTTACTCAGAGAAGGAACATTCAAGGAAAGCTTAGCAGCTTGAGTAAGATCTCTATGGATATGGATCAACTTCAGAAAAATCTTGAAGAAGCTCTTGAATAGATTGATATGTTTACTGATGAAAGAAACTCCTTAAGAAGAAAATATGAAGATGCAAAGAATGCTATTGACAAATTGAAAGGTAAGATTGAAGTTCTGAAATCTGAAAAGAAACCTGATATGCTTGTTGAAGATTGTGATGAATTAGAAAAATAAAATGAGATCCTTAAGCATGAGTTGAAGATAGTAAATCTGAAGCTTAGTATGAAAGATGGAAATTTGAGATTTGATAATGAAAAATTGAAAATTGAGAATGAAGATTTGAGGTCAAGACTTAAAAAGGAAACATCTAAATCTGAAAAAGTAAAAATGCAGTATGTGGAACTTGAGAAGTATAATAAAATTGTGAAAGGTGAACTAACTCAATCCAAACAACTTGAAAGGCTATATTCAAAAGGTGATAAGACTGAAAAACAAATTTCTTTTGAAGAACCATTCTCTGATAGGACTGGATTTGGATACAGTATGTTTAGAACAAACCATGAAAGTAAGAAGCCAGATCTGAAGACATCTGAAAGTATGGAAGAAATAAAGCTAGATGAGAACACATTGGAAGAACCATCTAAAGAAGAACTACCTTGAGAGAAAGATGAATCAAAGCAAGAAGAATCAAAATAGGAAGAACCATCTAAAGGTATGCAAAGAGAATTCAAAGGTAGATGTTTTGCTTGTAATGCTATTGGGCACATGAAGAGAGATTGCATAGGTAAGCAATTTAAATCTTTTAATGGACATTGTTATAATTGTCATAGTTTTGGACATAGAGCTAACGAATGTAGAAGACCTAAAGTAATTTTGAATAATTATGATAAAATGATTGGGAATACTAACAATGTAGATAAGAAATCTATTGAAGAAATGAATCAAAGAAAAGTGGTAGTATGTTTTAGATGCAACAAAGTAGGACACATTGCTAGAAATTACAGGTCACAAATTAACCAGCAAGGACAGAGATTTGGAAATAATGGAATCATTTGTCAGATATGCAACAAGTTTGGATACTCAGCAATATTTTGTAGAATGAACAATGGAGGTTATCATCATAACCCTAACCCTAGGAACAATGCAAGAAGGAATGAAAATGCACGAAACAAAGAGAAAGGTTGCTGTAGTAATAAAGATGAAGTAGAATTTGACAAAGGCACAAATCAAGGAGGTATAGTCAGCACTGAAAGTAGTCAGGAAGGTAATGTAACCGATGGTAAGGATGAATCTTTACTTGACCCTTCTTTAAGTACTTAAATTATGTAAGCTTTTGTAGTTTAGGACTTAGGATTAGTGTAGATTAGGAATTTGAATGAGTTAAGTTTTGTGCAGTTAGATGTAGGTTTATTATGTTGTACTAATGCTATGGTTAAGTGCACAAAAGAAAATATTGTGTTTTGCGAGGTCGCAGAAAGTTTTATGATTGCAAGTTTGCAGAATCAACTTTTTGAGGTTTTAGCGGCAAAATAAATGAATGCGATGTTAGATCAAGTTAATGTGAAGTGTTATAAGGTCAAAATCAAAGTTATTACAATTACAAAGTGATTGAAAAGAGATTTGAAAGAAGAAAGGTGAGTTAAGGATGATTTGAAGAAGTTTGGAAGCAGTTTGCAGCGACGATCATACTGAAAACCCTAGACTTGCAAAGTTGAGGTATTTCTTAATCTTTAATCAGTTGATAAGATGGATATTTCTATGGTTCATAATGTTAAGGATAAGTATAGACCAAAGATTAAGAAAGAACCAGTAGAACCAATAGAAATTGATGATAGTTTAGCATTATCATCCGTACCAGATGGAGTATTGCACATTGAGAATGTTAAGGGATATCTAGGTTGTAAGTTTGAAACTTTGGGAGATGCAGACTTTAGTGATGATTATAGGAATTTGTACAATCAAGACATGTTAGTTAAACCAGCTTATGGGCACTTAGAGAACAATGAAATCATCAAATATTCCATGAAGTATGAATTCAATGATGAGGAATGTACCAAGATCATTTTAAGTAGAATCCACAATGGGAAATTCTAGATGGAGGATAGAGTTATTGATATAACTACTGACCTAATTCATGAAGTTACTAGATTATCTAAAGTTGGAGAGATTCCACTGAATGAAAAGAACATGAGGAAGATTGTTTTAGATAACACTGGATCGAGTTATAATGGTAGAGGAATTGTGATAAGCAAGATTAAGCAAGATGATGTTAGGTACCTTTGCAAGATCCTAACAACCAAATTCTATGGTAGTTCAAGGGAAGATGACATGGCTGCAGGAATGATTCATGTAGCTTATCTTATGTGTGTTGAGAAGAAACCAGTAGACCTATGTGAAATCTTGAAAATTTAGTTATTTGAGAACTTAGAAAAGATTAAGAAGGCTAAGTACACTCAGTTTAGGTTTTCATCTCTGATAACCTATATGTTTTTCCATATTTTGAGAAGATTTCCTTACACAATAGATTGGAGTGACAATGTGAACACAATGGAAAGAATAAACTCAGTTTACATGAAACACCTTTTTGATAAAGTTAATGATAGTGTGAAGCTTGTATTGAAGACTTTTCAGAATATTGTTAAGAACAAGTAAAGGATTCCTCAATCCTTAGTTGAAAAGTATAAAGATGACATTTGTTTTATGGTTGACACTAATTTTACCTACATTGTGTGTGCTATAAATGTGTCACACTTCTATGAATCATTACATGTAAGGAAACTCAAGAATGAGCCCTCACAAATCGATCCATAGCTCCCTAGGCATGGAGTGCAAGGGTTTTTAAGAATTCTCTCAGCTAGATCTATTTAGCCTATAACCTTGCTAGTAAACCATGCAATGGGAGATTCAATGAAGACAAGGGCAAGAATGCCAATATCCTCAAGAATCAAGAATGAAAATGCAATGCAATGCAAGCTAGACTATGAAAATGAAAGAATAATGCAACTAAGCTATGAAAGGAAAGAACAAGTGTTACAACCCAAGCTAATTAATCTATGTGAGCTAATCTAGAGCATAGAAATGAAGCTAATCTAAGAAAGCATAAATATGAAGCTAAGATAAGAATGCAAGAATGAGATGTAGAATGCAAGAATGCTCCAAGTCTTCAAAAGCTCCAAAGTGACCTAGAAAACCTGCAGCATAAAGTTAGCATAAAAAGTTGGGGATCTAGAATGAAGAAGAGAGCTCTCCTTTTATAGGAAATGAGGAGAAATGGGCCATGGAGATTAAGAGGCAAAAGATTTAATCAACGGTGGAGTTTGAAAGAGGAGCAATCCATGTGCACACATATCCTCCAATGGAAAAATAAGAGTTGACTTTTGTGTCCATATGAGACAAAAAGTGCTTTTTCCCTTTTTATAAAATAAGAATAATGCTTTATTTGTGCAACTTAGGATAAGAGGAAAAGTGGGTGCTTTTATTTATTTAAAAGGGGAGGAAATATTCCTTTTAATCAAATAAAGACTTAGGATAAGATGGTTAGCCCATAAAAAATAATCGAATAAATGATAGAGCTAGGATTTGATCAAGAATAAGCAATTGATGATTTAGCAAATGGGGGCTAATAGTCTAGGTGACCATTTTTAGGTGTATACATTTGCCCCTCTTTGACTAATGTGTGATCAATCTAGGAACACATGTAGTCAAAGAATGAAGTTGAAATGTGAGATCGATTTGGGATCACAAAGCAACTCAGATTAGCCAAGAAAGCAAGAGATAGCCAAGAAAGCAAGCAATAGCATTCTGACTCCAAAGAATGAAGTGCAGAAAAATAGTAAATCCTACATGGTCAGCTTGGTAGTGACAGTACTGAACACTTAGGAAAGAAATAGCCAATAAGATATGATGTGTCTGCCCCCTCGGGATTGAGAGTGAAATCTAGGTAGAGGGAAAGCAGAAGCAAGAGAGACATGATCAAATCACTAGAAATCATAATCGAAGCTGAAGAGAATAGAACAACCATCAAGTAGTGAAGGTATGCCCACACACATGGGATCTGGGGCATGAACCAAGTGGTCCCTCAACCCAGAAACACCACGGAGGGGTATTTGAACTTGGGAGTTGAAAGTGAATGAAAGATGGGAAGTTTGAAAGAGATGGAGATGAAGAGGTGAAGAATGCCATAGTGAAGATCGAAGGATCAGGCCTCAAAAAGGTTAGCCAACTATGTGGAAGAGGGGGCAAAGGTGATTTGGATGATCAAGGTGAACTTAGATTTCGGTTTTGATCCTGAAATGAAAGGAAAATGATGTGATATGAAAGATAAGAAGAGAAAGACATGATCAGGAAGAAGCGAAAGGTGAGTGCAGTTGATTAACAAGTCCATGTAAGATGAAAAGGAGAGCTCTCTCCATATGCAAGATGCAAAACTAAACTAACATGAACTTAAAAATGCAAGCTACATGAAAAGTGGTTTACTTGCAAGGTCACAAAGCCAATAGACATCTAATATTCATCATTGAGCATTATTGATAGCATCGCAAGATCATACAATACACACTAGCATAACTATGTGGATCTGAATATGATCTATATCAGATAGAAATGTGGAAATCCCACCTAGGCATCAAAGACATGCAAATCAAGATGACTAGTGCAGTGAGATTACATAAGTTTGATATAGCAAGATTATGCTCACATCGAGACACAAGAAATTCAAGATGACTAGAAGCATGCACTTGCGAAACAGTCAAGGATAATACCTTGTAGATCCCAAGTGTCAAGTAAGACCAGCATAAATTCTCATGACAGTTAGGACCAACAAAATATACCCACAAGTAGAAAAAGCAATAAAGATGTTCTCATACCCTCAGTCTTCTAGCTATGCATCATTGAAAATGATCATAGGGGGAGAACACTCAGCAAAGAAATCATCACAGACAGCACACACAAAAAAATAAAGTCAAACAAGTCTCAGCGAGTCAAAATGTTTAAGTGCGTGTGTGTAGGTCATAGAGTCAAACTTTGAGTATCACATCTGCTAGTGAGAAATATTGCATCATCTAGACTGTGGGTAGGATATCTGATAAGTGTTAAGAAACACTTGACGCAAGGGTAGTGTTGAAAAACACAGTTGGGGTGGTGTTGAAAAACACCATTTGTGAGGTGCCTAAGAAACCCAGACACACAAAGAGACCCAAGATAAGCTCAAAATAATGTATGCCCCCTAGACTAAGACAAGAGTCAATTCCAGGCTAGGAGAGGCAAAGCGAGAAGTGGAGTGAATGAGCACCATGCAAGACTGATAGACATAGGTGCAGAGGGTCTCAAGAAATGCCTATTTCTAGGTTTTCACCACTTGATAGATTTATTGCAATTTTTTTTTTTTAGGACTTTTTATAATTTTTTTGTATTTTTGCTACCAAGGAGCCTGTTTCCAGGTTTTCACCAAGGCACTTTTTCAATTTTTTTTGATTTTTTGAAATTTTTTGATTTTTTTGGTGAGACATCAAAGTGCCTACTACTAGGTTTTCACTAGGATGCTCATTTTTTTAGTACTTTTTATGCTTTTTAGGATTTTTTCAGCATTATATATGAATTTTTTTGGTATTTTTTCAGGACATTTTATGCTTTTTAGGATTTTTTTAGCATCATTTATGAATTTTTTTGGAATTTTTTCAGGATCATAAAATATGTACAAAGGATGCCCCAAACAGAAATGGGCATCAAGAATCTGCTTCCTCTGATGTAGAGAACTGATAGGCCCCAGGCCCAAATGCTGCAACTGTGACAATAGGAGGTCTCAACTAGTTCGACCAATAATAACCAGCCCTGAGCAATGTCTGAGCTAGCGGAGGATCATTAGAATGTGATCCACATATGCCATCATGGATTTTAGCTGGCACTTTTTCTGACTCCTCTATTTCTAGACACTTAAGGAGAGTTCCATCTAGACCCTTCCTATACAAGTCACCAGAGACAAAGGCAAAGTGTAAGGGATGGCAGAAGGAATGGCGTGGTGGATTTGCAAGAGGAATATGAGGTGGAAGATATGAAAAGATGGTAGGATTGTAAGATTTGTGAGCAGGATAGCGTAATTCGTCCACCAGGAACTTGAAGTGAAATTTATGCTTTTTCATTTGTAAGATGGATGTTGAAGTAACCAAGGCATTACTAACTTTGTTCTTGGCTCTAGGAATGGGCTGAAGTATAATAGATATGAGATCATGCTTGAGGTAGTGCATCATTTTTTTGTAGAGAATCAGCTTGTCATCTTTTATTTGAGAATCATTATTTTTGAGCAGATTTTTATTTTTACTTTTCTTAGGTGCGGATACCGCCACAATGTGGTTTTCACCATCCGACCATTGCTCTTTTCTTTTGACTTGATGACCATGATGTTTGATTGCTGATTCAATCTTTTTTGTTGCTAGTTCACTGGTGGAAGAAGTAACAGGTGTTGATGCGAGATGAAATGAAGTGACTGGTTCAATAGCATTGATTTGAGGGGTGTCATCTTGGGTAACAAGAGAGGTTGATCCTATAGGGTAAGCTCCAAAAGTAGCTAGATCTAGATTTTTCATAGAAGGACCAACGTAGTCTACTAAGGCAATATGGGGAACAAACTCATCAGACCCCACACAAGACCCATCAACCACGTCGGGATGGTTACTACAAGAATGAACCATATCAACATCCATATCATCAGTAGATATACATTTTTCTCCCCAAAGAAGTGAAGTAGAGGGAAGATCATCTCCCATTTGAACCATAGTGTGTAGTGGTGACTCATCTGTATCTGTGTCTGAATTACTGAGTATGGGAGTATTTCTAGAATCCTCTCTATAGATCCACTCTTGAATAGCTTATTCTTCTCTTTCTACTTCTAAAGGAATGGATGAAGGAAAAAAGGTATCAAAGATCACCATAGCAGAAGTGGAAGGCTTCATCTGATCAGAAGGTTTCCCATATGACCTAGGAGAAACAGGTATAGAAGAAAAGGAATCCAGCGTATATTCACCCATACCAAGGCTCATCATCTTAAGTGTTTTCTCAGTAGCAACTAGAGGCATACTAGGATCAACAGAAGGTTCATTGTGAGGAACAAATTTTTCAGCAGCAGCAAGAGCATTAATAGCAATAGTATGGTCTCTAGGAATCACAACCTCAGTGCCATTGTACGGAAATTTGACACACTGATGATAAGTGGAAGGAATAGCCTGCATGTCATGGATCCAAGGATGACCCAAAAGAATGTTATAGGTGAGTGGGATGTCCAATACTTGGAAGCTAATATCTTTCTTGATAGGGCCCACTCGGACAGGCAGCGTGACAAGACCTTTGGAAGATCTTTCCACTTCATCATAAGCTTTTATAGTAATCTTCTTCTTGGAATCCACATCCAATTCTGACAAACCCAATTGTTGTATGACATTGAAAGAAACAATATTTAACCCTGCACCATTGTCTATCAGGACTCGGTGGACTCGGGTATTGTAGACTAGAACTTCAATGTGTAAAGCTAGATTATGAGGGTGAGCAATAGATATGTCATCTTCTGCAGAAAAGGAGAGAGATAGTGGAGATGAAATGTGGTTGACCATAGCTTGAAATTGATCTGGATCAATGCCATTGGGAACACGTGTTGTACGTAGAGCCTCATCAAGAATCTCTCTATGCGAAGAGGATAACCAAAGAAACTCAAGGATAGATATCTGTGCTGGTGTCTTTTGCAAATGTTGGACAAGATCATAGCTAGGGGTGGCTGAAGGAGCCACTTGTTTGGAAGGCAAAGCTTGCTTGGGATCTTGTGCAGTTTTAAGGACAATCTTGGCTTGCCCCCTAGTAACATCATTCAGTGTCTCACTTCGAGAAGATGAACTACCACGTGTTTGCAAGACTAACTTTGGCTTACCATGATTGGTGTTATTATCATCTTGAGACCTCATCATTAGAACACTCTCAATGGGCTCTACCATGTTAATCACAAGCATATTAGAAGGATACATGTAATTGATCTTTGCATCATGATTCTTCTTATGTGTTTGACAGGTTTCCCCCTTATCATGCTTAGGTAGAGGATCTTTGAAAGCTGTGTGATCAGAATTTTTAGTTAAGCCATCAGTGGAGATTGTGTCATTCTCAATAAGATCTTGAATATCATCCTTAAGCCTAAAACAATTGTCTGTTGGATGTCACTTGTTTCTATGATAATGGTAGTAATGATCCTCTCTCCACCAATCAGGCTTATTTATTGGATCCCAGTTACCAGGTTTATCAGGAAGCGTAAGATATCCATTGTCAACCAAAGTCTTAAGGATCACATCGTAAGGTTCTACCAACTTGGTATAGACTTGCTTTCGAAATGACTTCTTAGGCTTATTTGCATATTGAGGTTTAGGAGCATTGTGAGTGTTGCTAGCTTCTTGTTGTTTTGCTGCATAGATAGTGTTGGAGAGATTGAAAGTGGGCTCTTTAACTTTAGGAGCATCAACAACCCCATCATTAACAACATACTTGTTTTTATTCCAAGGTTTGTTTTTGTCTTTGCCATTGCCTTTAGCATCTTTATTAATAACAATATCCCCTTTTCTTATAGCTACATCCTCAATTCGATATGCACTTTCAACCATGTCATTGAAAGAGGAGAACAGTTGCTTCCTTAGATCATAAAATAGCTCAGGCACAAGTGTGTTGACAAAAATGTCAATCTTTTCTCTTTCAGGTAGCAGACAAGGATATCTAGAATACAATGACCTCCAACATTGTAAGTAAGTTGCAAATGGCTCACCTTGATGTTGTCTTAAATTACCAAGATCTATCATGGTGACAGGTTGTTGGATGTTGTAAGAATAATGTTGTGTGAAGCACATAGCCAACTCATCAAAAGTCTTCAAAGGAGGTGTCAACTTTGCAAACCATTCTAAAGCTTGTCCTCTTAAGCTTCGAGGGAATAATCGTAGCAAAACTGTGTCTTCATGAAGAAAGTCCATGCTAAGAGCATAAAAGTGATGCACATGGTCATGGGGATCACCATTTCCATCATACTTTTCATATTTGGGAACCTCAATATCCCTAGGAAATGGGACCATGTATAGAATTTTATCAAAAGGAAGAGCACAAATTGATTCTACAAAAGAGACTGTTGGAGGCTCTCTTTCTATTGCCATTTGGGTAAGGCATTGATTTGTCCAATGTAGTTCTTCTTGAAGGACTTCCAATTCAGTTGGTACTCTTTTTTGGACAATTTGTCTGACATCATAGCCGGGAGGAAGCTTGTATCCTCTAGAAGTCATATATTGAAAATATTGATCACCATTATGCTCTAAAAGCTTATGCATCATTCGTTGGAAATCCACATCTTGTTCACATCTCATAAGATCCTTAGTAGAAATCTCATCATTAGGCTCTACCTCATGTTGAGGGGGAGGAGGTCTAGGTGGTGAAGAAGGCATAGAAAAAGTTGGCCTTGGAGGAGATCTTGTTGGCGTGTTTTTGTCATTGTTGCCATTGTTAAAAAGAGGTCTATGCTCATGATTACTAGTCTCAAGTTGCTCATGAAATGTCCCTCTATAAGCCATGCGCCTAGTAGCATCCATCCTTTGTTGATTGTGTTCTTTTTCTAAGTGTGCTTGGTTATCCTTACGCTTAAAGTGTTCTTGCAAGAGTTGAAATTTTTCTTGTTCAGTCAAAGTGAGTGAGACACTGTCTGTGTTTTTGGGGGTCTTGAATGCAAAAAAGAGGAAACCTCCTTTATACCATAGTGTAGCCTTAGAATTCTTAGATTGGTCAGAACTAGAATTGTTGTTGCTAATGGGTGCTTTTGAACATCTAGTTGGAGAAGGTAACTGTGTATAATTGAATGGAGGATGACTCTCCTGCTCAAATTGAGACCGAGTTGTAACCAGCATGAAAAGAGATGTTGGTCAACTAATAGAATGAGATAAAGTTTCTCAGATTTGAGATAAGAAAAGCTAATAAAGATCACTTGTCAAAGTAGAACAATAGAGAGATGGCTCATCAAAAGTGCTCAAGCACTTACAACAATCAATTGACTAAAGCTGAGCAATGAGAAAGAAGCTCAATAAGCAAGTAGCTAGAGAGGTAACCGTGATGCGACAAGTGATCAAGAGTAGCATTCGTTAAACTCAAACCTAATAGTTTTAGCTCATTTGTTTCAGTCTAGAACAAATCTAAGCATGTAGGTAACAAACTAGTTTCAGGTAAGAATAGAAAAAGACACTCTACGATAGGTTAAAGTGCAATTTTAGCCACTCTGAATTGCAGTAATGATAGGACAGCAAAAATATTTTGGGCAATACTTTCCAGGCAGACAGGGCAATACTTCTTAGTTCGGGCGATACTTCACTTTAAGCCAGGTGATAGACTATAGTATGGTTGGGCGATAGACTCTAGGCTAGCGGGGTGATAGTCCAGAAGGCACGAACTATCGCACGATATACCTCAGCAAAGTGCGTGATAAAATAGCAGGGCACAAACTATCGCACGATATTTCTCAGTAAGGCATGCGATACTGTTGTAGATTCATATGACTTTTTGACTAGTGAACATAAAATTCTTAGTTTTAAAGCATTTTGATCAAGTTCAAAGGTTGGATAGTGCAATTTCTCAATTTGACAAGCAGTAATAGTAGATAAAAGACAGGTTTGCAAACGGTAGGTGATCAAACATGTCATAGAACACTTGAAACAAGGGCAAAAGCAACCTTGCCAAGACAAGCACTTGTGATATCAAAATAGAAAACCTTATGAACGCTACCGTGTCTTTGAATGTTGAAAACATTTACACAGGCATAGCACAATTGAAGACAATTCAAGCAATTACTACCTAGAAGGACAAGGCTCATTACTTAGCAACATGGCCCACAACTTGATGCTCCCTTGCCTCACACCAAGTGGTTGCCCATAAGAGATATTGGCATTGTCATGGAAGTGTCAAAAACACAACCAAAGGAACACATATAGTGAGTGTCTTGGGGTGATCCGGGTAAGTCCACTTGGATCAATCCTTGCACCAAGAAGCTAAGTGGCTAAAAGAAGGTGGCCTCTATCTAATGGTTCGTAGTAAGGGCTTCCATTCATAACACCCCTCTTGCTCCTCATAAAGGACTAGGACCTCGTGACCTCAAGAGTACCTTAAGCATTCTTGCTCAATGCTTTCCCCATGGTCACAATCCCATGAGCTACTAACATCAAGCGAAGACAAGTGTTATGTCTACCAAGGTTTTGTGTCCTCGATAGCCTTGAGATTATAGTGAGTTGGAATCACTCGCCACCAAGGAAAATGATTCCTTGGGTCATTCCTCTTGATTGCTCAAGAGCAGGCCCACTAAAGGATCCTAAGCTAAACAAAGAGTGGATTAATTCTTGAGGTTCAAAGTTTTTGGTTCACCACAAGGGTGAAGAGCATACTCCCCTATCTCAAGAATCTCTCCCAAACACACCAAGAAAAGATTCAATTACCCCCTTGCTTTCAAAATCCCAAGATGGGTCAAGATTTCTGTTTCACCACAAGGGTGAAGAGCATACTCTCCTACCACCTCAAAATTTCTACAACAAGGTATTAAGTGCCTATGAAAGGAAACAACTAGTATATGCTGCACTTAATAAAGAAAGCAATTAAACAAGCAGTTGATTTGGTTTTTTATGCTTAGGGTAGCCCTACAAAAACCATTAGTAGCCCTCTTTGACTTGCGATTTTAGCAAATTTCAAGCAAGAAGCACCTACAACCACAACTTGTTAGACCAACAAGAGTTAGGAGAATCAAAATCCAAAATCTAACAATGATTAGTACATGAAAAAAATTAGATAATGTGCAAAAATAAATAATCAAATGATAAAATCTAAAAATGAAACCATCATGGTTGGATTAGGCTCAGAAAGTCATTTCCAATGATATATCACACTTAAACTTTTGATACCATTTGCAAAATTTCAAAAAAAATGGGCACCCATTTTCCTAAGTGGCACGGATTTGAAAATGCTAGAAATTTTAGAAAATTTCAAAAAGATAGCAGAGAACCTCAAACTTGCAAGATGGATAAAATAACTCAAAAATAGGTCACTACCAGGTATAGACACAGTATCACGTGATACTTCACCTGACACCAGGTGATACTTTTAGTCTGCGCGATATTTTGCCTTATACTAGGCGATGCTTCGCCCGACACCAGGTGATACACCTTAATACAGGCGTGCGATTCTTCTGAGACGTGAAGTGTCATGCAAGTATTATAAGGTATATCACATGATATACTGAGAAGTATCATGCGATATACTGAGAAGTATCGTGCGATATTCTGAGATAGAAAACTAGAGAACAAAAATTACACTAAAAACTTGCCGAAAAATTGATGAAAAATGATGAAAATGCAGAAAAAGAAGGGACAAAGCTAGTCTACTCTACCCCATGGTGGGTGCCAAAAATATGTGCTATAAATGTGTCACACTTCTATGAATCATTACATGTAAGGAAACTCAAGAATGAGCCCTCACAAATCGATCCATAGCTCCCTAGGCATGGAGTGCAAGGGTTTTTAAGAATGCTCTCAGCTAGAGCTATTTAGCCTATAACCTTGCTAGTAAACCATGCAATGGGAGATTCAATGAAGACAAGGGCAAGAATGCCAATATCCTCAAGAATCAAGAATGAAAATGCAATGTAATGCAAGCTAGACTATGAAAATGAAAGAACAATGCAACTAAGCTATGAAAGGAAAGAACAAGTGTTACAACCCAAGCTAATTAATCTATGTGAGCTAATCTAGAGCATAGAAATGAAGCTAATCTAAGAAAGCATAAATATGAAGCTAAGCTAAGAATGCAAGAATGAGATGTAGAATGCAAGAATGCTCCAAATTTTCAAAAGCTCTAAAGTGACCTAGAAAACCTGCAGCATAAAGTTAGCATAAAAAGTTGGGGATCTAGAATGAAGAAGAGAGCTCTCCTTTTATAGGAAATGAGGAGAAATGAGCCATGGAGATTAAGAGGCAAAAGATTTAATCAACGGTGGAGTTTGAAAGAGGAGCAATCCATGTGCACACATATCCTCCAATGGGAAAATAAGAGTTGACTTTTGTGTCCATATGAGACAAAAAGTGCTTTTTCCCTTTTTATAAAATAAGAATAATGCTTTATTTGTGCAACTTAGGATAAGAGGAAAAGTGGGAGCTTTTATTTATTTAAAAGGGGAGGAAATATTCCTTTTAATCAAATAAAGACTTAGGATAAGATGGTTAGCCCATAAAAAATAATCGAATAAATGATAGAGCTAGGATTTGATCAAGAATAAGCAATTAATGATTTAGCAAATGGGGGCTAATAGTCTAGGTGACCATTTTTAGGTGTATACACATTGAAGCAGTTGAGCCTAGAATGGAATTCATAGACTCTCTTGGCTATGAATTATCTGAAGTAGAAACAGTAGGATATGTGAACAAATTGTTAAAGTGTGAGTTGGATGGTCATGCAAACAAGTTTGGAACCTATGAAGAGAATTTCAACTCTGCAATAAGTTTGAGAGAAAAGAAGTAATCTAGTAAGAGAGTTGAGTCTACTATGAAGAAGATATTGAAAGAATCAGGTATGTCAAGTCATGAGTTTGACATAGCTAAGAAGACTGTAGAAGCCTTGAGGCAAATTGAGAATCTTGTAATTCCACCTGAGACATCAAGTGCAGATCCTATTGATCCGATTGCAGTAAAGGTAAAAGTTGAAGTACCTGAAAAAGATGAAGGAGATAAATCTTTTTCTCCTATTACTAGCAAAAGAGTAAAAGTGAGTGCAACAAGACCTGGCAAGAGATAGAAAGTGGTTGTACCACCTATACCAAAAAATGTAGCAGTAATTAAAGATGATGATGCAGTTTCAGTCAAGAAGAAAACTTAGAAACCAAGAATTGAAAGAGTGAATGAAGATATATTGAAGCATGGAGACTTCACAAAGTTTAATAAATTCTATGATCTATATGGATCATTTGATAGATTGAACTTTGAAAATGCAATGGTTACACATATGATTGTGGTAGATAAGAAACTTAGCACCATTCATGGTAAGATCCCAGAAGATTTGTATAATAGACTTGTGAATAGAAAACAAAGAGCACAAGAAGAAGACATGAAGATGAGAGAACATGTAATCAGATATTTCTATGAAGTTAAGGATGAAGATCATTTGAAGAGATTCTTGAAGTCTCTTGGAACTTTATTGAGAACAAAGAGAAGAAGAATCCTTATAATGGGAGGAAAAAAGGAGGAAGTATAGAAAGAGACAGAGCAAGTAGTAATGCAAGTTCTTGCAGATTTAGTTGCAGAAAAGCATGTTGAATCAGACCCTCAGCAAAAGCAATCAGAGGAACCGCATGTAGAGAAATTTGGTATTGAAAAAGTTCCATCTTCTTCACATATCAATATTGGAAAAGAATCAATGGATATTGAAGGCACCAAAGTGACTTTAGAATCAAATGATGCAGTATTTCATGATCTTGGAAATATTGTTGACAATTTGGCTTTGGAAGAGTAAGAAACGGTTATAGAATCAGAGAAGAATATAGAGGCAGAGGAAGCACCAATAGTATCAGAACCAGTTCCAGTAGAATAGTCAGTTAAAGGCAAATAAATTTTGATAGAGGCCACTACCTCTAGTGCACCCTCTAAACTAGTTGAAGACATTAGTGCACCTGATAGTAGAAGAGGCATATTGGCTCAATGTTTGAAGACCTTGGCAAAGAAGTTGAAGATGATGATCAGCTTGAGTTCATTACATCTCTGAACAAAATTATTGGAAAGAATAAGAAGGTGAAAGACGTTGAAGGAAAAGTTAGAGTTTTGACAGAGAAACTTGAGAGTGTGATCAGTACTAAGGTATCTAAATCAGATCCACTTGAGAAAGCTCAATCAGTAATAAATTCTTTTGACTCTGAATTTTCTAACTTGAAGGATATTGCGAAGATAAAAGTTCAGGAAGACTTTGAAGAAGAAATGCAACAAACTTTGAGTGTAAATATTTGGAATGACATTGGTAGTCTAGATGTATGTATAAAGAATTTGAGGAGACATTTTGAGATAGGAAAGAAATTGTACATACAATGTACTAAATCAGAAATCATAACAGTTGAAGAGGATAAGAAGATAAGAGAGAAGTTAGATACTATTTCAGCTGAGACAAACAGCTTGACAAGCCCTAATGTCAAGATAAGTTCTGTTGAGAAGAACATAAGGAAATTGAAAGATGAAATTAGAATGATAGCAAAGGAGAAGAATAGAAAGATGATCAGGGTTAACATCTTGAGAGAGCATATCTCAATCAAGATATCAATTGTTGAAGATCAAATTGAGTAGTGTCTTTCAGCGAAGACATCATTTCAGAAGTTTAGCTTCAATTCCCTGCAAGCTTGTCAGACAACAGCATATGAATTGAGTACTCTACTCAATGTTGTTGAATCCATCAAGATGATATGGGAGAAAGATTTTGAATCTTGGAAGTTAGAGTTTGGTGATTGTGTTGCAAGCCTACCGGCTTTGCAATAACTGATAATAAGGTATAAAGTTTTTGAAATTTTTGTACACCCTATCTTTGTCATTGTTGTCAAAGGGGGAGAGATAGTAGTAGAAAATTCTATATATGTTGAGGAAGGATACTCATAGGGGGAGCTATTCTATAGAGTATGATATTATATACATATTGTATAACTTTTGGCCACAAAATTTTGTATAAATTTTTTTTGAAGTTTTGTTTGCACACTTAGCCAATTTTCCCATATGTTGCCACCAATGACAAAGGGGGAGATTGTTAGAATTTTGGCTAATGTGGATGCATAGATGTTGTCATTATGGAAACATATGATCTCTATTAAGAGCGTAGAATCTAGACTGCAAGTATGCAAAGTTGAAGAAAGAAATTGTCTAAGTTTGGATACAGTCATCCTGATAGAGCACCTGATGAAGATTTAGTTGGCGACATCCACTAGAGAAATATTTTTTTTTGCATAGTTAAATAAAGCTTCTATAGACCATGAGGATACCCCATCTTAGTGTGCATAAATTTTGGAGTAGTACGGACAAAGTTATTCAAAGTTTACCGAAGATAGTTTTGCAGACAGAGCAATTTTTGGAGACAGTCTTAGTGAAAGAGTTAAGGGATTATTTTTTCTTGTCAAAATAATGACTTAACATTATGAAGGGATGACATCCTAGATGTTTACTCTTGGAATAATTATTTTGGATGCCGACCATGTAAAGTTATTAGCTTTAATAACTCATATATTAGGCATACTTGAAATGTAATGAAAGATAGAAGTGATATGTAAAAAGAAAGAAAAGATAACTTGTGATAGTTGTATATTGTGATAGAAGCAAAGGCTATTGATGAGAAGTTGTAAGCAGTACCATATTACAGTCAGAAACATTTTTGTATTACCTTTTTGGGCAGTGAGCTGAGCTGGTGATCAAGTTTTGTAATCTAAACTCCTAACAGGGTTAAGGCTTCTAACAAGGCCTAAAGTCCTTTAACCAGGACAGATCTACTATACATTATAAATTGACTCCTAATAGGGTCCAATATCCCTAACAAGATACTTTTGATTAGTGATCTTTGTGGGTACCATCCCCACTGGGGTTTTCCCTTGGCCAGGGTTTCCTCAAGAACATATGATGTGTTATGAGTTCTTTCTATTTACTGCTATGTTTGTTAATCAGCTTGATAATCTTTGTATGCACTAAAGTAATCTATTATATCCATAAGTGGGAAAAAGAAAAAGTTTGTGAAATACTGATTCACCCCCCCTCTCAGTATTTCCTATTTCTAACATAGCTAGGATGAGTTAAAGTCCCTTTGGTCACTAGTTCACTGGGTTAAGTGGTGAGTTAAGGTTTTGTTTCGTGAACAAGAAATGCCTTGTCGCATGTTTGCTGGAGGTAAACCTGAGGTGTCTGGTTGAGTTAAGATCATAAAAGACCATGAAAGGGAGGAATCGAACGGTCAGGAGTTAAGGTTGATTTAGATTCAAATGATGACCACCGATTTACTGCTGGCACTTGAAACTGATTGTTTGTTTTCAAATTCAAATTTCTTAGAGGGTTTCCTGTGACCAAAAGGACTAGAATTCAATGTAGAAGTGACTGGAGCTAGTAAAAGATGATCTGTTTTCCATTGCAGTGTGGTCCAGGGTGTGCCATGTTCATCTGCAAGGGTTTGTACTATGTGGTTTTGTGCTCAAGGCATGTTGCAGGTTGACATTTTGGGTGTTTTTGTGATTCTCAGTACCTTCTCAAAGAATTTATCATGATTAGAATCACTCTGGGATTTTCTTTCTCCTAGTTTTCTGGGTTTCTTCTCCTGTAATAAATTTGTGACCATTTCTAGTGGGTTTAGTGGGTGAAACCCTAACCCTAGTTACCCGAAGCTTGATGCATCCTCTTTGAGGATTCCAAGGTGACTAGTGGTGGCATATATTGCAGGATTTTTGACTTAGTGTGGGTTCCAAAACTTTCTTTCAGTCCCTGGTTGTTGTTGATGGTATTATACTAATCAAGGAGAGCTTGGATTTTGGGTCTTTTCCTTTGGTATTTTGTTGCTTGGTAATGTATTGATTTTTGAAAATTAATGAGAATACACTTGAATTCGTGTTTCAAATCTCTAATTGTCTTCTTTTTCTGATTGTGGATTCATATATGTTAAGGTCACAAAGTGGATTAGCATATGGTAAACAAAGAGTATTATGAGATCAGCTTGGAGTTCCTAACAAAGTTAGGATTAAAGCCTTTAGGGTGATTTTAGTGAGTTCATTATTAGATTGGAATTTGATGATCATGTTTGGGAGTGAGGGGAGTAATAGGAAAAGAACTTACCCTGAGTTCATGAGTGTTTGAGTTAAGGTTTAGTTGATACATGTTATCAAGTGACTCTTTTCCCTGGTTAAGGCACTGATCTCTTCTCTAGAGGCAGTCCATCATCATTAATGACACAAACAAATTAAATGATCAAATCCTTAAACTAGTTAGTAAAGAGTATATTGGTATAACATTTTATGATTCCTTTGAAGAAGTGAATCAAGGGTACACCTGCCTAAGCTTTAAGGCTCAAAGTGTAGGAGGATCTCTTTTGATCCTTGTTAATTGGCCCTCTTCCTTGTGGACTTTGGAGTGGTGATAGAGTCAAAAGTTATATTAAAATTATCCATCAAAGTATAAATCTACAAGTTGAAGATGGAACTCCCAACAAAATGGTGACTCTACTGGGGAGAGTCTAGAGATAAAGCTACAAAGTGCACTCTTGTTTTCTTGTTGTATTCAGTTGAAAGATTTCTCATCTAGGTGGGTGGCGAATCAAGAGGTTAGAACCAGTGTCATACTATAATCATGGACAAAAGGAGGAATACTAGGTCCTTTGTCAGAAAGAATTTGGAGGTCACTCTGGAGAAATTGCCTAGATAGGAGAAGAAGAGTTGGATTAGAAGGAATGGTGAGTCTACTAGTGCTCCCATAAGAGAACAAAGAAATACTAGAGGTAGAGCACCACATGTTTCCTCAAGTGAGGAAGGTTCACAAGATAGAGTTTCTAGATTAGATGGTGGTCGCTCTAAAGATAGATTTTATGATACCCCAGAGGTTGTATTTCAGGACAAAGGTCCATTGCCTACAGGTCAGGATGAACAAGCTAGAGAGATGGGTTTGGAGATTGATTTAGACCTTGATGAAGATAATTTCAGAAGGGAGCCCATGAGACTAAGGCAAGTCCACTTGCCATATCAAAATCTTACTGGTATGGATGTGTCATCACATTCTGATGACATTATGGTGGACCCAGATGATTTAAATGCACTAAGGTTATAGTTGGTAGAGCAGGATGCCATACATAAGAGGTTACAAGGGGAGAGAGAAGCTAAAAAGGTGAATGCTCTGATAGAAAGATAGTCTCTCCTTAGAAAGATTAATGAAATGAAGGAGAGAAACAAGATTCTTGCTGCTCCTAAGACTTTGCAACATGATGTTTTTGGTGATCTTGAGGCTTTGAGGAGTGAGCAAGAGCGCTTACTGCAAGATCATGAATTTGATCAAGAGGGCCCTATGGTTAGACAGGTTCAAAGTTATGTTCCTTTCCCTAAAGATACATATGGGTATGAGATCACTAGGCCTGTTGTTGTTGCTGGTGAGAAAGGAAAAAAAAAGATGGTGGGACATCAAACAAGTAGATCATTGACAATACCAGGGGTCCCACCACCCAATTCAAATAAGGACACAGAGATAGAAAGAAGATGAGGACCTTGCAAGAGAATTAGAAAAGGCTGAAATTGAAGCCTCCATTGCAAAAAAGAGAAGAAAGATCTAGTTCTTGAAGGCTTCATCAACTAATGCTCTTGGTCCATCTACTAGTGAACTAGGTATGCCATCTATGACTAATACTATTCCACTTAGTAATGCTACTACTAGTTCAATTCCTTCTTCATCTGCTAGGATAGGTGTTGATCCTAAGCAACAGTCAAATGCACAAGTAGATGGAAATGTAAATGCAAATGTTAATCCTAGGGTTAACACTAGTTTAAGTTTTCAAAGAAGACCTATGCAATTAGAAGGCTATAGGCAAATTAGTTTTGATGGAATTCTTGGCTACCCGAATGCTTTTCCAAATGATATAAGAGATAAGGTACCTAAGTTTGCTGGTAATAATGTTATTAGTTGTGAGGAGCATCTTAGGTTATTTGTGATATACTTAATGATTATGAGGTAGAGCATGAGGATGTAGTCATGAAATTATTTGTTCAATCTCTAATGGAGGATGCTAGAGATTGGTTTAAGAGACTTCCTAATAAATGTATTGATACTTGGGATTCTTTTGAGAGATGTTTCAAAGAATAGTATGGTGATAGGCCTAATGCTAGTTTCATGTTGAATGAATTCAATACTGTAAGGAAAAATCAGAATGAGACTACAGCTGAATTCAACATGAGATTTCAGAAGGGTATGCATAAGTTATTCCAAGTTATACGGTTAGATGACAATGTTTGTCTAACTACATACTTCAATACATTTGATGGAAAGATGGGATACTTGTTGAGGGACAAAGAACCAAGAACTCTTAGAGATACTTTTAGGATTGCTATCAATATTGAGAACAATATGAAGATATTAGGGAAATTGGGTGGAAAGAGAGATGACCCTAAGTTGTTTGGGGACAAGAAATACAAAAGAGAAAATGATAAGAGTGTTGGAGCTAGGAGGCAAGAAGAAGATAAATTGGATAAGATGCTCAATGCATTGAAAGATTTGAAGGCACCTACAAATAGGAACATAAGTGCTCCTACCAATGAAAGGCCTTAGTTCAACAACAATTTCAATAAGCAAAATAGATTGAAAAACTACCCCTACAACACCCAATGGAAGGATGGCAAGCCTATTGTCCCTGCTGCAAGAAATAATAATGATAGAGGTGTCCCTGACCCTATACAAAAATCTTCAATAAATGTCATGGAGGACATACCTTGGTGTGTTGCATGCCAGTCCCCTCATTCTGTAGAGCATTGTGTGGTTGCACATTCTATGGCTGCAAATCAAGATTATGGCAATGAGGAGATAGATCAAGAAGAAGATCAAGATGATGTTGGATGCAACATGGCTACTTCATATCTAGGATATGAAGATGATTATGATTTTGATGAAGAAGTAGATGTAAATGTGAAGAGACATAAATCAGGCCCTTTTTAATCAAGAAGTTTTTTCTGATAGTGAAGACATTGATAATAAGACATGTAACATGAACTCTTCTTCTGAGCCAATAAATTTAAGAAGACCTTCTAGAGAAGAGATGCATAGGATTACTATAGAAATGATTGCCCAAGTGCAAACTAGAGGCACAATGGCAAGGAATACAAATGAGAAAGCTACAGGAATGTTTATAAAGAGTACCAACTCTGGATAGCCTAATGAGAAAAAATTAAAAGGTGATCACATGGTGAAATTCAAGAATGTAAAAGGTAAGAATTGTGAGCCTAAGGGAGTTGGAGTTGAAAGAATTTCTAATGAGATTGAGAAGTTAGTTAACATAATGGCTAAGGTTGAAAAAATGAGGGTGGCCAATACACCTAATGTATTAGACAAACAAAAGGATACTAAGGCTATGCAGATTGAGATTCCTTCCACTACTCCTGTTGATATGTTATCTACATTATCTAAAATTATAGGTAAGGTTCCATTGTCAGAATTGTTGAGGATCCATGAACACAAAGACAAAGCTATTGCATGGGTAGATAATGTTCATAACAATGATGTTGCATGCAATGAATCTTAGGATAAAGCTTTGAAAGGTGTTACTCCTCAGGGAATTGTATCTCAAATTCCTTCTATATATTTGGACAGTTCTGTCAATGCCAGCCTTGAAAACATTGATCCATTCTTTTTAATTGTTCTTGTGAATGGAATGAAGTTAAGAAATTGTATGATTGATAGTGGTGCCTCTAATACTATCATGTCTTTTAAAATCATGGAGAAGTTGGGCCTTAAAGTTGATACAGTTCAAGGCAGATGTTGTGCAATGGATCAAAGGGAGGTACTAGTTATTGGGACTATCAATGTAATGCCATATAAGCTGGTAGCATATCCAGAGAAAAAGTTAACAATGAGTGTTTTGGTGGTGGACATCCCTCCTCATTATGGGATGCCGCTATCTAGAAGGTGGAGTGCTGCCATGGGTGGAAGTTTATAGTGTGATCTATCCTATGCCACTTTCAAGATTGATGATCAGTTTGTCAAGATTGATCGAGAGCCAAGAGTATGCCACATGATTGAGAGAAATATTGATAATGAAACTACATGTTTTGTGGATACTAATATTAATGCTTTTAGGGTAGAGATCCATGAACTTGAGAATGAACCTATTTTGTCACCTATCTCTATTGAGGTAAGTGTTAATTCTATGAAGGGTGATTTGTGGGTAATGTACATTGATGGTGCAAATTGCAAAGATGGAGCAGGAGCAGGTATTCTACTTATTTCTCCTAATGGAAATACCTACAAATTTTCTTTCACATTGAATTTCTTTTTTACCAAAAATATAGAAGAATATGAGGCATTGTTGTTAGGACTGAGGTTGGCACAAAAGCATGGTATTAAGTGTTTGAGTGTTGTTGGTGATTCTAAGTTGGTGGTGTCCCAAGTCAGGTCAGTATATGCTTCCAAGAACAAGAGGTTGAAACAATATAGGAATGCAGTTTGGGATTTGATTGAACATTTTGATGCCTTCAATATTGAATGGAAGGATAGGAGTAACAATAAGATGGATGACTTGTTAGCCAATATTGCAATCACTCCCACTAATATTACTTTTGCTAGTATCTCTAAAGTTGAAATTTAGGCTAGGCCTAGTATACCAGATAATATTGAGAATTGGAAAGTTTTTGATGATGATAATGATATCTTGAAGTTTATGAGTTGTGAAGATTAGTATCATTGTCAGGAATTTGATTGTTCAGCCTTGGTTGAGTCAGTAGAAGAAAGAGAGGTTGTCTTTGGCAATGAGGTTATTCAGCTTAGAACTAACAAGGTGCCCAAGGGGCTTTTTTTTTGGAGACTATCTTTGATAACCAGGATAGAGTTGAAAAGAATATTAAAAGAGAAGATCATGCTGATCTAGAGGAGATAAATCTTGGAACACATGAGGCACCTAAGAAGGTATACATTGGTAGAGATATATCTCAAAAGGTAAAGAAATCTTTGATTGAATTGTTAAGAAAATTCAAGCATGTTTTTGCACAGTCATATGATGACCTAAAGGTTTATAGAGAAGATTTGTTTCAGCATATTATTCCATTGAGAGAAGATGCTAAACCTTTCTGGCGAAAATAAAGGCTTATTAATCCCACCTTAGCACCCAAGATGCAAGAAGAGTTGATGAAGCTGAGAGATGCTAGAATTATCAAGCCTATAAGGCACTCTTCTTGGGTGTCAAACCTTGTTCCTATGAGAAAGAAGAATGGTGACATCAGGCTTTGTGTGGACTTCAAAAATTTGAACATCAGCTCATTAAAGGATAACTATTGTCTGCCCAATATGGAAGCTATGTTGCAGAGAGTGACCTGATTAGAATTGATGTCTATGATGGATGGTTTCTCTGGTTACAATCAGGTAATTGTCAAAGAATTAGAACAATTCAAGACACCTTTCACAATACCTTGGGGGACATATGTTTATGTGAGAATGCCTTTTGGTCTCACAAATGCTGGTTCTACTTTTCAGAGGTCAATGGATGTTTCCTTTTTAGATTTCATAAATGATTTCCTTGTTGTGTATCAAGATGATTTAACTGCCTATTCCAAGAAGGAAGAAGACCACTATATTCATTTAGAGAAAATATTTGTAAGGGCTTTGGAATATGGCATTTCATTAAACCCAAGGAAATTTGATTTTGGTGTCATTGAAGGTAAGTTGCTTGGCCACTTGGTTGGAAAGCAAGGAGTGAGAATTGACCCTGAGAGGGTAGCAGCCATTGATAAAATTTAGAGGCCAAAGAATGTTAAAGGGATTCAGTCCTTCTTTGGTCAAGTCAATTTTTTGAGGAGGTTTGTGAAAAACTTTGCAAAGGTTACTAGACCTATTTCTAAGATGTTGAAGAGGGGATCTACAATCAATTGGGAGGGTGAGCCTGATGAGGCTTTCAAAAATATTAAGCAGGCTATCAAAGATGCACCAGTGCTTAAGGCACCTGATTATAATGTCCCAATGCACATTTTTTCCTTTGCATCTTTTCACACTATTGCTGTAGTTTTGTTACAAAAGAATAAGGATGGTTTCAAGAAGCCTATTGCATTTTTTAGTAAATCTTTGCAGGCTGTTGAATTGAAGTATGACATAAATGAAAAATAAGCATATGCACTTGTGAAGGCAATCAAGGCTTTTAGGTGTTACTTGATGGGGGTAGTTGTGATGGCTTTTGTGCCAAGTGCAGCTGCGAAGGATATTTTCTCACAGTAGGAGGTGTCTAGGAGAAGATGTAGATGGATCAATAGGATCCAAGAATTCAATGTTGACATCCAGATTACCAAATTGGTTAGAGGACAGGGATTGGAAAAACTAATGGCTCAATCCAATCTTGATGCAAATCAGGTGAATCATTCTAAAATTGATTATACATGTGATATGGATGATTGTATCTGGTATTAGGATATCATCTATTACTTGAGAAATATGAGTTGTCCAGCAGGAATGAATGATAATCAGAAGAGGACATTAAAATTACAGGCCATCAAGTATGTGATTGTGAAGTGTAAATTATATAGAAAGAATTTGGATTGCATACTGTTGAAATGTGTAGATGAAAATCAGGCTAACAAGTTGTTGAAAGAAATGCATGAGGGAGTTTGTGGTGGGCATTATATGGGTAAAACTACTGCTCATAAAATCTTGAGAGAAGGATTCTGGTGGCCCACAATCTTCAAGGATGTAGAGCAGTTGGTAAGGAGGTGTGATGCTTGTCAAAGGTTCTCTGGTAAGCTTAAATTTTTAGGTAATGTGCCATTAAAACTAGTAGAAGTACAGGCTCCTTTCCAACAATGGGGGATTGATTTCATAGGGGAGATACCAAACAAGTCAAGTGGAGGACACTTGTGGATCTTAGTTGCCACTGATTACTTTACAAAGTGGGTAGAGGCTATACCTACAAGAAATGCAACTAGTAAGGTGGTAATTGATTTTTTGTTGAATTATATTGTTACAAGGTTTGGTTGCCCTGAGAGAATAGTAAGTGATAATGCAATGTTCTTCAGGTCTATTGAATATAAGGACTTCTGCAAAGGTTTGGGAATTCAGATTTCTAATTCCTCACCTTATCATCCACAAGGAAATGGATAGGCAAAATCTACTAATAAGACTTTGATTAAAATTGTAAAGAGGATTCTTGAAAAGAATAAGAGAGCATGGAATTCAAAGCTGCCACCAGTGCTATGGGCTGATAGGGTAACTGTGAAGAGGGCAATCGATTGTGCACCATTTGACCTGGTATATGGAATACATGCAAGAATGCCTCAAAATAATTTTTTGGAAATGTATAAATTTGTGCAATTATATGATGATGACATAGATGATGAGATGCAGTTGAGAATTGAGGACCTCATTAGACTAGATGAAACAAGGAGAGAGTCAGTTGCAAGAAATGCCAAATTACAGTTGCAGGTTAAGAATTTGTATGATAAAAAGACTGTTGACAGAAGGTTTGAGCCTGGTGATTTGGTCTTAGTTTGGAATGCCAGATTGGAGGATAAGGGAAAATATGGTAAATTTGATCCCATTTGGTTAGGGCCATATCTAATTCATGAGAAATGGGGCCAAGATTCATATATTGTCAAGGAATTAAATGGTGATATTCAGGAATTGCTAGTTCATGGACAATTCTTGAAGAAAGACTTCAATTGAAGGTATTGTATTTTCCATTTTGTTTTAGTTCTTAGGGTTTTTCCCTGTGGCTCTCAGTTGTTCAAAATTTTGTCCAGTAGGTGGTCTGCTAAAACCAATGATTCTAGATTCATGTTGTGCCTACAAGAGCCACAAATCCCTAGACAGAGTCATTGTTAGCACGTGAAAGAATTTCCATGGTTTTATGTCTTTTATCTAGTCTTTCCCTACAAATTTTCATGGCCTTAGCATATTTTTTCTGGTCTATGTATCATTTTTCATGTCTCTGGCTAAAACCCTAAGCAGAATATTCAAAAAACTAGCCATTGTGTTCAAAACCTTTTAAAAACCCTGACCCTGTTCTAATTTTAAGTTACCTTTATTCTGGCCACTTAAAGTCCTAATTTTCATATGTGTATTTCTTTCCAAGCTTGTCACTTGTTCACGTGTTGCCTGCCAGTCACATCTTTTCATTCTACGAACTGGTGATTAATTATTTTTCATTGTTTCGCTTGGTTTCCTGGCAGTTATCTATTTCTTCCAGTGATTGGGTGAACATTGTGTTCATGTATTCTCCTATTCCTAGCAGCTTATCTCTTAATTATTTGCGACTTGGCATGGCAGTTTCCTTTTCTTTGGTCACATGTTTGCATTATTTTCTGGGCCTAATCTTCTAACATCTCCATCTAATGGTTAGCATAAGTTCTTATAGGATTTGTCAGAAGCTTGAGATCTTACGCCAATCATTGATCTTTCTTGATGACATAGCCTTTCTTTTCAAGTGGGTCCACATGCCAAGTATGCTGATTTGGTGGTATCTGATTGGTCAATGGGAGTATGAAGTGGAATCCTATCAGTGGGACCATTTTTCTTGGTGTCCAAGTAGGTTAAAGTTTAGTTTGATCTTATGGCTATCGTTATTCCACCAGGATGACATGCTCGACCTTTAACACAGTGGTATAGCGATAGTCATTGATTCTTGTAAAGGATTGGTGGGTCCAAGGTGACACGTATGCATAGTTGGTGATATTTTATTGGTCCATGTATTAACACAGTGGCATGTTGTCAGTGGGACCTAGTTTCTAGATGTGTTAGAGGGTCCTGACACTGTCAGTTTCTCAATGATGGGTGTATGTTCTTATGGGTTTTGTCAAAGGTTTCAGATCTTGCAATGTCTATTGATTTCATATTATGTTAGATGGTTGTCAGGAAAAGGAAAGATTCTTAGATCAATGGTTTTCTTATGATCTGATGGAATCTAGGAGGGCTATGTGATCTTGAGACTGCCATTGATCTTCTTGATGCGGGCCCAGTATAATTTCTTCTCAACTCTAGCAAGGCTTTTTGCTCTTCCTCTAGGTGTCTAAACCTTTCTTCTTTAGTAGCTTGTTCATCCAAAAAGGCTTTCTTTTCATGCTCAATTCTTTTAATCCTTTCATTTTCATATCTTGAAGTTGTTTTGAGTGGAGAGTTGGACCTTGAATGTTTGAACAAGTCATTAGTGAATGCTGCATTCACATGAGTATCACTAGATTCATTGTTTTGGTCTTCATGTTGTGACCGTGCATCTTGGTGAGCTTGCCCATATTGTCTTTCAACTCTTTGATGGGCATCTAAATATCTTGAGTTAATAGGGGGTAATTCAGGGTTATTATCATCACCAAACAACATGTTATCCCTATGTCTTTGGAAAATGTCATCAAGAGTTTGATCCATTGCTTCTCTTTGTTTTCTAGTCAAGGTGTAGCTCATGTCCATATTTGATTGAGAAGATGGTAAAGAGGCACTCAACTCACTAGGATTGCTCTTTGGGTCAAACCAAGCTTCAGACTCACTCCTAGGTGATTGATCAAAGACGGGTTTCTTTCCCTTTCACTTTTGACGAGTTTGGACTAACGGTAATTGTTCAAAGACAAATTGAGGTCATTTTCCTTGACTAACTTGGTATCTTGTTGTAACTGACATGAAAGAAAAAATGACCCTTGGTGATAAGATGACCCTACGAAATGTCAATACCAAACTAGGATAGTAAAAGTGTTCAATTGTCGAAAAAGAGATGGTAAGATAGAAAGCTGCAAAAGGTGTAAACCAACATTGCCATAGAGGTGTATAATAAAAGAATGAGTATCCTAACACATATGGACTAGGAGGATGGATTTACCAAAATAATTGAAATTGAAATTGAATTTTGATGGAAGTGAATTGGACAAAACAGTACTAAAACTCTCCAAGTGTGCTACCAAAGAATTTTATGAGCCTCTCCATGGAGGGCTGAAAATGGAAGAAAACCAAAAAAAATTTAGATGCTACAAGTCTCAATCAATTCTTCTATGCAAGAGAGCAACCTATGAAATTGCGGTGGGGCTTTGATTGTGAGCAACTACCTAAGCCTTGGGACCATGTTTACTTGGTTATTATAAGGTACTTCACACTCAAGGGTCACTTTGGTGTGTATTACTATTATCACCTTCCTTTTTTGAATCTTTTTAGAAACCACATTACTATCTCCATTCCCTTTTATCTTTTGCATTCTTTGGACAATACGGTCAAAGATGTGATCGGGGCTATGGGCCATGTAATTTTTTTTACTCTCCTTCATCAGGGGTTGATGCCCCATCTCTATCACTTCCAAATTTCTCTCTACCCCCCTCACCAAATCATTTTTGAAGAGATTCCTAAGCATCCTAACCCACCCTCAATCAGACCTTTGGATACCATTGGCTCTAGCTGAAAACAAAAAACAACGGGCTACTGTTAAAAGTCTGCTGGATATCTCCCATGTTTCTTCCAAAGGAAAAATGTAGGATACCTCCTATGAATCTTCCAAAGATAAACATGAAAAGAACAACAAGAGGGCCTCTTTCATTAAAATAGAGCCCAAGTTCACCAAAAACTTCAAGTTGTAGGTTGAGTTAGATGTGGAAATAATTGAGGAGACTAACACCCCTCATAGGTCTACCTGATTCAAGGGAAAGCTTGAGACAAAAATTATGAAGGACATGTCTAACTCAGAAAATGGGAGCCTAAGCATGCTAGTGAGGAGGAGGTGTCTAATAATAATTCTAGCCATAGTATGACTCATGTCTCTACTAGCACTAATTCTGGGAATCCCACCCATTACGAGAATGACTCCCAATTGATCTTTGTGAATGAAGATAAAGCTAAAATTAGGGATGACACCTTACATAGTTTGGCATTTGGGGAGATGACTTCTGTCAAGGTCAAGATGTTGTAGAAGAGGTTGACAAAGATAGACAAGAAGATCATGCAGGTGGATGAGAGGCTGATGGAGGTGCATGAGAAGTTGTACAATATTTTTTGATTTGTGATTAAAGTGATGCACAACTCAGCTACTACACCGTGTATGATGAAGGATGATAGTGACAAGGACCTCAAGAATGATGATGAGAGAAAGGACCTCTTCAAATTTATTATAGAAGATTGGGCTTCCATGATGATGACTAGGGAATGGAAGAAGACAAAGAATTAGGGTGGAGCCCTATTGGTTTCTTCTTTTTGGCTAGTTTTGGCCTTCTTGGCCTTGTTATTGCTTTTTTACATTTTATTTTTTTAGCTGGATTGATACTCTCTTTAATGGTGGTTTTGACCCTATGAGGGATATGATAAAAAAAATTTTAAATCATGTGTTGGACACTATGGTGGACTGTGTTATTTTTTTTCAGTGATGTTGTTATGGCTGCTATTATATTGGTTAATATGCACTACACTAGTTATAGTTTAAATGCTTTTTTTTTGGTATTTCTACTGGTTTTTTATTAGTGATGTAAGGGTGCTCTTTGTTGTTCACCTTTGGATCCACCCCCATCTAATGAGGAGAAGGAAGAATGAAAAACTTAAAAAAGGAAAACCAGAAACAAGAAGGCTGATGTTTTCATAGAGAACATTTTGGGAAATCCCTCTCAAAGATAGGCTATAATTAAAGCTACTACCAATGATATTGATAATAGGTGGAAATCTAAAATTGAATCCACTCAACATAGTAAAGTATACAGTTCTTATGTTGGAATATGAGGGGTCTCAATATCCCCCAAAAGAAGTTTGTAGTTAAGCAATGTATCTCTAATCATAAGATGGATATTCTTTTGATTCAGTAAGTGAAAATGACTTACCAGTTCTTCTCCTCTCTTTCTAATATAATTTTTCTGGGAGCTTCCTTTTACTATAATGAAGTAGATGGTGCCTCTAGAGAAATTTACACCATGTGGAACCCTAACAATATTGTAGGGGAATATTTTTTTTTTTCTCATTCTTACCTTGTGGTTACTTTCACCTTGGATGACCTATCTTGACATATCATCAACATTTATGCCCCTAATGCCTAGGATGGTGAGAAGACTTTATGGGAGGAACTCCTTTCTATCTATAGGGATGAAAATTCTGCTTTGTTTATCTTGGTTGGATATTTCAAATCCCCTCTCTTCCATTTGGAGAAGTTGGGAGGTTTAGGTGACTACACTGACAACATAAATTTGTTAGACTTCATCAACAACTTTGGTCTTCTTGACTTTGATTTGAAGGGAACCTAATTAACCTTGTCCAATAATAGGAAAGGAAACCATATCATATAGGTTAGGTTGGATTGGGTCCTTGTCTCTTCTAGTTGGGACTTGGGCTGCAACACTTATCTCTCTTCCCTCCCTAGAATGGTCTGTGATCAGAATCCCATTTTTCTCTAGTGGGTTCATAAGACTTTTTTAGGTTTGTACCGATTTCATTTTGAGATCATGTGGACCTCCCACATGGATTTTTGAGATTGCATCACTCACTAGTGAAACACTCCAGTTTAGGGCTCTTCTATGCAAATAATCTCTTGTAAGCTAAATCACATTAAAAGGGAAGTCAAAGGCTGGTTTAAATAATCTTTTGGTGATATAAACAAAAAAATAGAAATTGAAGCTAAGATCTCTAATTTTAAAAAATTGATGACTAATGGAGACCTCTCCAATAGCTTCCATGAGCAAAAAGAAGTGCGGCAAAAAAATGGAAGATAACCTAAATAAGGAGGAAATATATTGGAAATAACGGTCTAGAATTGTTTGGTTAAAAGAGGGGGACTACAACACATCCATTTTCCATATAATTGCTAGAACTCAAAAAAAAACACTATTACCTCCATTCCCAATGAGGATAATCAATTGATTATGGATGATGGAAAAATTAGTGAGTTAGAAATTAATTTCTTTAGGAAGACCTTTGTTGAGCAGGGGATTGCCAACCCTATCATCTAGGAGAACCTGTTGCAAGACCTCCCTAATGTAGTGGATGAAATTGAAAAAAAATTCTTACTAGCCCCTATTATTAATGATGACATTAAATCAACTATCTTTTCTATGAATGCCTACAAATCGCTTGGGTTTGATGGTTTCCCTTTGGCTTTCTTTCAAGAATTATGGGACGTTGTTAGTTATGAAGTGATTAGATCTACTCAGGACCTTTTTCATATTGGAAAAATGATGAAGAAGTTGAACAAAACCTAGATTTCCCTTGTCCCTAAAGTCTCTAAATAAAATTCCATTATTGACTTCAAATTGATAAGTCTTTTCAACACTATCTATAAGATTTTCTCCAAGGTGCTGGTTAAAAGACTACATCCTCTTTTGGATAAATATATTAGTGGTATTCAAAAGGGTTTTTTGACTGGAAGACATCTATCCTTGATGCTTCTATTACCACCCATGAAATAATTCACTCCATGGAAAAAATCCAAACTTAAGGTATGACCCTTAAACTACATATATCTAAAGCTTATGACAAGGTTAATTGGTAGTTTCTTTATAACATGCTCGCTAAATTTTTCTTTGGTGAAAAATTGGTTTCTTTGATTAATATTTGTTTTGAAACTGTCCATTATTTTGTTTTGATCAATGGGGTTCCTTGGGGGTTCTTCCCTCTAGTAAGGGATTTAGGAAGGGTGACCCTCTATCTCCCTATATTTTTATCTTGTTGGCAGAGGTTCTCAACAAAAATGTCACAAACCTCTCCTCCACTGGTCAAATACAGGGTATCAGACCTACCTCCTCTATCCAACCTTTGGTATTATAAAAATTTGTTGATAACACCTCCTCTTTGGTGGAAGCTAGAGAATGGAAGTCTCTATTGTATAGGATTATGCTAGTATCTCTAGACAATGCACCAATTGCCAAAAAAGTAAGATCTACTTTCTCAATACTAAAGAGGATCTATAGTTGAAAATTAAAGGTATCCTACTTTATCAAAGTTCCAAACTCCATCATACTTACCTAGGCCTCCCCCTCATGGTCAAAGACATCACCCCCACCTTCTGGAATGGAACTATTGAAAAAATACAAAAAAATATTGCTGGGTGGAAAGGAAAATTTCTTAGTAATGCTGGTAAACTCCAATTACTTTCATCTTGTCTGCAAGGCATCCCGATCTATTTCCTCTCCATCTTCAAAATCTTTGGCAACATGGCTAATAAACTTGAAATAATATAGAAGAATTTATTATGGAGTAGCATGGAGGAAAAGAAAAGAATGACTCTAGTTAACTGGGACATAGTTTTCCAACCCAAATCCCTTGGGGGGATGGGTGTGAGAAAAACTACTAGCTTAAATAAAGCTCTCATTGCTAAGTTGGGATGGAACCTTGCTGTTGGTAAAATTGATTGGTGCAACATTATGAAGGCTAAGTACCTCAATAGTGAGAGCTTTCATAGGGTGCTTGGTTCACATGATCTCCTAGTGGGATCCAAAATTTGGAACAACATCACCAAATATATAGACCCTTGTTGAAGGAAAGGCTCAAATGGCTTATTGGGAATGGGAGGATAATCAAATTTTGGGATGACAAATGGATGGGAAGAAAACCCCTTGTAGACACTAATTTTTCTTCTCTGATGAGGCATGCCAAGGTGATGTTGGGCCCCAATATTGTTGATTACTACACTCCTTGAGGTGGATCTAAAGATCTTCTAAGACATTTCTATGATAGACCTAACCTACAACATCTTTTATATAGGTTCCATCTTCCTCTTTTTTATAGGGAGGATTGGTTCATTTGGACTCTAGAGCTTGCTAGATCCTTTTTGATCAAATATGTGTACCATGCTATTCTCAAGCTCAATGGTGATCCCAAATCTTGGCAGAGAGTGTGGAACCACCAACTTATCCCAAAATTAATTTTTTCTAGTGGGCCTCTATTCATGGTAAAACTTTGACCTTAAACAATCTTCAAAAGTGTGGTTTCCAACTCCCAACCACTTCTATCTTTGCAAATAGGATGTTGAATCTATTTCCCATTTGTTCATCCATTGTAATTCTTATTCTCATGTTTAGCAACACATTCTCCAAAAACTCAACATTCAGTGGGTCTTCCAAAATGATATCCAACTATTCATTTTCAGTTGGAAATTCCCTTCCCACAACCCTCTCATCAAATAGCTTTGGCTTTAGTTTCCTCCTCATGTGTTCTAGTGTCTTTGAAAGGAAAGAAAGACACGGTGTTTCATGACTCAAAACAGTATGTTGATGAGGTATTGATTATCATCTATAAATTTATGTAAGAAAACCTCTTTATTACTAAATAGAAGACCCCTCTTGACCCTCCCTCTTAGTGGGACTCCCTGCTAGCCTCTTCCTGGAAGCTCCCAAAGGAATTTATGAAGTTTGATAATTCTAAAAAACTTGTTAGGGCTAGTACTTGTTAGAAACCTCCTACCTATCCATGGTGTAAGCTCAATTTCGATGGTTCTGCCAAAAATGGTCTGGCTACTGGTGGAGGTATTATCAAAGGTCACAAGGGTTTTCTCATTGCTGGTTACTCTGGTCACTTGCATGAATCTACTAGAAATCAAGTAGAAGGTATGGCTTTTCTCTAGGGCATAAAGTTCTCCCTCTCCATGGGAATTCACAACCTAATTATTGAGAGAGATTCTTAGTTAATCATTGAAGATACTAAAGGGAATTCTTCCCATGGATGGTCAATCCAAAGCATCATAAATGACATAAGGGACCTTATCAATGGTTTTGATGACTTAAACTTGTAGTACAATTATAGGGAGGGCAATGTCATTGCTGATCATCTTGCTTCTATGGGGTTAGTGATCAATGGAATCAAGTGTTGGTGAAAGGAGAGACATATCCCTCATGGGACTCTTGCTTTCATGAGACAAGAAACACCTACTCAATTTTAATGATTTTCAATTTTAAGGTTTGGGTGTTGCTCCAGGCCTTGCTTCTGCTTCACATTGTGCCTTGTTAGAGCTTCTTGGTGTTTAGTGGATTTACCATCTAGGGGGTTTTATGTAAAGTTTGGTTTGAAGTGGCCACATAGGTAGTCATTGGGATCTTGTGGCATTTGTCATCATATTTTTTTGAGGCACAGGTTTCATAATATTTTGAACCACATTGGGGTTGATGGGACTTTGGCTAAACTTGAGAAACATGCTATTATCTTGGTCATCCTTAGAATTATTATCTATTCGATTGATTACCACTTTGGTGACCTTTCATATGCACCAAATAACAAATTTGAGTTGGCTTTTGATAAGGGATGAATTTTTACTTATTTCCCTCATTATTACCCTTTTCTCTACTTTTTTATGAGCTTACTTTTTAAAATCGTTGGATTGGTCTTTTTCTCGCATTTCATCTCTATGTTTTCTCTGAATTTGGTTCTCTACAGCCGCTACATCTCTCACCATGACAATATGGGTGGTGACCATGTGCATGTGAACTCACTAATTGTGATGAATGGAAGAATGATGGGATAGTTTGGCATATTTACAAGGAAGGTGGTATAGCTCAATTCATGGAGTTCATGAATGACCATGATGAAAGGTTTTACAAGAAATTTTTTAGCTCTTGGGATTCCATAAGGGTGACTATGGGAGGTATTCATTTTGAAGTCAATGAGGGATGTCATAGCACAGGCTATGAGCCTCTCCATGGAGGGCCAAAAATGGAAGAAAAAAAATTTACATGCTGCAAGTCTCAATCAATTCTTCTATGCAAGAGAGAAACCTATGAAATTGCGTTGGGGCTTTGATTGTGAGCAACTACCTAAGCCTTGGGACCGTGTTTACTTGGTTATTATAACGTACTTCACACTCAAGGGTCACTTTGCTGTGTATTACTATTATCACCTTCCTTTTTTGAATCTTTTTAGAAACCACATTACTATCTCCATTCCCTTTTATCTTTTGCATTCTTTGGACAATATGGTCAAAGATGTGATCGGGGCTATGGGCCATGTAATTTTTTTTACTATCCTTCATCAGGGGTTGATGCCCCACCTCTATCACTTCCACATTTCTCTCTACCCCCCTCACCAAATCATTTTTGAAGAGATTCCTAAGCCTCCTAACCCACCCTCAGTCAAACCTTTGGATACCCTTGGCTCTAGCTGAAAACAAAAAACAACGGGCTACTGTTAAAAGTCTACTGGATATCTCCCATGTTTCTTCCAAAGGAAAAATGTAGGATACCTCCTATGAATCTTCCAAAGATAAACATGAAAAGAACAAAAAGAGGGCCTCTTTCATTAAAACCAAGCCCAAGTTCACCAAAAAATTCAAGTTGTAGGTTGAGTTAGATGTGGAAATAATTGAGGAGACTAACACCCCTCATAGGTCTACCTGATTCAAGGGAAAGCTTGAGACAAAAATTATGAAGGACATGTCTAACTCAGAAAATGGGAGTCTAAGCATGCTAGTGAGGAGGAGGTGTCTAATACTACTTCTAGCGGTAGTATGACTCATGTCTCTGCTAGCACTAATTCTGGGAATCCCACCCATGACAAGAATGACTCCCAATTGATCTTTGTGAATGAAGATAAAGCTAAAATTAAGGATGACACCTTACATAGTTTGGCATTTGGCAGGTGGATGAGAGGCTGATGGAGGTGGATGAGAAGTTGTACAATATTTTTTGATTTGTGATTAAAGTGATGCACAACTCAGCTACTACACCATGTATGATGAAGGATGATAGTGACAAGGACCTCAAGAATGATGATGAGAGAAAGGACCTCTTTAAATTTATTACAAAAGATTGGGCTTCGATGATGATGACTAGGGAAAGGAAGAAGACAAAGAATTAGGTTGGAGCCCTTTTGGTTTCTTCTTTTTGGCTAGTTTTGGCCTTCTTGGCCTTGTTATTGCTTTTTTACATTTTATTTTTTTAGCTGGATTGATACTCTCTTTAATGGTGGTTTTGACCCTATGAGGGATATGATAAAAACTTGTTTAAATCATGTGTTGGACACTATGGTGGACTGTGTTATTTTTTTTCAGTGATGTTGTTATGGCTGCTATTATATTGGTTAATATGCACTACACTAGTTATAGTTTAAATGCTTTTTTTTTGCTATTTCTATTGGTTTTTGATGTGTGATGTAAGGGTGCTCTCTGTTGTTCACCTTTGGATGGATAATGTGATGGTAATTCTAATCTGTAGAGGTTATCTTTGTGTTGACAATATTACTCTGATGTTAGTCCATGTTTGTGGTTTCTCGCCCTTGTGACTGGTTGTATAGGGTTAACACCCTTATTTTACCGCATTACTTATCAAAAACTACAATATTAATAAGAAATGAGAAGTAATAGCTTGAGCTTTCTAACAAAAACTATTAACATATATAAAATATACAAAATGTTAATATAACTTTAATAAGTAGAAACATAATTAATAAAATAAGAAATACTCTTAAAGTAAATATATAATGAAATATGCAATAAATAATTTATTTTAATATTTTTCTAAATTTAATTTTTAAACTTAAAAAAATAACATACATATTATTCATTTAAGTGGAGCATTAATTAAATTAATAACTTAAATTTAAAAATTAAACAATATCTAAATTTTAGATATTTAAATATATTTTAGTTAAAAATTGATTTTACTATTTCATTAAAAAAAAAAAAATAATATATAAATGTATAATTTTATACTTTGAAAAAATAAAATAAAATAAAAATATAAAATAGCATAATTAATTAAAATTTTGGGTATTACTAGTGTGATAGTTAGATGTAGTATTGTAATTCTTGTTATTAATGTTTGAATTCTTTGTGGGAATTTTATTGTTAAGTGTTCATGTTGAGGATGAGATAAAAAACATTGTTTTCCATTAAGTAATAAAATATTTAAATACTTATGAAATTAAATAAAATAATTCTTATGTAAGTAAAACAATAGAGTGCTTCTTATGTATTTGCAAGTAGTCTATAATTTGATATATCACTAATATTTTGAAAAGTCTTGACTTACTTTTGCAGTCTTTGTTAGAAATTTTATGAAACTTGTTAAATTTTTACTATTATTATTGTTATCATAAACATCACTTGCTTTTTTATAATCTTTCTTGTTTTAGTAATATCTTTCATTCAATTTTTTTATATAGAAACATAAAATAATGCTTTTATCTTTGATGATTTCTACATAAACCTTTTTAAAGATTTATAATACTAAGATTTTTTTATTAAAAAATCTGATGAGTTTTTTAAATCATATTTTTTCAGATAAATAAATGTATTTATGATATCTATAATAACATGTACCTATCTCTTTTTAAGGAAACAAGTTGGCATACATAGATGTGGCCATTTATACTAACAAACCTATCTTTTAATTAAATCTATTAGTTTCATATTCATTCTTGTTGTAGTTTTTGTATTTAGTTGTGTGTATAATTTTGCATCAAATACACAATAAAATCATAAAGTGCAACAAGATTGATTCCTATCTTCTTCTTTTTTATGGAAACAAGTCATAATACATAGATGTGGGTAGCTTTGTCATTATATATACTAATTTGAGTAACCATACATTAGAATCACAAGTAGTTCAGGTGCAAGAGAATCAAGTTGATCAAATTAACCCAAGCATTGAGTGAACATACATTAGAATCACCACTAGTAGTTCACATGATCACAAGTAATTCACGTGTAAGAGAATTAAGCTCATCAAATTCACCCAAGCGTTGAATAAGCATACATTAGAATCACAAGTAGTTCACGCGTATAAGAATTAAGTCCGTCAAATTCACCCAAGCATTGAATAAGCATACATTAGAATCACAAGTAGTTCACGTGTAAGAGAATAAGTCCATCAAATTCACCCCAGCATTGAGTAAGCATACATTAGAATCAGAACTAGTTCACGTGTAAGAGAATAAGTCTATCAAATTCACCCAAACATTGAGTAAGCATACATTAGAATCACAAATAGTTTGCGTGTAAGAAAATTAAATCCCTCTCATTCACCCAAACATGAAAGCAAGACCCGCTCTTAAAATTTGAATTTTAAGATAAAACCCTAAACAATCTAAGATTTGTAGGCATTATTTACCCTAACACTAGTTCAAAATCAGCAAAGGAACATAGTATTTGAATTCACAACGGTAAACGCTGCTTGGTTGTGGAGGTGCACCTAGCACTTGGTTTGCCAAAATAGCACACAGAAATTTGATCTGCTTTACAAAACAAGTTCACTAAGAAGCAATTTACAAAGGGAGATTTTTCAGCTCACTAAGAAGTGAAGAAACAAGTCTGTGTTGAAGAGGTATGGAGGAAAAAGCAGTGATTCCAATGGGAGGAGAAGTAGGCGAGGATAATTTGGAGGAAGTGATTCCAATGGGAGGAGGAGGAGGAGGAGGGGATAATTTGGAGGAAGAAGCAATGATTGCGATGGGAGGAGAAGGAGGAGGAGGAGAGGATAATTTGTTGGAAGATGAGATGGTGAGGGAGAGAGTGAGAGCAGGAGAAGCAGCGGTGGAAGAGATGGTGATGGAGATGATAAGGAGGGGGGATCACGAGGGCCTTAAGACTAACTCTGGGAAATATGTGTATTTCAGAGACCATTGTTTCACTGTCTACTACGACCCTCCATTCTGGTCATGGAATGGCTTCCTTATCTTTTTTCACCACATGGAGGGACTCACCCATCATTTTTTCGCTGGCCACTATGCTGAAGATCTTCCGGATAGCAACGACACTACTGTCAATTAGTTCTTCCAAATGGGTTTTGCTCTATTTTTGTCTTTTTAATCGGGTGAATCTCAGATTCAATTTTGTTTTGGGAATGTTTTTTGATGTGGGTTCGTCAGTTCAGGATCAGTTGTAAGGTCTGTATTGGGAAAATACACTGTTAGAGATGAATATCATTCAAATCAACCAGTAGTTTTTGATATGGGTTCATCTGTTCAGATCAATCGTAAGGGATGAATATCATTCAAATCGATCAGTAGTAAAGACTATTCAGTGCATTTTGTTCTATTTGTTTCTTTTAAATGTTCAATTTTTTTTTGAAATGTTTCTGATATGAGTTTTCCACTTCATGATCAATTTTAAAATTAATACTGAGCAAATATCTATTAATGAAGAAAAAAATTCAAATCAACTAGTTAAAGCATTTTCTATTAATTTTTTGAAATGGGTTTAGTTTAGTTTTTTTTTCTTTCAGTATCAAGTAATTGGATTGATCCTACATTTCAATTTTTTTTGAAATGTTTACAATGTGGGTTCTTTACTTTAGGACTAATTTTAAGATTGTACTGATCAATTGTCCATTTGAAAAGAATTATATTTAAATCAATTAGTTGTAAAGATTATTTAACTAGTTCTTAGAAATTTGTTTAGATTGTGTTTAAATCAACTAGTTGTACAGACTATTTAACTAGTTCTTGACGATGTGTTTGATTCTAAACAGTTAGATAGATATCAGTTTTGTTTTTTTGTTTTTTTAGAAGAATGGGATTCAAATCAACAGATTGTAAAGATTATTCTAATTTCTTGGAAATTTGTTTACTTTAAGCAATTAGATCGATCCTAAATTCAATTTTTTAATTTAAAATTCTTGTATTCATGAGTTCAGGACCAATGTGAGATCTGTATAGAAAAAATAACTATTTGAGAAGAATAGTATTTAAATTAATTAATTGTAGAGATTGTTCAATTAATTCTTAGAATTAGATTTAGTTCAATTTTCTGCCTTTTCAATATCAAACAATTGGGTAGAATCTCATATTCTTATTCTTTTTTAATGTTTTTATAAGGGTTTGCTAGTTCAAGAGCAACTGTAAGATATGTACTAAGAAAATAACCACTTGAGAATAATAGAATCCAAATCAACTAGTTGTAAAGATTATTCAATTAGTTATTGAAAATGTGTTTAGTTTTGTTTTTGTCTTTTCATTATCAACCAATTAGACAAATCTGATTTTTTTTTAATATTTTGAATATATGTTCGTTAATATAGTACCAATTGTAAAATCTATACTCCCCAAATACCCACTTGAAAAAAATTTGATTCAAATCAACTAATTGTAAATTGTCACAACCAATAATACAGAAATCAAACCTAGAAAAGCTCTCAAACATCAAACTCTTTGAAACTCTTGCATTCAAATTGAGAGCAACTAGTCTTTTTTAACTCATTGTGAATGCCCACCATACAGATTTAAACCTTGTTGATATGCCCAAACACAGGGCAGTATGCTAACCCAATAACCTGTTGATCTTGGCTGCTCTGTACAATCTTGATAGTAGCTTTATTTTGATCAATATGCTTGGTTTTTTTATTCTAATTGTTAATAGAGTACTTAAGCAGTGTTTTGGTTCTTGGGATTGCCACAAATAATGTAGTACTAGATGATAAAATATCTCTAGCCACTTCCAAGGAGCATCCTTTGCCAATATGTTGAATTACGGTTGTAGTGAAGCCTTTTTGTCAACATTTTTGGGTCTCACTTACACTTTGTATATATAAATACGCCATTCTTTGGATGAAAACTATTTTGCTGTGAAAAGTAGTGGCTGTCCTCCTCCACATTTGACCTAAATTTGATGATCAACCTATTCTGTCAAGATAAATTTTGTGATGGTTATCCATTCATAGTTTCTTTTCAATTGCGGAAATATATTTTCAGTCTGTCTAAAATATCTCCTACATGTATATCAAGTTAAGAAATTCTAATTTGAGACCACTTTAGAAGCTAGAGAGAGAATATGGCGCAGGCCATATGTAAAGAATATGGATGGACCCAAGCATTGCAAGTTATTTTTGTACACCATATTTGACATACTAAAAATGGTAAAAAATCCAAGGAACCTGTGATTGAGGCCCACATTATCTGTTTCATGTCTGGTTTCTACATATTATTCAAAAAATAAATGGTTTTGACTCTCACAAACAAGTGCAATTAGCATATTCTATTAGCTTGTCACCACCTTTTTTTTGGATCAAAATTCATCGTAGAAGTGGGAAAGTCAATGATTTCTGAGCAAAATTCATCATTTCAGGTAATTTTTTTAATTTTTAGAAGTGAAATGTGAATAAAGAGTTTTTTTTTTGTTTACAATTGATTTAATATGGACTTGTTCTTTTCATAATTTCTATTGTAATATATTTTTCAAAAAATTCAAGTTTGAATTAGAAGGAGTATGTGTGAAAACTCAATGTTTTATAGAGTTTCAAACTAATTTGGAAATTGTAATGAATAATTTCAATTGGGAAGGTGCATCGAACATAAATAGAAGTTGTCGAAACTAAGCTCTATGTCTTACTTATACACACATGTAGAATTCATCATCATGCTGAGGAAATGTGCCAAGATTCTAACACTAGAAGAGCATGAAGCAAAGAAAGAGAAGATAAGGGAGAGAATGAGACAACTTTGTGAACAAAGAAAATTGTATACCATACAAGAAGACATGCCTTTGGAAGAGGAACATGAAACATCAATGCAAAGTAAGAGACAATTGGAATTGGAAACACAAAGGTAACATGTGAAAAACTTGCACCCAACAAGACAATTGAATTACGAAGTTGCAAGTATGTCATCTATGAGATCTCAAGTTGAAGGGACACCATCTACCCATGCTGGAGGCACACAATGCTCTACATCTCATAGTGAAGGCACACCATCATATCACGTTGAACGCACACCATGTTCTACATCCCAAGGTGTATGCACACCATCGTATCATGTTGGATGCATGGTACTTACAACATCAAAAGTTGAAGGCACACTATTAACATCTCAAGTTGGTGAGGTTTCATCTTTCACATCTCAATTTCAAGGCACATCATCTTTAGTTGAAGGTATGCAATCTATCCCTAATATTGTTGATGTTCCTATCGTTGAGCCCACTCAATAGCTGAGAACACCTCATAGAATTTTGTATAAAAAGAAAAAATATTTGATTGATATTGATACTAGATTATTTTTAAACCAATGCTTGATACGATGCCCAAGTGTACTTGTCAAAGATATGCTAACCGCATTTGGAGAATATTTTTTGAGAGAATTTAAATGTGACATGAAGATGTTAACTATTTGTTGAAATGATAAGAAATCTAAAATTTAGGCCCATCATGAATATTCTTGGGCTAATAACGATGGATGAATTAAGTAATAAATCTATTGTAAATAATCTAATGACTTCATACATGAGAGTGTGGGACTAGGTTCTACATCACACACAAAAGATAGTAATGACACATAATGTGTACTTACATCAACAATAGTAAGAACTCAAATAAAGAAATATTGACTTATTAGAAAGACAAGAAAAACATTGAAAATAAGTAGAAAATCTCTAATGAGAACTATGAGAAGACATCAAAGAGTGGAAGATCCAAATAGCAATGAGCTATGGGTATTATCCCATAGAATACTATGAAAAGATAAAGCAATTATTGAAGCTTTGAAATCCTTTATTGAATATTTTGGAAGAATAACACATGAGTATCTCCTAATCATAGAGATGTTATAAGGAGGATTGGTAGTCGAATATGCGATCTGCATCTGAAAATTTTTTGGCTTCAACTCAAACACAATTATTTGCTGAATTTATACAAATGTATCCTCAAATTAAAATTAGTCAAAGATATTTTGAAATGACTAAACCCTTTTATGTCAAGATAAATCACATGCGCACAACTTATTTTTGTAAGGTACATATTGAATTTTTTAACCATTATGATGTTTATCAAAATATATGTGTAGATTTGAATTCAAACATTGTTTTATAGGAGTGTAACATAAAGGATCCACCTAGAACTTCAAGAGAATTAATATCTACCATTTTATGTGAAAGAGTGAATGGTCAACAATTTTACAAGATCTCATGCTTGGATGACACATGAGTTAATTGCAGTGGCTTGCAATATTTACCAATTTGTCAACATATAGAGAGTACACATGCAATTGGGAATGAAATAGTGGAATTTGAAAAATATAAGACCACGGCATAAAATCTAAAGGATGGAAAAGAGGCAAAATGATGTGATTTGGTAATTGAAAATATTCAAGTGTATCAAATCATGGGTATTTTTTGTGAAAAAATTATTTATCAATATGCAAGGTATACACATAGAGTTCGATGGTTAGATTTGTAATTCAAGTTGTGCAAGGAAACATTCCCACTTGATACCATCATTTCAGTTGTGGAATTTGTAGAGAACTAGACACTACAACCAAAAAATGAGGTGCAAGCAAATTATTACATCTCTCAATAGGTTGCTATATTTTTCATATAGAATTCATGCACTCATGTGCCAGTACAAAGGAGAACGAGAATATATTGAGGGAGTATCATTTTTACATCAGCGATGATCACTCACATTCTAGAGTTAATTTTTACATGGTTTCTTTCATCTATTTTATGGCTATTTGGCTACTGGGGGCATATTATACTATTAGCACATCATATGGTCAGACAATTGTGCATCACAATTCAAGAATTCTTGAATGTTTTATTGGTTGAGTAGGATGCATAAGATCATTGGTATTTAGTATATGTGTAATTTCATGGATTCCAAGCATGGAAACATTGGGAAATATGATGGTGTAGGTGTGTGTATCAAAAGAGCCTTAGCATGCGAAGAATTAAAGTACAAAGAGAAAACAAAATTATTAGATACAAAATGTATTGTCCAATGGTGTAATCCTATAATGGGTCTAGGTAATCAAGGTGATTCTATGACTCATAGATTTTTTTGGTTGATAGATGAAACTAATATTACACCATATGAGGGTTGTTGTACACTAACAAGATTGAGTGAGATACACTCTTTTATAAGCTCTAATGTAGGTTCATGGAGTATCCACACACACAATATGGTGTTCTTTTTTATCATGTACAGATGAAGATTGGGACAACTGTGAGTCAAAGGAGTGGATTGACAAATGGTGTACATGAGCTTTGACCCCTCTTGAGACATATCATCCCCTAGAAACACTAAAACTGATAGAAATAGAATCATCAATTGACTTTGACCTCTTATCTAATCTAGCGTAACTAGGTAAATTGTCTATGTATAAATAATCTTAAATTCAGTACTTTATCCTAACTATTCACTAAATTAATTTCCTCATTATGCTTATATCATTGCAAGCCATATTTTTTTCTATTATTTCACCTGAGCCAGTGAAGAAAGAAAATAGTATTATTTATCTCATTGTGTGGAAGAAAAAAAGAAATTGGATCACTCTTTTACAAATGGTGAAGAATTGGAATACCCTATAGGATTAGTGATTGTGAATGGTACATGGATCAGAAGGTATCATATGTAGAAACCTAGGTTGCAATTGTTTGAGGATTGGGAGACACACATGAAGATTTTTCATTATTCCAAAAATTTTGTTGCATCGAGTTTCCATTTTGTTATATATAGAGGTAAACCACATGACAAGACTCTTTGGAACGTTTGTGAGTCAGATCATGAGGCAATACTTATGACAATAAAGGGTAGGGTAGATCCAACTAGTTCATTTGACTGAATAAGAATACCAAAATTTGTAATGTCAAATTTATTTGAATGCATGTACACATGACATGTATATTTCTACAAATCAAAGTTTCATTAATATCATTAATATACAAAGATGAATATTTGTGTGTTTGATTTTCTCTCACATTAATCTCTCTATAAATAAGGCTTTCTAATATTATCACTAATATATGTAAAGATGAATATTTTTGTATCATGCCCAACATGAGTAACTAGGTTCTAAAAACTATTATTTCAACCATATCTTTCCATGCATGTTTGATCTCCACAATCTGGTAATTCAGTAATTAGGCCTAAAGGGAGCATAAAATCATGTATTTTGGCCATAAATTTCAAACTAGAACTGATCTCTAGGAAATAAAACTTGATTAAAACACCCATTTGTCCCTTCTTTATCATACCTCAAAATGGATTAGGGTTCCTTTATAGATTATGCTTCAAAATTAGATATCCTAGTTCTAAATATACCTAACTAAGCTTGCTTCAATAGGTCACAACAAGGTTTTCACACTCTAGGCCTCAAATATTCATATAAATGGCTTAGGACATGTCCCAAACGGTCTTCCCAAACATTTAAAACTATCAAAAATCCTTTCCCAAGTACTTTTAACCAATCTTCTAACTTTTGTGCACTTTCAATACCAAAATCGTGAAGGTTTTAGACTAGGGCATTGATAAATCTTCACCAAACTTCATCTCCTACTCCTGCAAAACATGGAACATGAAAGGTAATATAAAAATACACCTTCCCACCTATTTTGGGATTTTTTTTAATTCAATGGGAAGTGAAATTATATATTTGTTTTCCTCTAGGAAAACCTTAGGTAAGGTTTTTGATAGAGTTTAGAAAAATGATGATAACTTCATTAAAAATCCATGAATCTAAATGAAACCAAAAAAAAAATTTAGAATATTCACCCCCCTTTCACATCCAATAGGTTTTAGATGAAATCATGAAGGATTTCAAGGTGAAATAATAGTGTGATCATACTACAACGTGTTTAGAATGCACAAAACCCTTTCTTTCATTAAGAAAAAGTCTCCAAAAACCACACCCAACCCTTGGATGGAATGTACCTAGCCTATTTATGCCTATACAAGTGGTTTAAAATCAACAACCACCCAAAAACTAGCTTGCAACCACATTTTGACAAAGTTGTAAAAGTTGTCATGACAATGACAACTTTTTTACATCTTTTACATTTTTTTGCCCAATGGACCACAAACTTGCCTAGTTAAGTCCAAATACATCACAATGGACTGAAATGGATGTATTTACATGAAATAACTCAAAGAAAAAACACTAGGAATTCCCTCGTTCAACTCCCCAAGTTTCTTGAACATTTTAGACCACTCCATAGTAGTGTGACGCTTAAGGTGCATAGAGTGCAAAAATTGTCAAACTTTGTCACACCATTTCTCAGATCTCATGGGACATATCAACAATCCATATAATGATATGGGATCATATTTCCACTGCACAAAAAATATTCCCTTTATACTTTTGGGAGATTTGAGCCCCTTCAAAATTAGTGACCCAATCTCGGTTATTGTCAAATCTTGCAATGTGCCTTAGTTGAAAGTTGCAACTATGAATGCCTTTGCAAAGAATCCTCATAGCCTCTAATAATTTGTTCCAATATATTTTTTTGTGTGGGTAAATACTAGGGACAACCGAGCGTTCAAATCCCCAACTCGCTTGAACATTCCAGGTCACTCTAGAGTGGTGCAACCCTTAAGGTGCACAAAGTGCAAAAATTATCAAACTTTTTTGGACCATTTCTCAGAGCTCATACGACATATTAAAAATATGTTTTATTCTATGAGATTATGTTTCCACTTCCCAAAAAATTCTCTCCCACTTTTGGGATATTCAACCTAGTTTGAAATTGGCAACCTAATCTTAGTCGTTGCTAAATTTTGCAATGAGCATCATTCAAATGTTGCAACTATGTGTATCTTTGAAATGGATCATCCTAGCCTTTAACTCTTATTGGATAATTGAGGGGGGGGGGAGAATCAATTATAGAATAAGTTATCTTAGGTACCTTAACAATTTTTAACCATAAAATCTTCTCGGTAGATAATCTTATATGAAATTAAATTTAAACAATTAATCATCCTCAATAGTATTTATTAGAAAATCAATAAATAGCATGAAAAACATTAAATCACACATTAACACCATTTTTTAACATGGAAACCCAATTTGGGTAAAAACCACTTCGAGAATTGTCACCCATAAAATAATTCACTCTTTTGAAGTGAGCTCGGTTAAAAGCCAATCTTGTTAAAGATTACAAACACATTTTCTAGATGTGACCCTATTAGGGGATTTTCACTAAATCACCCTCTAATGAGTGGCCTTATTAGAGGACTTTAGAACATTTGTTAGAATGCCACCTTACAAAGGATTTAGAAATTAGGACTGTTAAAACCACTCGATTAAGAGATTTTCTGCTATAATGGTTAGAAAGTAACAGTGAAATGATCTGATATAATATGCAAACACCTTTGCATATTCAGATCTCCTTTCTGCTCATTTATGCTCTTCAAATTCTTCATTTCTGGTGATCAATACACACACTTCATCTCATCACTTTTCTTCACTTAATTTGCACAATCCTTCAACTCTCTTCTACTCAGTGTTCCCTTCTTTTCAATTCAACAATCTATTTTGGATATCAACAATTCAAGAACAACATCGGTAAAATGATCATTGTGATCATCCTTTATATAGATAACTTTTTCTGTGTAATCTATCACCACTAAATCTCATCCATTCAATCAATTCTATAGCTTGGTAAAATATTTTATGATTCTTTCTAGTTGTCTCTTCACCTTGGAACTTGAACTTTTCTCAGATCTCAAACCAATCACTAAATCTTTACCATTTATCTGTACCTAACCATTTCAATCCATTATTTTCATTAACTAACTTTGTTCCTTCCTTAGAATCTTCTAGATCAATCCAGATCCTCAATTGATATCATCTTTTACTTGATTCCTTGTTTAACCAACCGAATTCATCTACTCAATTAAGTCTTTCTACTCAGTTAACATTCACTCAGTTAACTGTGACCGACCAATGTCTTTACTTATTGACCATTATTTCTATCTTGCTAAAACACACTATTTCCTTGTCTTTTCACTTTGCAAGTTTAATTCTTTATTACTGATAAATATAACCAACTTTTGCATCATTCTAACACTATTAAATCATGTAAAACAATAAAATCACTATTACCTTATCATAAACCAACTCAATAATTTCCCAATTAAGCTCACATACTTAACATCACTTCTTTATTTCATCTTTTTTCTTTACCAATTATTTCTTTTCTCAACATCACGTATTTCAGATTGATATGGCAACTTGAAATTAGTAAATCAATAGGCTTGACATCAATGACAATATAACAACTGATCCAATCCTTCTACATACCTTTCATTTCTCAGTTGACCTTGTTCATTCTCAATATCATAGTATTAGTTGGGTAATACTCTTATCAGTTCAACAATCTCATCAGTTGGGGTAAAAATATCCCCATTTGCCATTGATGGAACCACAAATTATATATATCTCATCTCATATCTGAAAGATGCCATCAAATACTAGTAATCTTCATTATGTACTATCTACCCCTATCTCCTTACACAACCTTCCTTATTGTCATTTCTTCATAGGTATCTCTTTTTGAGTTCTTCAGTTTCTCTTCCTTAATCATTCTCTCCCCAATATCAGTTACTCTCCCTCTTTTGGTGTCTTGTCTTCCTTCAATATTTCTTCTCCCAATTCATTCTCTCCCCCTTTGACAAAAATGCCAAAGGTACCTGCAATACCTTATTTTGAAACTTGAATGTCCTTGTACGTGTACTACGCACCTTTCTTGTATCAATTACTTATGTTTCCTCATCCATTCCTCACAACTTTAGGTTGTTCCTAAAGAGTGAATATCTACATCAACTCATAAATAAATAATCTGATAAAGTATGAATTGATGCAACCTACATCTTTTTCTAATGAACATTAGAGAGGGGAATGACCCCTAGTTTACCTCTCAGGTACTCAAAAGTATCCTTAGTAAAAGAATTTTTAAATATTCCATCAATCCATTCCTTAGATTTTCACATATTCCATCTTTACTTACTTTTCCTATATTTGTTCTCTCAAATAGTGCTCAAATAGTGATACTTGATTGATATATGCTTTGTCTTTGAGTGCATCACTAGATCCTTTGAAATATTTATAGCACTAGTATTATCATAGGACCTATGGTCTCCTCTTGTATCCCTTCAAGTAATTATTTTATCCACACAATATTAGAATAATTAATTGTAACAATAACATATTTTACCTTGGCAGTTGACTGTGAAATATAGTTTTACTTTTTTCGTATCCATGTCACTAATCTCTCTCCTAAGAAGAAAGCTCCTCCACTTGTGCTTTTCCTATCATCTACATTTACTGCCCAATCAACATCAATATATACTTTCAATTCAAAATCTCCATCCTTTTTGTACCATAAACCATAGTCCTTGGTTCCTTTCAAATATCTAAAGATTCTCTTCACAACAATCATATGTGTTTCTTTAGGATTAGAGGAAAATCTAGCCATAATTCCAATAGCATGAGAAATATCTAGCATATTATGAACAACATATTGTAGCTTATAAATCATGGATCTATACAGGGTTTCATTTGCCTTGGCAGAGTCATCTTCCTTTGACAATTTGCATCCAGTAATCATCGGTGTACCAACTGGTTTTGAGTCTTCCATCCCTAAAGTCTTTAGAATCTCTTTGATGTATTTTGACTGAGATATGTGTATGCCATCCTTGATCTATTGAATTCTCAATCCAATGAAATATTTTAACTCTCCAATAATTTACATTTCAAACTCTTTTCTCATTTCATCAATAAATGATCTACACAATGTTTCATTTCCTCCAAATATGGTATCATCAACAAGAATTTCAGCAATTAGTCCCTTATCTTCGGATTCACTTTTGAAGTATACATTACTATTATCACTAGTTCTGATGAAACCTATTCTCATTAGATATGAGTGAAGTCTTTCATACCATACTCGAGGTGCTTGTTTCAAATGATACAGTCCCTTGTGAAGTTTACATACCATGTGTTTCTGACTTTTGTCAAAAGATCCTTCTGGTTAGTCAATGTATACTTCTTCTTCCATAATTCCATTAAAAAACCAGACTTTACATCCATTTGATAAGCTTTGAAACCTTTGTGAGAAGAATATGAAAGTAAAATTCTCACACCTTCTAGTCTACCAACAAGATAAAATGTCTCACCATAGTCAATACCTTCTTCCTAAGCATATCCTTTACATACAAGTCTATCTTTATTTCAGATCACTTCTCCATTTTCATTAAGTTTATTCCTAAAAATCCACTTTGTACCAATAACATTTTTATCCTTAGGTCTCGGTACTAGTGACCAGGTATTGTTATTTTCAATTTGATCAATCTCATCTTTCATTGCATTAACTCAATCTTCATTTTCAAGTGCATCCTTGACTAGGCTAGGCTCAGATTCAGAAATCAAACATGTATTGTCTCTTAACTTACTTATTGTCATGACTCCTACATTTTTGTCTCTAACAATTTGAGTTGGTGAATGGTTCCTTCTCACATACTTTTCTAGCACTGGCTTGGTTCTTTATTCTTCAACAATTTCATCTCTCAGTAGGGGATCAACTAGTTCCTCAGTTTCTTCTTGTAGCTCAGGTACAATACTAGAAATTTTTTCCTATACACATACAAATCTTTGATAATCTTCTAGTTCTCTTTTTCTATCTTCTTCATTTCTTTCTGCAAACTCATCAAAATTTACATTTGCACTTTCCACAATTTTGTAAGTAGCCTTATTCAAACATTTATAATATTTTCTCTTTGTGGAGTATCCTAGGAATATAGCTTCTTCTCCTTTAGAATCAAACTTTCTATTCCTGGTATCTTCCGTAATATAACACCTACTTCCAAAAATTTTTAAGTAGCTAACATTAGGTGTATGCCCATACCAGATTTCATAAGGAGTTTTATTTGTACATTTTTTCAATTGTACTCAGTTGAGGGTGTAAACAATAGTACTAATGGATTGTCTCTAGAATGTTTGTGCAACCTCTTTTTCAATCAACAATGTTCTAGCACAATCAACTATTGATCTATTCCTTCTTTCAGATATGCCATTTTTTTGTGGAGTCCTTGGTGCAGAGACTTGTCTTTTGATTCCATTCTTAGTGCAAAAGAAAGTAAATTCATCGAAGATAAATTCACCTCCTCTATTTGATCTTAAAAATTTCAATTGATTCCCTATTTCCTTCCCAACTCTTGCCTTATACCATTTAAACATTTGAAACAAATTAGACTTTTCTTTTAAAAATATTACCAACATCATTCTTGAGTAGTCATCAACAAAAAAAATAAAATACCGATCACCATAATAACTTTGTACTCTCATAAGTCAAAATAATAACAAGCAAAATAGAATAATACCCTTTGCATTTTAACCATTTAATTTTGAATGGTTTCCTGCTATGTATTTTTTAATGGCCACATCTATGTTTTTGGGTCCATAACTTATTTTCCACCCATCTTGGCTGTTGCGGGGGGATCCCATTCTACTACCACGTATTTGCTAGATGCTAGTGTTATTGCTACTGGGAATAGGTTGAAGATGTCCCCTTCCTCTTTGTTGGTCACTAGGTTTGGGGGCTTTTCTCCATCTGCTAATCCATCCCTCTCTTCCCTAATTTCTACTATGGAAAGTTCTTCTATTCTGCATAACTATCTTACAGCGGAGTCTTTCGCCAAGGTCATTTCCAAGATGATTGTGAGTGGGATTGAATAGGTTTCTTTAGGCTATGATTCCTCCAATGCTCCAATTCATGTGTGTTTTTCTCTCCCTATTAATATTTTTGAGGAGGTTGAAAGGGACTTGGTGAACAACACTGATATTTTTAAGTCTCATGGTCTAATCTACCATTTTTAGGGATTCTAGCATAACCTTCCTCAATTGCACGAATGGGTATCTAGAAGATGGGAACCATTATTATTAAATAATGTTCATATCTTTCCTATGGAAAAAGGGTTTTTCATAGAAAATTTTGATAATGCTGAGGATATATCTAAGATCCTATGTGATAACTTATTTAGTTGGGAGGAGGAAAAATTTATGCTTATGGTAAAGACTTGGCACTTGGATTTCAATCTTTCACTTGAAGCTTTAGCAAGATCCCTAATTGGGTTAGGCTCACTAATCTCCCCCTTCATCTATGGCATGATTCCATTCTTGAGGAAGTGAGTGAGGCTTTGGGAAATTTTTTGATGTTGGATCATGATTCTTCTAATATTTATCATACCATGTTTTCCCATACCTTGGTAAAGCTTGACACCTCAAAGGGTCTCCCAACTGAAATCAAAATTGAATCATCCTTGGATCTTGGATCCAACATCTTGACTATGAAGGTAATCCTTTTAGGTGTCAAAAATGTTTTAAGACTGGTTGCATTTCTACCCAATGTGGCTTGGATATCAAGAAGTAGAAATCTTCTCCTTCTTGGTATAAGGGTGCCTCCACCCAACATTACACAGTCCTTAAAATATCCTTTTATCCTAGGAAGGAGAATGTTCCTAGTTTAGGCAAGTGGTGGTGGATGGCTTGTGCATTGATTTGCCTCCTGTTGTTCCTGTTGGGTCTATTGTGGTAGAAGGTTATGGTCCTGTACACCCTTATGTTGGCTCTGGACCTTCTCTTTCTTCAAAAGATGGTGCCAGGATCTCTACTAGTGGTTCTATGGGTGTTGGCTCTGCTAGCCCTAGTGGAGTTTGTTTTGGTATTGCTGATCCTTCCATGGAAGGGTCTTTAGCTGGCCTTGTGTTGTTTTCTTTGCTGGAAAATTTAACACCTCTACTGGGTGATGGATCTTTAGTTTTAGACTCATTTTGCTGAAAGGATGAGGTTGCTAGAGTTGAATAAGAGTGGATCACTACTAAAGGAAAAAATTGTAAGAAGTCCTCCCCTTCTTTTGACATGACCCTTCGATCCCATAAGAAAGGAACTAAAGGTTAGGTCCTTTTCCTTCATCTACAGATGTCCAATGGATTTTATTGTGCAATAGTTTGGGCATGTTTCTTGGGGATTCTAGCCTTTTGATCTGGCTAGTCTATTTTGTTTTGGGAACTCTTATTGAGCAATCTTAAGTTAAATATCTTTTTACAAGGTTTCAAGGCCCCTTCAAAACCTATTTTTACCTCAATAAAAACTTTGTACTCTCATAGGGCCATAAAGATCAATATGAACTAATTCCAATATACCATTAGATGAGTAAGAATTGCTCGAAAAAATTGATTTAGTCATCTTACCAATTTGACATTTCTTACACATAACTTTATCATGCTTGCTCAATTTCGGTAATCCTTTGACTCTATTATTTTTGCTTACCTTAATGAAGTTGTCAAAATTTACATGACATAGTCTTTTATGCCATAACCAAGCATCTTCATTTATTGCAAACAAACATACATTTCCATTAGAGTTGAGATAAAATAAATTACCTTTAGATTGTTCATTGGTTCCAATCAAATCTCTAGAAGCATCACAAATCTTCACTTTTCTGCTCTGAAATTCTAGTCGGTGACCAATGTTATTCAATTGTGCAACACTCAAAATGTTGTATTTTAGTCCTTTAACCTAGTAAGCATTATCACATTTAATCTTTTCATTCAGCATAATGGATCCTTTTCCTTTTACCAAACATTGAGCATCATTTCCAAATCTAACAAATCATCCATCATATTCTTGTAAGTTCTCAAACTTATCAATGTCACCAATCATGTGATGTGAGTAACCACTGTCAATAATCCATGGGCCAGTTTTACTTACTTGAGAAATAAGGGCTTTGTCATATTCATATCTTCCTTCTTCTAAGTCATGCTGCATAGCAATATAAACCACTTTCTCACATTCTTCCATGTCATCAAAATCATCATTGGTTAGTCCTTCTTCAACTAGGTAGCATGATTTCTTTCCTTTGTCCTTGTGGTCTCTAAACCTTTTGTATTAGTTCTCCTTCTTGTCCTTCTTATCATTCCTATCATTATTAGGACACCTAGATGCAATATGACCAATATTTTTGTAGTTAAAATATTTTAGAGGAAGTTTACCTTTATACTCTCCTTTTCCTCTCGGTAGCCTCTTTGTGAGCAGTGCTTCTAGTTCTTCTTGTTCTTTTTCTTCGATTAGGATGTTGTCATAGTAATTTCCACCTAAACTATAGTGATTATCTCTTTCTCTTCTTGAACTACCAATGCTTAAAGATGATTTGAAAGTTGTTTCAATAGTCAGTATATTGTTATCATAATTACTAAGCTCAAATGTAGTCATCTTATTGATCAAAGCATCAAGAGTGATAGTTTTATTAGATATAGATCTCAGTTATTGAATAGCAGAGACTTGAATAACATACTTGGGTGAAAGAGTTATAAGAATTTTTCTTACCACTTCTTCTCTAGTTAATGTTCCACCAACACCAGTGCTTCCAATTCTTCTTGTTCTTTTTCTTCGGTAAGTATGTTGTCATAGTCATTTTTACCTGAACTATAGTGATTCTCTCTTTCTCTTCTTGAACTACCAATTCTTAAAGATGATTTGAAAGTTGTTTCAATAGTCAGTATATTGTTATCATAATTACTAAGATCAAATGCAGTCAACTTATCAATCAAAGCATCAAGAGTGATAGTTTTATTAGATATAGATCTCAGTTCTTGAATAGCAAAGACTCAAATAACATAGTCGGGTGAAAGAGTTCTAAGAATTTTTCTTACCACTTCTTCTCTAGTTAATGTTCCATCAACACCTTTGATAGCACTTACCACTTTCTTAATTCTGAAGCTATACTGTGTAATTTTTTCTTCTTTTATTTTCATCTCTTCAAATTTTCCTCTAAGACTATAAAATTTCTCTTTTTGTACATGTGGATCACCTCAATAAAAAAAGTGCAAGTTTATCCCACATATCTTTTGTTGTTATACAGTCCTTTATGTCATTGAACTCAACATCAGCTAGGGAAGAAGTAGTTTCAATCATTACCGAGTTGTGTTCCTTCTTTTCTCTCATCTAATCAAGTGTTATGGGTCCAAGAGGTAGTGGAGTGTAGTCATTATCCAAATGGTTGAGTGCAGATTCTCCAATTCCAAATTGGTACAACCTCATCCTTATTTTCCATGTAGGGGAACTCTCCTTGTTTAACTTGGGTACTTCTCTCCTATACATCTTCAGATCTTTAGCTTAAGTCTTCTAAACTTTTACTTCTAATAACCAACTTCTTTGATACCAATTATTGGATAACTGAGAGGGGGGGTGAATCAGTTATAGAATCAGATATCTTAGGTCCCTTAACAATTTCTAACTGTAAAATATTATCGGTAGATAATCTATCCAATCAAATTTAAACGATTAACTAACCACAGTAGTATTTATCATAAAATCAATAAATAACATGAAAAACATTGAATCACACATTAACACCATTTTTTAACGTGGAAATCTAACTCGGGTAAAAATCACTGTGAGAATTGTCACCCACAAAGTAATTCACTTTCTGAAGTGATCTCAGTTAAAAGCCAATCATTTTAAAGATTACAAACACATTTTCTATATGTGACCCTGTTAGGGGATTTTCACTAAAGATCAACTAGATCTGTCTTCCTATAATGAGTGGCCTTATTAGAGGACTTTAGAACATTCGTTAGAATGCACCTTACAAAATATTTATAAATTAGGACTATTAAATCCACTTGGTTAAGATATTTTATGCTACAATGGTTAGAAAATAACAGTGAAATGATATGATAAAATATGAAACTACCTTTTCCTATTCAGATCTCCTTTCTACTCATTTGTCCTCTTCAAATTCTTCCTTTCTAGCAGATCAATATAAAAACTTCATCTCATCACTTTTCTTCACTTCATTGACATAATCCTTCAACTTTGTTCTACTAGGTGTTCCCTTCTTTTCAATTCAGCTGTCTCTTTTGGATATCAAGAATTCAACAACAAAAATAATATCAACACTAGTAACATGATCATCATGATCATTCTTTATATACATAAATTTTACCACTTAATCCTATCACTACTTAATCTCATCCATTCAATCAAATATGTAGCTCAGTAAAATGTTTTATGATTCTTGCTAGCTGTATCTTTAGCTTGGAACTTGAACTTTTCTTTTATCTCAAACGAGTCACTAAATCTTCACCATTTATCTGTACCTAACAATTTTTATCCATTGATTTCATTAACTAACTTTGTTCCTTCCTTAGAATCTTCTAGATCAATCCAAATTATCAATCGATGTTTCCTTTTACTTGATTCCTTGTTTAACTGACCAAATTCATCTACCCGATTAACATTCACTCAGTTAACTGTGACTGGCCAATATCTTTACTTACCGCCCATTGTTTTCATCTCGGTAAAACACATTGTTTCCTTGTCTTTTCACTTTGTAACTTCAATCCTTTATTACTGGAAAAAATAACTAACTTGTGCATCATTATAATACTTTATTAAATCATGTAGAATAATCAAATCAATATTACCTTGTCATAAACCAATTAAACAATTACCCAATTAAGCTCACATACTTAGCATTAGTTCTTTATTTCATCTTCTATCTTTACTAATCATTTCTTTTCTCAACATCAAATATTTTAGATTTATATGGAAACTTGAAATCAGTAAGTCAATAGGCTTGACATCAATGACAACATAACAATTGATCCAATCCTTCTACATATCTTTCATTTCTCAGTTGACCTTGTTCATTCTCGGCATCACAGTATCAGTTGGGTAATACTCTTATCAGTTCAGCAATCTCATTAGTTGGGGTCACTTAGTTCCAAAAGCTACAATTGGGTGGTTAAACACTAGGAAAAACCTCATTTGGCTCCCCAAATCACTCAAACATTCCAAACCACTTCAGACCAGAGAAACCCTTAAGGTGCATAGAGTGCAAAATTATCAAATTTTATGAGGTTATTTCTCAAAGCTCATGTGAAGTATCAGTAATCTATTTGATATTATAGGATTGTGTTTCCACTACCATAAAATCCTCTCTCACTTTTGGAAGATGTGACCTCATTCACTAGTACATTTTAGACCCTTTTTTGATGACAAGTCATCTTAATTTAGATAGTTTACCGTCAATATATCGACACCACCTGCCATCGTAGTTTTGTAGTAAAAAAAAATGATGACTATGATTGGCATCGTAATTAAGATGACTATAGCCATCACAAAAAGGGGGTTTCAACACAGTGAATACTCCATCGAGTCTATTTGTAGCCGTCCTAATTTCAACAGGTAGACGTCAGACGTAGTTAGTTTACCGATGGAAATGTTGTACATGTGATGGTTAACTATCCTAATGTTCTGATGGATAACCTTCATTGGTAGATTATTTCCCGACGGAAATGTTGTGCATGCAACGGTTATTCATCAGAAGTTTTTGACAGATTTTAATCTCTTTCCTAGTGACATCGTAATTGCAATGACATTCACATTTATATATATATATATATATATATTTGTCGATCAAGTTTGTATCGATTTAGAATGGTGTTCTTGCAGATCTGGTTTCAATTGGTTGCATTACTTTTGGATCTTGAATGACTTGCAAGGTGGTTTGGTGAGTCGAGGTCGTTTATTCATGCTCATGATTTGGTTATGTCATTCAGAGATGACTTTGTAGTAGATTTTGTAGTGGTGCGCTCATGGATTATTGAGTTGAGTCTAGAGACTTGCATTAGATTTGGAATGGATCTGACCGAATTGAGATTTGTGACAGCGACTGCTCCAACACAAAAAGCTAGTACGGTGATCAGAGATGCATTCTTCTTGATGTGTTCATGGGATATATGCGGACCTAATTGCATTCAGATCTAATTCAAGTGACTTCTTGACTTCTTTGGTCTGAATTAGATGTGCTTTATTCCTATGGAGTGTAGCAGTGACTTGACTTGCAAAACTTGCACAATAGAAATTTGTAGATCACTATGGTGTCCATGATGACTTTAGAGAAGTCTTCTTCTTGGTGAACTAAGCTGAGAGACTTGGATTATAGAAAGTGGGTCATTTGATGTGACTTATGAGACATTGGATGCCTCTTCACAACAAGTTTGTGGTGTGGTCTATGGTGTTTCTTTGCGACTGGGTTCTTGGCAGAGATCTATTGATTTGGTAGCCTTTGAGATGGATTGATATGACTTGATTTTGGGTCAAGACTTCTTGAAGCGAGCTGAAGTGATCATTTCTCCTTGAAGTGATTAATGTTTCTAAAAGATAGTTGTCGCTTTTAGTTTTTCCATTGGTTATTCTATGATTTCTGTCATAATTGTGATGGTTCACACTATTTTTTAAAAAGAAATATATCTTTTTCGTACGTGGATTGAGATCTTAAATTATTGAGCTTCTCTTTGTTTCAAGAATAGTTTAACATTCTCTACTTAATAGGACCAACCATGTGAAGGTGGAAGCTCATCTGACCCCTCCTAGGATCCTCGTATGACCCTTTACGACACTTTAAGACCTCTAAGATGTATTCTTAGGGATCGTAAAGGGTCATAAAGGGTCATAAGGGGTCCTGGGACACAACAAATGAGAAACATAAATGTATGCATCATGGTCACAATTATTTGGAGACACAACATAATTGAATGCTATACCCAAACGATGCAACACAACCACTACTCCTGCAGTTCTAAGTTGACATTGCGAGATCCAAAAACCAAAGATAAGGAATCTATATATGGTTTTTGGATCCCAAAATGTCAACTTAGAACTACAGGAGTAGTGGTTGTGTTGCATCCTCTGGGTGTAGCATTAATTATGTTGTGTCTCCAAACAATTATGACCATGATGCCTACATTTATGTTTCTCAGCTATTATGATACCTACATTTATATTTTGTAGCTTTTGTGTTTATTTGCATGTTCTTTATGTGTTTGGCTTCTCTCCCTCACATTGAAAATAAGATTTTCCCACTCTGAATCGAGAATGTGCATGCAACATAAGAAGAATATGAATGAATAGTAGATGGAGCTGAGAAAACACAACACACTTACATTTTTTGAATAAGTCAAAATTACAATGTTTGTGATGGTCTATAACTTAAAATACGTAATTAAAGACCTCTATAAAAAATGCAACCCTGTTGTGTTTTTCAGCTCTACCTGATATCCTATGTATATGAATTGAGATTTCATATTGAACAAGGCATTTCCTTCTGCATTGCTTGAAACCAAGAGACTACCACAATTAACATCTAAAATCATTATTGAAATTTTGTTATTATTAAAAAGTACACTAGTCTCCTTTGTTTCTTGTACACTATCTTTGTCGAAAAGTTTCTTCATGGATGGCCTCCACTCTCTTTCCCACTACAACTATAACCACTATTCATTCTCCTGCGGTCATTACTGTCTTCTCTATTGATTAGACCTCCACTACGATTTCTCTGATGAAAATTTCCAAATTCACTATTTGGTATTCCTTCATCTCCCCTCAACTCCATCACTTATGGTTACAAATAAATTTCCAAGAATCAAAATGGTGCATCTCATCATCACAACTAATCCACCTTAAACAATTGATTAACCACTCTAGACAAGATGATGATTTAAGGTTTTTTGTGAAGGTTCTAACTTGGTAGTTGCAATCAGCATTTGGATTACAAGTTTTGTTGTTGTTCAAGTAGTGTGTTTTAGAAAAGAACCCATTGAACATTCTAATACTAATTTCTCCCAAAATATGAAATCCACTAAAATTTAGTGAAAACCCCTCCAACATTACAACAGTGTATAAAAGGAAACTCAGTGTTTCTAGTAGCGATAAATATATTTTTTGAGAAGAGTAGAAGAAATAATATGCTTGGAGGGAGAAAACTCTATAGACTTATGACATACCTTTGTATGGAACCCATTAACATTTAAAATGAAAGAATGAAAGAAAACATGGAACTAAGCTCAAACACGTGTAAATAAACATCAGTAATTATCAAATAAACATCAAGAAATAAACATCAGTCATTATCAAATAAGTTGCATAAATGAGAATCATTTTTTTTTTTGGCTTTTTCTTTTTTTCTGCTTCCCTATATTGTTCCAGAGGCATATCTATGTCCACATCATCATTTCTTCTTAGTCGTGCATGTGATCTCATTGTCCTTTGTAAAGGCAGGTCCTCTGTAATAACAAATAAAAGGTTTCAATTAAAAACATATTATCATAATTGGGGTTAATTTAAAAATATATTCATTATTGTTACAAGCATTTCAATAATTTAAAAAACATAAACATGACGCTCTTCACCTTGTCCAACGACATCATCTTTCTTGATAGCTTGAACTTCAACATGCTCATCGACAACAACATCTACATCCCCTGCAACTGCAATACAAAATATTTTATTAATCCCAACACATTATAATTAAATTTCTATTACTACACCAAATTCAATTTAACATGTTTACTTGTATTAAATATTCATTAATCAAAATTTGAATAGAAAATGTATACCTTGAGTACTACAATTCACATTAGAATCAATGCCTCCATCGTGCTCGGCCGATGCAGTATCAATATGACAGGCTGCATTCCAATGTAAATAATTAGTACATTTATCAACAATATATACATATAAATACAAGACAAATATTGAGAAATTAATTTATACATATAAATACAAGACAAATACTAAGAAATGTTAATCATTCAGTTTAATACATATAAATATATTCTCTTTAAAGTTTTAAACAAATATATAATCAGTGTTTCCTTACTTAAAACAAATATATTCACTTTATGTTGGAACTTAACATCAAATTTAGTAATTGGTAAAGTTTTCAACTTGAAATAAAAATCAATTGGCTTATTTACCTGATCAACAGATCCAGCAGAAGAACATTGTGCACTCATTGCTCGATATCATTCAACCACGACTTTATAGCCTTGTTTGTAGCCTATTTTTTTGTCCTCTTCTGTAATCAGTTTTTTGAGCTCCAAGGCCTGCATTTTTTTATTGTAGTGAATTTCATCAAAACTAAATTGATTGCAATTTAATTATAAATATTTGCATACAATTTTTCATTTAAAATACTTACAACTTGTGCAACAAGTTTTGAATATCCACCTGAGCCAAGCTTGTGTTGCCCGTGCTTTTGTTTTCTTGTTGTTGTTGCCTTTGTTGTGTCAGGAAACCTATGTGATGTTTGAAATATTTTAGATCACATAAGTACAAAGAGTAAATAGTACATAATTTCATTATTAACATTATCATGTACCTTCTTTCCTTGGGTGATAGTACACATCCACTATGTCTTGCACTTCTCTCAAGTGCATCCTTTTTAAGATCCTCCCACTCATTAATAGGAATATAGGGAGGCCACTCGTAATAAGGGTTGTGTTCTATTTGGCTCTTGTAGTTATCCCTAATATACTTCAAAATAGTTCCTGCTTTGTCAAGGAGTCTAAGTCTATGAAAGACTTCAGGTCCAAAAGGTGTTGTCATAGAGTCACTGAGTTTATTCTTTAACCCTTTATCTTGTAATGACCACCTTTTAAGAAAAAAAACTATTAGATTCATAAATGAAGTGAAGCTACCTTTTAATATACTTGAAGAAAGGGATGAAACAAAATCCAATCTTGCACTAAAATCAAAATATGATACCATGTGCATATGGTCAGCCCAAAAATGCACAAACATTCATCATTAAGTTTTTCATAAAATAGATTATTCTTTGCAAGATATTCACGAGATTATTATAATTAGTTATTGCAAGGGACCACACAGGGGGTTAGTGCATTACATTATGATTATTATATTATATAGTAAAAGAAATGATTAGTCTTTAAAGTACCTGGAAGATGGGCTACTCTCAAGGGAAGTCCATCTTCATTTCTCACAAGTAATTGATCACAATTATTTATTGTTCCCATACATTTAACATGAGTACATCCAGGAATTGCATTATTGCCTCCTACATAAAATGAATCCAATATTACAAAATGGCCCCTAAGAAAGAATATATAGTTCAAGTGAAATAAACACATGATAAATAAGAGAGAAAAAGAGGAGTCTACTTACCAATAGTAGGTGTTGCCATTGCATCTTTGGTCATGCTACATGTTGCCGACATTGCAGGCAGAACTACCTTTGTGGATCTGATCCTCGTACCAGGCACCATACTCAACATAGGTTCAATAGTAGGTGCTAAATAAAAATATTGTTACAGCATAAAAAAAATATGGATAACCATGGACAAGATGGAGGAATATAAAATGTGTGATGTACCACCCAAAGTATTTGCATCTGAGGTAATGCCCTTTAATCTATTTAGCATCCCCTGTAAAGAGAACACATGTATATTTTATTTAATGACATAAATAAAATAGTATACTATAAAAATCATTATTGAACTTTTGTTATAATTAAAAAAATACATTAATACTTACTATATAGTTCTTAACATGACCAATCAACATATCCACTGTCCTCTATATTTTAGGAGTGTGAGGTTGAATATCTTCCATTTTAGCTAACTCTTTTGATATTTCATGAAGGATCCTTTGCAATGCAACCAAAAGATTAGCCTCTGATAAAAAATCAACATCGAATGGATCCTTCTTATTCTGCGACTCCTCATGGACTACTTGTTCCTTTCCCTTTTCTAATTAGCACTCGTTTGTAAGAAAAATATTATTAGCCCTGATGAGTCCAATTATTGCCTCAATTTTGCTATGATCTTTATATTTTTTTGATACTTTGACAAACATTTCCAAGACATTTTATGATTTATACTTATGTGAACCTATGCCAAGTACAGCTAAAGCCACAAAATCTATGGGTAGCTTGATTGATATGTTTTGCTGACTATTATAAATATAATGCAACACTTCATATAATTATTTCAAGATGTGTTCTAACATTTAAGTAGGAGTTAAAAATGTTGACTTGCACATGCGTACCGAATGTTACTAACCTTCCAGGTAAACACAAAGCGGTATGAAGAGTGGCACATCTGCATTAAAGAATAGGCATTAGAAGACCAACCATGGTGGGAGAATCCAGGACAATTCTGATGGATATGTCGAGCTTTGAAGGAACTGTTGTTCCAAAGAATATAGGGAATTATTCCTACTATATTTCCTCATAATTTTTATTCTGTTGTCAACAGCAATTGTATTATGTCATGGTTGTTTTATCTCCCCCATATTTGGCAAGGATTAATGAGACTTTTCTGTTATGTTTTCAATAATCATCAATCCTTGATATAAAAGGGATTTTGACTAATTTAGTAGGGAATGAAGAAAGATAGAATTATGTATTCAATATAGTGGAAGTTTCTCTATTTTGTTCTTCATGAATTATTCAGTTTTTATGTAACCAATTAAGAAGAATTTAATGAAAGAGTGATTTTGGATTATCTCTTGTTTTGAGTAGTTAGTAGAAACCAACCAAGGGGGCCCACTTGGAAAGTGGATTAGATTAAGTTAGAATAGATTTGCTTCCTGTACTTTTCCTATTCTCAAATAGAGTTACTATTTTACTCATGCAACATTGCCACTATGGTTGTTCCTGTAGCATTTGTAGAGATAGGTATAGTGAATGTTTTGAGTTGTTAGACATGTTTAGATTCATTTCATAAGTTTTCTATAGTAATTCCATTCAGTAGTCAAGTGCGTTTACTTTCCTGCAGCAATAGCATAGATTCCTTTCATGCATTTTATCTTCTTGTAGCATAGGTTTTATGACTCCTAAAGGAACTTAGTGCACAAATTGTGCTATCCCATTTCAAGTCTACATCCCTGGGTTGACAATCTAAATAATTTCATGATGGGGATAGGTAATCCATAGCATAGATATATTACCCTTAAGAGAGACAATGGCATGATTATCTCTACCTATTGTGAGACTGTTCATTTTTGGCATCGTTGTCGGGGATGGTGTCAAACTAGGAACCTTAATGAGTTATTTAATTTTTAGATTAGTTTCCTATTTTTAGTCAATACCAAGAAGTTGTGAGCTTGCTTCACAAGTCATCAACTCACTTGCATGCATCGAAGAAGGTGAGATGTTCATGAGAGATTTCTTCCAAAAGAACCTGGTAAACTGAAAGAAGAGTTTGAAGAGCTTGAATTACCATTTCTTGATGCTAGTCTTGAGTTTGTTGCATCATATTCAACAAAAGAAGAAGAAACCAAAGAAACATTTGACCTTTGTCCTTTTGTAGAAATATTAGCCAGTTTCCATAATAATCCCAATCCAGGACCACCTGTTTCTCAGAGCCCTCCAATCAATAATAATTTCCAGCCATAGTTTCAATATCCAACACCTCCAATAATGGTAGCTCCTACATTTCCATTTCCAATTCCAAGTCTTATTAACAATCCTAACCTTAAGAAAATACCTGCTTCAGCACTTCCAAAGTTCTATGGCCTTGTTACAAAGGATCTTGACACCTTTTTGTTTGAGTTTGACATATTGTGTCAAATTTTTTACTATAATACTAATAGTCATAAGATTAAGTTGTTCCTAGCAACACTGAAGAAGTCAGCTCTCAGATGGTTCATGGGCTTAGGAGAAAATGTAGTAGCTAACTAGGATGGATTGAGAGATTTGTTTCTAAGAAATTATAAAGAATATTGCAAGGGAAGTGATTCAAAAGGAGATGACATCTTCCATATGTCACAAAGGGAAGATGAGATGTTAGAGGACTACATATCACACTTCTTATTTAGCTTACAGAAGAACCCGCAACATGCATTGCAAGAGGATTCACAAAAGCTTATTTTTCTAAGACGAGTGAATGAAAATTGTCTTGAAGCTCTGGACCTCTTGGTTGGAGGTGATATATCTCAATCCTCTTGGGATGACCATCAGAAGATTTGTATGAACTATTCTAGAGTAGTGGTCAAGAAAGGAATGGGATTTCACTCAATGCTAACTAAAGGAAGTGGCTCTGGTATTTCAAAGATGGAGATTTCAAACCTGTTGTCATACTTCAAGCAAGACATCATTAATGATGTTTCTACACACCTAGACACGATGACCACTAAGAAGAAGCATTTAGATGCAGAGGTGTAGCTGGCTGAATAATGTCCTCATTACCGCAAACAAAAGAAGGATTGTCAGTACAAACTGGTCACAAACCTAGAAAATCAACATCTTCCAACTGAATACTTGAAGATAGATAGAGAAGATGAGAAAGTATTCTTTGTTGCTCAATGTCGGCCATGGGCCATGAGACAAGGTATGCCTCAAGACCCATTACAAACTTCAAGTCCATATAATAGTCAGTGGTAAAACTGGAATGTCCAAAGTCCTCCATAGTATAATCAACCCACTTGGAATAATGCTTGGCCAAATAATCAACAGAATCAATGGTATCCTCCATAGCAATTCCAATGGCCACAATTTCCAAACCAATGGAAACTACCACAAGGAAATTGGAAGCCCACTAACCAATGGAGAGGACCTTAGCAATGGCCTAATCCAAATCCTAGATATCCACCTCTACCACCTCCAATAAATATGCCTACAATAATGTCGCCACCTACAAATAAAAATCCTCAAAAGTCGACGCAATTACTTGCCCAACCTCAACTAAATCCCAATAGTCAACATCCACAACAACAAATGTATGCTACCAATGCTCAATAGTACCCTGCCTATGCACTTGATATAGTTGATATACACCTAAGATTAGGTACTACCTTGCCAGCACCTCAACCACCCCTTATCATTGAAGTACCAAACCTTCCTGTAGCAGCAGTACCAATTCTAGAGAATGATTTGCCAAAAATTGTTGCATCAAAAAATGTTTCCAAATCAGCTAATGTTCATACATTAGTTAAAACCACCTTTTCCCCAAAGGCTCAGCATGGAGAAGCCCATACTAAAATAAGAAGATTAGCCATTTGATATCCTTGACCAGCTAAAGAACATGCATGTCTAGATTCCCACATTTCAAGTAATAAAAGATGTTCCAGTTTATGGAAAGCCAATTAAAGAAGCTTGTCTTAAAAAGCCTAGGAGAAAGAAAAAAGATCTTATAACAGTTCATGTTATAGGATAATTGGCTGACACCATGCTAGGAAAACTGGTAATACCAAAATATTAAAATCGAGGGAGTCCAGTTGTGAATATCATCATTAATGGCTAGTCTGTCAAAAATGCATTAATAGACTTAGGTGCTGCCATTAATGTAATGACTAAGGATACTACGAATAAACTAAGTATTGAAGGGTTGAGAGCTACTCCAACAATATTACAACTAGCAGATAGCTCTACTGTTACTCCTGATGGAATGATAGAAGACATAATGGTTGCCTTAGATTCTTGGGAGTACCCTGCTAATTTCATGATCCTTTCACCAAAAATCAACCTTTATGGTTACCATGTTATTCTAGGACATCCATGGTTAGCAATAGCTGATGCAAACATCAGTTGTAGATCAAGAAACATGACAATTTCAGATGGGCAAGCCACTAAGAAACTAGCATTGTATCCTCCAGCTCAACCACAGCCAGATTTGAGTACACCTATATGGCCAGACTTAGGAGATGGGGAAGAAGAACTGAATTATGTGGTTCAGCTCATGATGTTACATAGGCAATCATTTCTAAAGTTGTAAGAGGAAGATGAAGTCATTCGGAGCATTCTTAATAATGACTATGTTGTAATCAAAGATGTATCTGAGAGTTTTGTTTTAGAGTTAAGTATGTATGAAGATAATTTTGAGGATTATGTATTACCTTCAGAACCCAATATTATCCACCAGTTGCTACCTAGTGAAGTAAACACAAGTCCTATCCCTAAAGTATCCATGCTTGACCTTACAACTACTATTGAGCTTTCTAAAGGTCATAATCTCCATGTGAATAATAAGTTGTCTTCACAACAAATGGAGCAACTAACCAAACTACTATAAACACATGAGAAAGCCTTTACATGGGACTATGGGGACATGAAAGGATTAAGCCCTACACTATGTACTCATAGGATATATATCAATGAAGGAAGCCTACCCCTTCGTCAACCTCAAAGAAGGATTAACCCAGCATTAAGGGAGATCTATCAAAAATGAATTGCAAAAGCTATTAGATGTTGGCTTTATATAATATCTTATATCTGATAGTAAATGGGTATCGCCTTTGGTCATAGTACCCAAAAAGGGGGGAAAATGGAGAATTTGTGTGGATTACAGGGAGTTAAACAAAGCTACCAAGAAAGATCACTTCTCATTACCATTTATAGACCAAGTACTTGATACTTTGGCCGGTAATAAGTATTTTTCCTTTCTTGATGGATATAGTGGATACAATCAGATAAGTATTGCTCTAGAGAACCAGGAGAAGACTACACTCACATGTCCATGGGGGACATATGCATATTCAATTCTATCTTTTGGGTTGTGTAATGCTCTAGCAACATTTAAAAGAGTTGTAATTAGTATTTTTGCTAACATATCACATGACTATATGGAGATATATATGGATGACTTTACAACATTTGGAGTGACATTTGGTGAGGCTTTGAAGAATCTTGAAAAGGTACTAATCCAGTGTAAGGAGCATAATCTATCTCTTAATAGTGAGAAATGCTTTATGATGATGTAGGAAGGAGTGGTACTTGGGCATTTCATTTCAGCAGCAGGAATTCAAGTGGACCCAGCTAAAGTTGAGGTAATACTTACACTACCTACTCCTACTAAACAAAAAGATGTAAGATCTTTTCTAGGACATGTTGGATACTATAGATGCTTTATTCCAAATTTCAGTCAAATTGCTAGTCCTTTGTACATATTACTTACCAAAGAAGTTGAATTTAAGTGGACACAAGCATGTGATGAGTCCTTCCTACAGCTAAAGAACCTCCTAACAACTGTACCAGTCCTAAAAGGACTAGATTGGTCTATTCTATTCCACATCCATACATATGCATCAAATTATGCCATAGGTGTTGTGCTAGGACAAAAGCCTACTAACCTTGAGAATGCAATTTACTATATTTGTAAAAGCCTCCATGGCCCTGAATTGAACTACACAATTACTGAAAAGGAACTCCTAGCTATAGTTTATGCATTGAACAAATTCCAACACTATGTCATAGGCTATCCCATTTTTGTTCACACTAATCACTCTACAATAAAATATCTAATGAACAAACTTGCTATAATAGGTAGATTGGCAAGATGGCTCTTACTATTGTAGGAATTTGATATAACAATTGTTGATAAGCCAGTGAAGGCCAATGTAGTTGCTGAATACTTGTCTAGACTACAGAATGCTAATGAAGACACTACTCAAGTTGAAGATACATTTCCAAATGAACACCTATTCCATATAGCAATAAAAAAATCATGGTATGTAGATATAGCCAATTATCTTGCAGCAAATAAGATGCCCCCACATTTTTCTTAGAAAGACAAGAAAAAGCTTGTAGAGAAAAGCTTTCAATTTTCATGGATAGATAAAAATCTATTTTACACTAGTCCAAATCAGATTATGAGAAGATGTGTGAGAGAAGATGAAGTATATGATATACTCCATGCTTGTCACAATGATCCTTATGAAGGTCACTTTGCAACAAAGTGAACAGCCCTAAAAATCTTAACAACGGGATATTATTGGCCTCAATTACACAAAGATGTAGTTAGTTATACAAAAAAAATGTGATAAATGTCAGAGGATGGATCATCCAATGAAATCAGATGAGATGCCACTTAATCCACAAGTAGTAAAGACACCCTTTGATAAGTGGGGTATTGACTTCATCGGACCAATTGATCCTCCATCAAATGGAAAATCCTACATCTTGGTTTGTACAAGTTACCTGACAAAATGGGTCGAAGTGAAAGCTATGCAGAATACAAGGGATGAAAAAGTAGCAAAATTTTTGTTTGAAGAAATTTTTACCAGGTATGGAGTACCTAGAGAGCTTGTAATGGACCAAGGAGAACAGTTCACATCAAAAATAATCATAGAGGTAATGAAGGAGTATAGCATAAGGCATCAGAAGTCTAGTCCATATCATCCACAAGCAAATGGACATGCATAGGTGACAAACAAAGAAATAGAGGTAATATGTAATGCCCCACCAAGGAACCCTTGGCTCAAGGACATTATACTCATTAAGTCATACACAATATATAATACTTTTTTTCAATAAAGTAGCGGAACATAATCTAATTTGATTTATTTAATGTTACTAAAGGTCAAGAGAATAAAGAGATTATACTACTTGTCTTGCTCAATTAACAAATTATTATTCTTGCATACCTGAATATTGCTAACTTTCTTTTACATGATGACCACCATGTCCAACACCTGTAACTACACATAGGTCTAAACAACTAGATGTAAACATTAGATATATTATATTACAAATAAATGTTTTATTGATAACTTAGCTATGAGAATCATTATTAAGGAGTGAAATCATTGCATTATAAACTTAAAGACAAACCCTAAGGGACTGGACCTAAGCCTCGGGGGCTCATCATCGATGGCCTTGACTACGTTCACGCTCAGAGACTTCGTAGTTTGACTCTCCCCATTCTAGACTATCTATTTGTAAAATCAAGAAAGCGAGTACGCAACCCTTTCTAGGGTCTTGTCCCCCAGACAATTTTCCCTTCAGTTGCCACCCACTTAGGTGGAACAAGGAGAAATTCCTAGACTTAAAGTTGAAAACTTCATACAAATTTCATAACTCAAAAACATAGTTTAACTCACACTGATATAGTATTCATCAAGGAGAAATTCCTAGACTTAAAGTTGAAAACTTCATACAAATTTCATAACTCAAAAACATAGTTTAACTCACACTGATATAGTATTCATGAAACCTCCTTAATCATAGTATTTACTAAAGTTCCTTCCAAGAAAACATAGGAGTGAAATACATATATCCCACTAAGATATTGTCATGTATTTTATAATCACTAATAGCATCATCATAGAAAAATATACCTATGTAATCTCATGAAATCATGACATAGGCTTAAAACCTCTTCTATCTCTAACGGTAAACTTAGTTACAATGAAATAAAATCAAATGATTAAGAAGTTATCCATAATTAAAATAAGAATTATTAATATTACAAAGAACATGTTTACAAGTGTGCAACCATAACAATAAGAAACTACAATAAGACACAACAAGCATATAATTATTAGAACAAATTTATATCAACTACCAAAAATGTGTAATATGAATAAGGGTACAAGTGAACACAATCCAATAAGTGTATGCACATGTATAAAATCTACAAAAGTATTCAAGAATATACAAAATGACCAAGAGAAAGATAGGAGCATATAAGGGGGTTGATCTCAAACTATGCTAACCTCATATATTATTACAAATAATATAAGTAACCCCTAAATGAAACCCAAGACATCAATATTTACAACAGAAAAATTAATATACAAGATAATATAGTCTCACATCTAGAGAGAATAATATATATATATATATATATATATATATATATATATATATAGATGAGTACATATATACAACTTATTTAAATTCCCTAATACTTATGTGCATCTTTATGTAAATCTATGTCATCTAGTAACAAACACCTTTCATTCTAGTTCCTAATCATAAAGGGTTGTCCATTGGAGACCATTACACAAACTCTTACACACACACACACACACATATGTATCTCTAGACATACATCTAACCTTCTAGCGTCCACTATATCCTTAATAATTATACAAATCTGTCAACAACTTAGGAGATTTACTTATATATCTAATTGTATTTATTTTATTTTATTTTTAACAATTAACATTCGAAGAGTAATCACACATTTCTTGTTTCTATTTATATATTACAATAATAACTACTTCTATTTATTGTAAATAATAATAATGTATCTAAAAAAAAGAATATGAAAGAATGTCAATAGCCTATCTTTTACACCTAAAAGAATTGATTTTTACAACTAATAATATTTGAATATCTATTTATTTTATCCGATAATATTATACCTAAATTGGCAAACTAGTATCCTATAGTTCTTAACTATAATTGAAATAAATGGAACATTACATAAATAGTTAATATTACTAATTGGATCCAATCTTACCTTCTTGCCAAGCTTTACCCGATCATCCCACGGCACTGAATGCAAATAGCTCTGCTAGAAATCTGTAACATTCATTCTGTATAGAGCCGTACTCAGTCCTTTATAACTTTCCAACCAGACTATATTTTCCCGATCGCTCCTGTGAATTTATTCCAAACTAGGTTTTGTCAAACATATTTCAAAATCGTGAAGATCCAACGGTTAAATTTAAAGTTACGGTCTCTGTACCGAGACTGAAATTGACTGTCATAAAACAACAGATTAGAGGCAAAAGTTTTATTCAATCCTCACATCACAGTCACAACCCAAATTCTAAATTTACTCATGTGAAAAAAAATCCATATGCTTATCAATATCTGAAATTCCATTCACTTGTAGTGCATTTCAACCTATCGGTTTCCTTTCTTTATAAAGGAAACCAAAACATATGACAGTACTCCATTAATGATGAGTTCTCCAATCAATTTCTACTAAACATTAATAAGAGATTCTTGATTTCGAACAACAAGAGATATAAAGCAAAAGACATCACGAAATCTGAAATTATATTAATATTACACTTCATTAACACATAATATCGATGGCTCTCCTCTAAACTTGTCTCCTGTCCTCTATATCACCCCCCCCTCCTGTGTTTATTTCTTCCATTTGATATAGATGTTTTTAGAAAACTGAAACGGTTCCATAACCAATAGATTTCTTCCTATGAATAAATTTGATTAATCTTTTTGTCAAAAAGGTTATTGAGAGATCTTCAAATTAATTAACAAACTATACTTTGTCTTATCTATTTAATTCCTCATACGTACGATTATCTTAAGTTATAGTTAAGATTCTTTACTAAGGAATAAGATTCCTTAACCTAGTTATTTATTTATTTGTATTTTTATAATGATAGCTTAGTTTTCTTTTCTTTACTTTATTTATTTATTTTATTGTAAAATTCATTTTTATAATAATGTTCTTATAATCTTTTTGATAAAAGAATATAATAAAATAAATAAAGCTTTTGTTTTATAATCAAAATATTTAAAATATGTAAAAACTATTTAAAATTATATATATGTATTTATTTATTTTTAAATACATAGAAAAATAATAAAGATCTTTTTTATCAATAACATATTTAATTTAAAAATATTTATTATATTTCTTTTAGATTTGTAAAGTGAAATATTACATAAATGAAATTACATTGTTTGTAATTCACAACATTTTAAACTATATATTTATGAAAGTCATACAACCACATATATTGTTTATATATTTACGTCTATGCATATTTACATCTAGAAACATCAACTAACAATTTACTATAAGTGATGAAAGGTTTACTTACCTTTTTAGTTCCTTACCGAATATGAATTAGAGGAGCACTACATCATCCCCCCCTAAGATGAGACTTACTCCTAGAAGTCAGAAATGTTGAAATGGAAATACACCACGCATTAGATCTTAAACACATTTTAACCGATATCACATGTATAACTAATCCTTGAATCCATAGAGAATAATCCTCATAATATGGTTAAACATAAAATATATATCCCAATCAATTTTACTACCACCAACAAGGATAACTTGAACTTGATCACACATTAGTACGAATAGAATTTTCCTTTTATTTAGAAAGTAAGGACCAAGGTAAATAGCTTGAACCACTCAATTTTCCTTAAAATATATCAAAATGATACAATTTCCTTCTCTTTCAACACATATAAATCAAATTTTTACTTGCATCCAACGTAATGATATATTTCAATTTAACATAAAACATTGAGCATATCCAAATATGCCTCATAAACAATCATATCAGTCCACATCACTAGGATTACACATCACAAGGATCAGGAGTGGATATGCCTCTCTAGACAAACTCTCACTCTGGGATACAATACCAGTCTCTTCTATATCCAAAATCCATCATCAAAACCTCACATAGTGGCTTGATGGTGTCTTAGGCCTTTGTCATAAAGACCCTCCATACAAGTCCACATGTCATATCCCTTGTTTGTGTAAGGTGGTTAGCCTCCAAGGAACATACACCACACATAGGAAGGTAGTGGATACTAGCTACATAATAGCCTCACATACCCCCATCCTCAAGGGTTCCCTGCATCTACTTCCTCGTATACACTCACCAAGTTTGCCTCATGCATCCTTAGTGAGGAATCACAACACAACACAACACAAGACCAACATTATGAAAGAAGATAGTTTATCCATCAAAGCTCAACAATAATATTAAATAAATAAATAAAATGGAATTATCAATCTCAACAAAAAGATAAGAAGAATCCAAGATAAATTTCATAAGTCTTGGCTAAACTATTATAGAAAAAGATAAGAAAATTATTGGTCTACACAACTGAAGATAAAATAAATTCACCATAAATTGAACATCACATCACTATGTGACTATATCTAGTCACCTCACGAGGAAGGAGGGAAAAACGTCCAGCTATCGCAGTAGCCCTTCATGTGGTTGGGCTCGGGCAACACTACCCACATGGCATAGGGGGTTCACCTCGGAAACACCCCTGCATCGAATGGTGCAGAATAAGCATGCCAACCCATTCGGCATGACCATACACCAAGTGGAGTAAGCACACTCTAGTCGTATGTCGCATGGCAGTGTTCCTTGTGGAGTAGGCACACACAGGACACACCCCGCATAATGATGTCTCTCATAGATCATCATCGTAGCCAGAGGTATACATGGCTTGGGCCTACCCATATGCCTACCACGTCTACAAACCGAGCATCCATGGGTGACCCTCTACAAGCATGCAAGTATCACCAATATACTCTACATCAAGTAGGAAACAAAATACATACATATACTGCACCTTCACGTAATCATGTACGTGGCATCGTGTTCTTGAGCTCGGCTCGCTACCATCAGAAACACGACATCATCACCTCACACTATGTCGGAACAATAGTGGGGTGTGGCATCATATTCATTGCATCATGTTGGAACATGTGCGAATATGGTATCCATCACAGCATGGGCTAACAAAATCTCCCTCCACATGCTGGACCACATAGAAATGTACATATCCATAAATCATATATCTCCTCTTAGAGGCTCATATCAAGTACTGGTATTGTGCTCAAGAACTGTGGGAATTAGGATAAACACTTATGAACTAAATGTTTAGGTTCATCATAAGGGGAAGCATAGTTTACTCTTTTCCCTCGAGTAGTGGAAGCTAAGGTCACTTCGCGCTGCCATTATACGTACGCCACATAAATACCTGAGGAAATGGTGCTACTACTACCCCTCCACATACTAAATTACCAACACTCATGGGTTGGCACTCAGTAGGGTGACAAACAAGAAGACAACACATGAATGGTATGGTTCTCCCATACCCTTATCCAAACATAACTTCCATGGATGGTACTTATATTGCACCACTCCATGGAACTCAAATAATTACTGGTTATACACAACACCCAACATAAGCACTGGCACTGGTTTTATCACATTTACAAGGAAGTACACAATAACATCACATAGTGTCCATATATTCTAATTTTTATTTTATTTTCACAACTCACTTTGTCTACCTAGTAAAAAATACCAATGACATACTTAATCACATATCACCTCCTCATGGGCATATGCCAATATCCAATGTACACATATCAATCTCTGCCATTCCCATAATAATAACATCTATTTTCAAGATGACTTTAACTTATATAAAATAAGGCAAAAGGAAAAATGATACACTATATTTCTTCAAGAGTCATTGAATCAACACATATTTGTTTTAATTAAGGAAAGGAAACAATAAACTTGTACTATGTACATTTATTAGTCACATAATAAATTCATAACTAATCATTATAAACCATTATGGACATTTACTTTTCACCTAATCAGGGACACTAAGAGTGGACCAAGTATCATCTTTTCAAACAAATGAATTAGCTAGGTACTTTCATTACACGTGATAAATCCCTCCAATAAGGACACAACACACCATATAGACATTTCAAGACACTAGTTTTCACTAATATAATGACTTCAATACTAATAAGGAATACATTGAATTCTCAATTGCCTAATATTGCAATTTGGGGAGGATAATCACATCATTACTGAACTTACCATAGCATTCATATTTCATCTAAATATTACCTATTCATCAAGTCAAGAACAAACGATTTTAGAAAGATAGTCAAGAAAATATTACATCAACCCTACCTATTCCTTAAATAATTGTACCAAAAGAACACATATTCCTTTCATTGTGAAAAACTCCTAATTTCATCTCTGTGGTTAATACCTACATAGGCTTATAGTCACAAATGGACCTTAGGTCATTTAGCCAAGAATTTCCAAAATCAACAAATTAAATCATATTTTTACTTTATATAGATAGCATCATTTGATGGTCATTCATCATGAATAGAGAAGAGATATTTATTTTTAATTTGCGGTTATTATTATTATCAAATAACCCTAATATAATTCATGTAAACATTCAGGTGTTATAAAAAAAATGAAATCAATCATGCATCATGTCACATTTTCATTTGCATATAAATCTAAGGAGAAATACTCACCATGTTAATTTTAGCAGATGTTCCCCACTATTTGTAATTCTTCAACAACAACATGACCAAAAGGATTACCCAAGAATTCCAATGTTGCAACATAATTAATAAGGTCCTAAATTCATGTTTTGTACAAGGATTTTTTTTTTTTTTTCCAATTCTATTCTAAAATAGGGAATAAGAAAGAGAGAGACACAATATTTCAGTCCTTACAATAGCCTATAATATGTATGTAGTAACTTCATCATTTTCATCTATAATAAGGAGAACTACCATAGTAACATCAGTAACTAAATTCATTGATCACACATAGCTATTATGATATAAAAATAGAATAAGGTGTAAAGCCTTTTCAACTCAATCAAGCAACCTATAATCGCTATAACAAGCACTTGTGATGACAAGTTTTAGAGGAGATATGGTTGGCTACTGTCAACACTTATGGTACAAAATAATTTATAATACTAATTGGAATCCTTCTAGGAGTACAACAAAAGGGTGATATAAAACATGTGGAATTCATTAGCATTTATTTATTAGAAAGATATCCACTATCTATGAAAGTACTTAGGAGGCTCATTCATTATTTCTAGAATGCAAAATAGAAGTAATTTATGTAAGACAACCTAATCTTAGAATAATAGGTACACTATTATAAAATACTATAGCATGAATACCAAGAACATAATTCCTATATCTAGGATCTTATCTTATAATGATAAACCAAAATTAAACTATGCAAAATATTGAGCAATAAGTGAGCTAAGAGTCCTAGAGTTCCCAGTGTGGAAACCTAGTGCTCTGATACCAGATGTAATGCCCCACCAAGGAACCCTTGGCTCAAGGACATTATACTCATTAAGTCATACACAATATATAATACTTTTTTTCAATAAAGTAGCGGAACATAATCTAATTTGATTTATTTAATGTTACTAAAGGTCAAGAGAATAAAGAGATTATACTACTTGTCTTGCTCAATTAACAAATTATTATTCTTGCATACCTGAATATTGCTAACTTTCTTTTACATGATGACCACCATGTCCAACACCTGTAACTACACATAGGTCTAAACAACTAGATGTAAACATTAGATATATTATATTACAAATAAATGTTTTATTGATAACTTAGCTATGAGAATCATTATTAAGGAGTGAAATCATTGCATTATAAACTTAAAGACAAACCCTAAGGGACTGGACCTAAGCCTCGGGGGCTCATCATCGATGGCCTTGCCTACGTTCATGCTCAGAGACTTCGTAGTTCGACTCTCCCCATTCTAGACTATCTATTTGTAAAATCAAGAAAGCGGGTACGCAACCCTTTCTAGAGTCTTGTCCCCCAGACAGTTTTCCCTTCAGTTGCCACCCACTTAGGTGGAACAAGGAGAAATTCCTAGACTTAAAGTTGAAAACTTCATACAAATTTCATAACTCAAAAACATAGTTTAACTCACACTGATATAGTATTCATCAAGGAGAAATTCCTAGACTTAAAGTTGAAAACTTCATACAAATTTCATAACTCAAAAACATAGTTTAACTCACACTGATATAGTATTCATGAAACCTCCTTAATCATAGTATTTACTAAAGTTCCTTCCAAGAAAACATAGGAGTGAAATACATATATCCCACTAAGATATTGTCATGTATTTTATAATCACTAATAGCATCATCATAGAAAAATATACCTATGTAATCTCATGAAATCATGACATAGGCTTAAAACCTCTTCTATCTCTAACAGTAAACTTAGTTACAATGAAATAAAATCAAATGATTAAGAAGTTATCCATAATTAAAATAAGAATTATTAATATTACAAAGAACATGTTTACAAGTGTGCAACCATAACAATAAGAAACTACAATAAGACACAACAAGCATATAATTATTAGAACAAACTTATATCAACTACCAAAAATGTGTAATATGAATAAGGGTACAAGTGAACACAATCCAATAAGTGTATGCACATGTATAAAATCTACAAAAGTATTCAAGAATATACAAAATGACCAAGAGAAAGATAGGAGCATATAAGGGGGTTGATCTCAAACTATGCTAACCTCATATATTATTACAAATAATATAAGTAACCCCTAAATGAAACCCAAGACATCAATATTTACAACAGAAAAATTAATATACAAGATAATATAGTCTCACATCTAGAGAGAATAATATATATATATATATATATATATATATATATATATATATATATATATATATATATATATATATATAGATGAGTACATATATACAACTTATTTAAATTCCCTAATACTTATGTGCATCTTTATGTAAATCTATGTCATCTAGTAACAAACACCTTTCATTCTAGTTCCTAATCATAAAGGGTTGTCCATTGGAGACCATTACACAAACTCTTACACACACACACACACACACACATATGTATCTCTAGACATACATCTAACCTTCTAGCGTCCACTATATCCTTAATAATTATACGAATCTGTCAACAACTTAGGAGATTTACTTATATATCTAATTGTATTTATTTTATTTTATTTTTAACAATTAACATTCGAAGAGTAATCACACATTTCTTGTTTCTATTTATATATTACAATAATAACTACTTCTATTTATTGTAAATAATAATAATGTATCTAAAAAAAAGAATATGAAAGAATGTCAATAGCCTATCTTTTACACCTAAAAGAATTGATTTTTACAACTAATAATATTTGAATATCTATTTATTTTATCCGATAATATTATACCTAAATTGGCAAACTAGTATCCTATAGTTCTTAACTATAATTGAAATAAATGGAACATTACATAAATAGTTAATATTACTAATTGGATCCAATCTTACCTTCTTGCCAAGCTTTACCCGATCATCCCACGGCACTGAATGCAAATAGCTCTGCTGGAAATCTGTAACATTCATTTTGTATAGAGCCGTACTCAGTCCTTTATAACTTTCCAACCAGACTATATTTTCCCGATTGCTCCTGTGAATTTATTCCAAACTAGGTTTTTTCAAACATATTTCAAAATCGTAAAGATCCAACGGTTAAATTTAAAGTTACGGTCTCTGTACCGAGACTGAAATTGACTGTCATAAAACAACAGATTAGAGGCAAAAGTTTTATTCAATCCTCACATCACAGTCACAACCCAAATTCTAAATTTGCTCATGTGAAAAAAAATCCATATGCTTATCAATATCTGAAATTCCATTCACTTGTAGTGCATTTCAACCTATCGGTTTCCTTTCTTTATAAAGGAAACCAAAACATATGACAGTACTCCATTAATGATGAGTTCTCCAATCAATTTCTACTAAACATTAATAAGAGATTCTTGATTTCGAACAGCAAGAGATATAAAGCAAAAGACATCACGAAATCTGAAATTATATTAATATTACACTTCATTAACACATAATATCGATGGCTCTCCTCTAAACTTGTCTCCTGTCCTCTATATCACCCCCCCCTCCTGTGTTTATTTCTTCCATTTGATATAGTTGTTTTTAGAAAACTGAAACAGTTCCATAACCAACAGATTTCTTCCTATGAATAAATTTGATTAATCTTTTTGTCAAAAAGGTTATTGAGAGATCTTCAAATTAATTAACAAACTATACTTTGTCTTATCTATTTAATTCCTCATACGTAGGATTATCTTAAGTTATAGTTAAGATTCTTTACTAAGGAATAAGATTCCTTAACCTAGTTATTTATTTATTTTTATTTTTATAATGATAGCTTAGTTTTCTTTTGTTTACTTTATTTATTTATTTTATTGTAAAATTCATTTTTATAATAATGTTCTTATAATCTTTTTGATAAAAGAATATAATAAAATATTTATAAAGCTTTTATTTTATAATCAAAATATTTAAAATATGTAAAAACTATTTAAAATTATATATATGTATTTATTTATTTTTAAATACATAGAAAAATAATAAAGATCTTTTTTATAAATAACATATTTAATTTTAAAATATTTATTATATTTCTTTTAGATTTGTAAAGTGAAATATTACATAAATGAAATTACATTGTTTGTAATTCACAACATTTTAAACTATATATTTATGAAAGTCATACAACCACATATATTGTTTATATATTTACGTCTATGCATATTTACATCTAGAAACATCAACTAACAATTTACTATAAGTGATGAAAGGTTTACTTACCTTTTTAGTTCCTTACCGAATATGAATTAGAGGAGCACTACACAATATTAAAAAAGACAGTACAGTTGCATCGCAAGGATTGGAGCAGTCAATTAACAAAAGTAGTCAGGGCTTACTGTACCACATGGAAGACAATAATAGGGTTCACACCATTTGAATTGGTGTATGGAAAAGTAGCAATGTTTCCCATAGAATTTGAACACAAAACATTGCGCACAACACTTGAGTTAAACATCAATCTTCCTATAGCACAAACAAATTGTCTCCTCCATCTCAACTGATTGGATGAAATGCACAAGTTAGTATTGGAAAGAATAGAGCTAATCCAGAACCAAAGGAAAAGATGGCATGATTCACATATCAAGAACAAGAAATTTCAAGTAGGAGATTGGGCTTTATTATATGATTCCAAATTCAAGGAGAACCCAAGAAAGCTGCAAACCAGATGGCTCGGACCCTATGAAATTCAATGTCTTTGATAATGGAGCAGTTCAGCTGACCACACTTGATCTAGTACAATTTAAGCTGCTAGTCAATGGACACCTCTTGCACCTCTATCACAAGCCTCAAACCAAAGAAGAATTCTTGAAACAGTTCAACATGCATAGTTTAACAACCCCTCAGGAAATAGTTCCTGCAGTAGAAGGTAAAAGCCTTCCTCCTGTAGCAGAAGGTGAAAGCCTTCCTCTTGTAGCATCACCATGATAAATGTTCACTAGCACTCATAATAAAACTTTATTTAATGAGGTATACTTCTTCATTCACTTTTCTCTTTTCTTCTCACCAACTCATCTCATTCCTATTTCTACCACCCACTCAAATTCCATGTCACCCATAATTTATATTTTCCAATGCTTTCAATAAAATGCCACATCAGCAATCTCATGCGGCCACCAGAATTGACACTCTCATCAGCTCATGTTCGTGTATAGTAAATAATTGCCAGGAACAACTTTCTAACTCCTTACTTTTAGTGCACATGTTTAATTACTTATATCTAGTACTCCATTAAATGTATAATATATGCATTAAGACAGTTTCCCAACCTTGTGCTAAATTTAACAAGGGAGGACACTTGTTCAAATTTCTTAGGGGGCAGGGGAAGTTTACTAACTTCCAAGTGTCATTCCTAAACTACCCTTGTCACATCAATGTTGTACTTAGGTTGCATTCCATTAATTCTTTTAATCCTTCACACATTTTCCGTACTTTCAAATTTTGATTTCCTAAACTTGACATGATTTCAAAAGGATCATAATTAATTTGTGAGGTAACTCGCACTTAAGGTATTGATGTCCTCTGAAATCAATGCCATTATTATAGTTCATGTCAAGTAAAATAAAGGTAATACAAGCAAAAATATCGGTATTTTTAAGAATCACAATTGTATTTCAAAAGAGGGAATTTGCAGAGAAACCAAAAGCTTAGTGGTGGGTTGGAGAGCTGAAAAATTAGAGATTGGACATTATTAAGATGGGTAGACAATTACATAGACATGAACCATTCGTTCATGGTATTTTGTTGGTAGATGTTGAGGCAGTCCGCATGTTCAATGCATGCGGCTGGCTTGGCTATTTTCTTCAGCTGATAGAGTTTAATGAGGAGGTTGCTGTAGAATTTATGGGTACATTTGAAGAAGGACAAGTAACTGTATGGGGATTGACAATTGTTGCTATTGAAGAGAGAATTGTAGAAGTTATAAGGTTACCAGTTGTGGGAGAACATTATCCAAATGAGCATGATGCCAAGTCATCTCAAGCTTAGTTCTCCAGGCTAGGTGATCCTATGCTTGAAATTACTAAGCAGGGGTGCAGCAAATTGTCCCTTCCACAACCATTTCTAGAACTGGCTATGCACATTATTAGGTATTTAACTTGTGAAGGAAGATTTTCAAACTTGCATGCTCATCATTTTAAATTGCTTAGTTGTATCAGACATAATCTTCAAGTTAATATTCCCAATTTTCTTTATAATATGCTAAGTATCAGTGCTAAGGAAACTCAAAAGGGAAATGAAAACTCCATTAGTCACCATTCCCTAATCAAGATTTTGGTTGAAAAATCTCTTAGGGATGTTTCTCCCATGTCATGGGTAGAATTTGTCCAAACCAAAACTTTGCAACCCCAAGTAAATCTTGTGGACCAACCTCTAGAAGATGCAGTGGAATCTTCTGACCCTATTGAAGAAGTAGTTGTGAAAGAAAAAGAACTGAAATTACCCATAGAAAAATAACCTCCTGAACCTACTCCAGAGAGTAATGTACCCACTTCTTCCTCAAGAAAAGGAAAGTAGAAAGTTAGAAAAGAAATCCATAACTTAGAAGGAGAAATTTGAAACCCTGGTCGAGTCCTGCAGTATCTACTCCTATAGCACATAAACCAAAAAGGTCTTGCCAACCTAAAAATGTAGTGGTTGAAGAGGCAAATGTATGTAGAAGCCCTCACATGAGAGGACATGTGTCTCCACCTTCTCTTCAACACCCAGATGTTCCAGCACCAAAACCTTCTAAAGAGCCCTCTGTTGAATATATTCTTGATGACTCCCCTATGTAAGCAAAACCCCATCATATGAAGGAGCCTCCTAATGAGAAAGAACCTAGTAGTAGCATGCCACAGAATGATCAAGGAATGCCTGAGTTGAACCCTGATGTAATGCAAGAGAGCATTCTTGTGAATGTTCAATTTACTCCTCCTTAGCATCCTATATATTCCAATTTATCCATTATAACTTACCAATCAATGTGGTTCACTGACTTCTTCCAACAGACTACTAAGGAGAAGAAAAAGAAAGCTCAAGTGCAAGAGTTCCCTTCATCAACAATTTAGTCTGTCCTCTTTCATCTATACAACCATTTTATCTTTCAGAAGACATGGTGGAAGCAAGAAAGAAATCAAATGCAAAGGGAGATATTTGATAAAGATGAGGAAATTGAATCTCTCAAAGAGTAGCTAAAGAAATAAAAAAAACAAATGGACAAGGCCTTAAAACTAGTTGACCAGGTGATAGCTTGTAGACCACCACCTAGGGTATATGCTATTTTCTTAAAGGAGCAATTTATTTTGTTCCAACTTATGATGAAAATGAAGGACATTGATTGTGAATTCAAGTTGGCCCAAGAATTCTATGATTTGTATCAGACTCTACCATCATGGCAACAAAATTTGTTATGTGAGTTCTATATGCATAATTTTATTATCCCACATGAAACAGAGTGGAATCCTCTGCTCTATATAGGGGACATTCACTTAAGGGTCTTGATGTCATGGATGCATAATGAGACAAACTACGATAGACAGTTGAACACCTATAGGGATCTAGAGAAATTTGAGCCTTTTCCATTAAGGGCTAAGTCACATAAGCCTGATGTTCTTTTGTGGGATTGGCTCAATTTGACTTATGGGAGACCAAAGCCAGAAATCAGGGAGAAAGTATTTGCATTGATGCATAAAGTTTATAGAGATTATCAGACATTTCCCAATTTTATATCCCAAAGAGCTCTCTCAAGGGTCAGAAGTAGGTGGAACAGATTGCTAGAAGCTTTCAGGAAAGGAGAACCACATAGCCCAATTAAATATGAAGCATCTATCCACATAGTGACTAATTACATGAAGTTGGGATGATATCCTAGAAGGGAATTATGGATGCCTTTATCCTTCCAGCCACCTACACTCTTTTGGCCCCTATACGACATCAATGCTACTAGATTGGATCAGTTTGTTGAGGAGCATCAAGAAAATTACTTGGAATGCACAAGGGGGTTCTACTACACTTTCAGAAGTGGAAAGAAGGGAAAGACAACCGTTGGTGATTTCAGGACCATAGCCAGGAAATACAATGCTTGAGGACAAGCATTCTGTTAGTAGGGGGTGGATGATGAGTCCAATTATTGCCTCAATTTTTTTATGATCTTTATATTTTGTTGATACTTTGACAAACATTTCCAAAACATTTTATGACTTATACTTATGTGAACCTATGCCAAGTATAGCTAAAGCCACAAAATCTATGGGTAGCTGAGTGATATGTTTTACTGACTATTATAAATATAATGTAGTACTTCATATAATTATTTCAAGTTGTGTTCTAACATTTAAGTAGGAGTTGAAAATGTTGACTTTCATATGTGTACCGAATGTTACTAACCTTCTAGGTAAACATGGAGTGGTATGAAGAGTGGCGCATCTGCATTAAAGGATTTTTAGAAGACCAACCATGACGGGAGAATCCAACATGATTCTAATGGATATGTCGAGCTTTGAAGGAGTTTTTGTTCCAAAGAATATAGGGAATTAGTCCTGCTATATTTCCTTAGAATTGTTATTCTGTTGTCAACAGTAATTGTATTATGTCATGGTTGTTTTATGTCCTCCATATTTGGCGAGGATTAATGAGACTTTTCTATTATGTTTACAATAAGTTTCAATCCTTGATATAAAAGGGATTTTGACTGATTTAGTAGGGAATGAAGAAAGATAGAATTATATATTCAATATAGTGGAAGTTGCTCTATTTTGTTCTTCATGAATTATTCAGTTGTTATGTAACCAATTAAGAAGAATTTAATGAAAGAGTGATTTTGGATTATCTCTTATGTTGAGTAGTTAGTAGAAACCAACCAAGGGGGCCCACTTGGAAGGTGGATTAAATTAAGTTAGAATAGATTTTCTTCCTATACTTTTCCTATTTTCAAATAGAGTTACTGTTTTACTCCTGTAGCATTTCCACTATGGTTGTTCCTACAACATTTGTAGAGATGGGTATAGTGAATGTTTTGAGTTGTTAGACAGGTTTAGATTCATTTCATAAGTTTTCTGTAGTAATTCCATTCAATAGTTAAGTGTGTTTACTTTCCTACAGCAATAGCATAGATTCCTTTCATGTATTTTATCTTCCTGCAGCATAGGTGTTATGACTCCTAAAGGAACTTAGTGCACAAACTGTGTTGTCCCATTTCAAGTCTACATCTCTGGGTTGATAATCTAAATGCATTTCATGATGGAGATATGTAATCAGTAGCATAGATATATTACCCTTAAGAGAGATAATGGCATGATTATCTCTACCTATTGTGAGAATGTTCAAGCCCTTTATTTAAAAGCAATCCAAAATAGTAGAACAACAAAAAATATGCATTAACAATTTTCTTGTATATGCATTTGTACAAAAACAATGAGTTTTACCTATCAAGAGGAAGAAGTCCCATGAGAACTATCACCACCATGCATATCGTGTGGTTGTTGATCCATACTATAGCTCTGTATTTCAAAAAAAATCATTTAGACATGTTAAAACACATGTGTTCTTATTCTAAGTTATGTTGAATAATAGACAATTATCAAAATGTGTACCACCTTGTCCATGATAGTGATGGGGTTTTTTGTATCTATGCAATTCAAATTGTAATCGATAAGTAGCTCCTCACCTCCGCGTATTGATTTGATTGCACACACAAATACCCAATTTCCCTCGCGCGCCTCAAATATGCAATTGGGTTGCTTCTTAGTTGATGCAAGCCGTGTACTATTTATAAAACTTGCAATATTCCCTAATGCTTTTGGTCTTCCATCAACGTATATAGCTACTATTTTACTTTGTTCACTAACTTTTTCTTGTATATAATTTTCCGTGAGTGCATACCTACATATACTTTTTCTATATTTAACAATCTGCATCCAACTACTGTAATCATAACAAGGTCCAACATACTCCATCAATTTGACAACTTTGCTGTAAGAAACCATTATGCCATCCATGGAAAATAGGCCCAAACCATGTAATGAAGATGGTGCTATGTGATATATCCTCTCTTTAACACAAAAATTAGTGTTTATTGAAGGAAGTTCATCGGGGACCCATTGTTTTTGTAGATGTTTGTACCTAAAGGGCAGCTCAGAGTGTCCTTTTCTCTCATCATCATAAGAACACGACCCCCCTTGAGAAAGGAAAAATTTCATGTGTTTATTGAATTTATTTCTGATCTTTTGACCTCGACTCGATCTCATTGAATTACATGTACTAAATATCTCACTTTCTTCTTCTATTCCTAGATTTTCCTCACTCGAGGAAGAACATTCTGACAAATACATATTCATTGGTACCTGTACTTCATGCAATGCAAAAGATAGGTGGCAATGAGAGAGATATTTTACAAATGGTAAAAGACATTAATCTCTATGAGGTGTATTGACTTGTACCTAACAATCCATGAGACTGTGTGGGATACCTGACATAAGATAATAGTTATATAATTAGACAAACATAGTTCACTCCATAGTTTTCATTATATCTTGTGAAGGACATTATACATTGTTAAAATTATCTATTTATCCAACAATATTTTGAATATCTCAGCATTGCATATAACTAAACATCTTAGCATTGCATGAGACACCTCTATTGTGGCATTTTGTCAAATAATTCTTGTGCATTGCTAGTGTTTTTATTACATCTTGTGAAGGACTTTATACATTGTTAAAATTATCTATTTATACTTTCAGAATTAGCTCACTCCATTGTGGGGAACAAAGGGAATCCCCTATGATTTAACATCATTGAGATGCCTCCTTTCATTAGCTTCATGTCACCTTCTCATTGCTTCTCATAGCTTCCTATGTGTTTCATCCTTCATTTATACACTTACTTCGACCAAAATTTTAATTTTCTAAAAGATTTCACCAAAGGCTTTGTAGGAAACCAGGTAAGGGGTATTCTTGAGTTCAAACACATTGAGCTACTACAACTGAATTATAAATCATGAATTCACTCTAAATCAAGGGGCATTATAAGTCATGAATTCACTATAAAACTAATGTATTTCTCTAGATTTCATATGGACATTTTGTCAAATGGTTGGCATGTATGTTTATTCAAATGGAGATATATCATTTGAAATGGATATATGATCGGTTGATATCTAATTCTATGTCAAGATTTACAGCATTAAATTGATCATAGTTAGAAGACTCAGACACAAGAAGAATATGATATAGCCAATTTTCAGAAGAATATGAATGAATGCAAACATACATAAGTGGATGAACATAAATAATGAAGGTACCTAATATTTCCTAAAGTAATGAAGTGTTGACCCTGGGTTCAATCTAGTATGCTCATGTATGATCCAAAAACTGCAAGGAAAGAAAGGATGGGTTTAGATCCAAAGGATCTAAGCAATGTTTGACACCCTATTATTGATCCTCATCTACAATTATGCATGTGCATAGTTAATCCATACACTTCTAAAAGGAACTATGCTACAGAACATGTGCACTCAAGAAAATACACTCAGAAACATGTGCAGTGTATAGGCGCTGGAATCCAAATGTAGCCCTACATGTATGTCTCTATGAACACCTAGTGAATCACTGTTGTGGCTGCATTTATGTCTCTATGAACACCTGGTGAATCACTGTTGTGACTGAATCATCCAAATAGTGCAATAACAAAACCAGATGTTGTTGTTCCGTCTAGTGTTGCTATGGCATCATTTTCAAATGACTCATGCACAATCGTAACCCACCATGCCCATCAACACAAGGCAGTCATGATCAAGCATAAGCAATGGAGGGAATATTATCAAGGTCAAATCAGAGCTCAAATTTCATTCCTTGAAATTTTATATTTGTATAGTTATAAAATTTCATGCCTTGAAATTTTATAACATAATTCCTTAGCATTTGATCTTCATATTGCATCCATGACTTGAGGTAGGCATTCGAGCTTTTTCTTCTCATTAACTCAATTTCATTTTGATGGCATTTGTTGATTTAACTACGACACTCATTTGGTTATAAACCAAAAAAAAGAAAAAGAAAGTGTCATTTGTAATTTTTGTGAATTCAAAGAGCTGTCGTGAAGAGGACACTATACTTTTGTGTGGCATGAAGAGGGCATTCAAGATTGGCATGTGTGAAGAGGCTAGCACCGTGTGGGAAGAGGGAACTGGCACTTGAGGTAGGCATTCGAGCTTTGTCTTCTCATTAATTCAATTTCATTTTGATGACATTTTTTGATTTAATGGCACAATATGAATGTTAATAGTGGCATTGTTTACATCTTAGCATTTGGAATGCTTGATGACCCATGAGCTTTGAGAGCTACAAATGTGCATATTCAAGCCATACACTTCTGAAAGAAAAACCATGCTATAAGACATGTGCACTCAAAAGAATGTTGCAAAGAGTAAATGGCTACATTCATGTTTGCATGAACACCAGGTGAGTCACTATTGTGACTACATCATTCAAACAGTGCAACAAAAACACCAAATGTTGTTCTTTCATCTGGTGTTGTTGTGACATCATTTCCAAATGATGCACCCAAAATAGTCACACACCATGCCCATCAGCACAAGCTAGTCATGAGAAAGCTGTTGGCAATTTGGCTGAGTTAGATACATAGATGTTGTCATTATGGAAACATATGATCTACATGAAGATTGCACAGGTCAGAGAGAAAGTATGTCAGAGCGCAAAGCAAAATTGTCTAAGAATGAGATAGTCTTTTTGCCAGTGTACCCGATGATAGTTTTGATTAGTGATGTTGATTGGAGTAAGTTTAGTTCTTGCACACTTGAACATAGATACTATGGTGAATATAGAAGACTCACTTGAGAGTGCAAGTCAGTATGGCATGTACGGAAGAAGTTATGATAGTTTTACTGAAGATAGTCTTAAGCCGACAAGACAAAATATGAAGACAGAATTGGTAAAGAGTTAAGGGATTATTTTTTTTATCAAAATAATGTCTTAAAAATATAAAGGGATGACATCCTAGATGTTAACCCTTGGGTAAAGACATCTTGTATAATGTAAGCTGACTGAAAGAGTTATTATACTTAATAACTTGTATAAATGTAATGTATGAAGAGAGACAATATATGATATTAATGTAATAGCGATAGTGAAAAAGGCAGCGAAGAGATATTGATGCAAAGTTACAAGTAGTATAAGGTTATGTATCTTGACCTATTTTGTAATCAGTAAATATTGTATATTACTTGTTTGGGAAATGGGCTCATCTGGTGATCATATTTTGTACTACCAACTCCTAGCAGGGTTGAGGCTTCTAACAAGGCCGATAGTCCCTTAATCAGGACTGAGACACTATATGCATGTAATAGGCTCCTATCAGGGTCAAAATCCTTAATAGGATACTTTTTATTAGTGGATCTTTGTGGGTACCATCCCCACCGACGTTTTCCCTTGGCCAAGGTTTCCTCGAGAACAAATAATGTGTTATGAGTTCATTTGTTTTATTGCTATGCATGTTGTTTAGTTTTCTATGTTATGAATGCATTAAGATAATCTATTATATCCATAATTGGGAAAAAGTAAAAGTTTGTAGAATACTGGTTCACCCCCCCACCCCCTCTCAGTATTCCCTATTTCTAACAATTGGTATCAGAGCTTAGTTACTCAAAAAATAATTATTCAAGGAAAGCCTAGTAGCTTGAGTAAGATCTCTATGGATATGGATCAACTACAGAAGAATCTTGAAGAAGCTCTTGAATAGATTGATATGATTACTAAAGAAAGAGACACTCTGAAAGGAAAATATGATGATGCAAAGAACCTCATTGAGAAACTAAAAAATAAGTTGGAAGATCTAAAATCAGAAAAGGAATCTAAAATTCAAATTGAAGATTGTGATGACAACTTAGAAAAGGAAAATGAGATCCTTAAACATGAATTGAAGATAGAAAATCTGAAGCTAAGTCTGAAAGATAGAAATGGAAAGAATGAATCAAATCTAAAATCTAAAGCTTGAAAATGAAGGGCTAAAATCTAAACTTGGTAAAGTAACATCTGAACTTGAGAAAGTTTATTTGCAATATGCCAAACTTGAGAAATACAATACAATTGTGAAAGGTGAACTGACTCAATCTAAGCAGCAACTTGAAAGACTATATTCAACTAGTGAGAAGATTGATGAACAAATATCTTATCAAAAACCATTCTATGATAAAACTGGTCTTGGATTCAACACATCTAAAGCAAGTGAAGAAAGCAAGGAACCAGATCTGAAAATATCTGAATGCATAGATGAAAAGAAATCTGATGAAATTGACAAATATGAAGATACACCTAAAGAAGAAGAACCACTGAAGTAAGAGGAGTCACCTAAAGGTATGCAAAGAGAATTTAAAGGTAGATGCTTTACTTGTAATAATTTTGGTCATATGAAGAAAGATTGCACAGGTAAGCAATTTAAACCTGTTAATAGTTATTGTTATAATTGTCATGGTTTTGGACATAGAGCTATTGAATGTAGAAAACCTAAATTTATTGAGAATAATAATAGTAGTAGAATGTTTAGGAATACTAACCATGTAGATAAGAGACCTACTGAAGATATGAATAGGAGAAATGGAGTAGTATGTTATAGATGCAACAAAGTTGGACACATTGCTAAAAATTGCAAATCACAAATCAATCAATCTGGACCAAGATATGGAAATAATGGAATAGTTTGTCAGATATGTAACAAGATTGGACATACAACAAGGTTTTGCAGAATGAACAATAGAGTTTTTCATCCTAATCCTAACCCTAGAAGTCATGCAAGGAGAAATGAAGATGCAAGTAATAGTGAGAAAGGATGTTGTAGTAATTAAAAAGAAGTGAAGTTTGTTAAAAGCACAGATCAAGGAGACACATTTAGCATTGAAGTTAACCAAAAAGGTGAAGTATCAAGTGGTAAGAATGAATCTCTACCTAACCCATCTCAAAGTACTTAATTCATGAAAATTATAGTAGAATAGGAACTTAGATGAGTGTAGAAGTTGATATATGATGAATTGAGTCTTGCATAGTTAATGCAAGGTATTATATGATGTATTGATACTATTGTTAAGAGTGCATAGAAAAATATTATGTTTTGCAAGATCGCAAGAAGTTTTAAGTTTTGCAGGTAAGCAGAATCAACTTTTTGGAAAGAAGCGGCAAAAGAATTGAATGCGATGTTAAATCTATGTAAGATTGAAATGATAAAAGGTTATGATCAGTATTATTTGATCATCAAAGTGAATACAAGTGCTAAGGATATTGAAGAGCAGTGATTGAAAGCATTTTGTAAGGATTTGGTGAAGGATTTTTGTGCTAAATCTACGCAAGCCCTAAATTGCAGAATCGATGTATTTTACTTGAAAGATCTCTAAATCAGTTAAGGAAATAGAAGAAGTCATGGATGTTTCATTGATTCATAATTTCAGAGATAAGAATAGACCTAAAGTCAAAAGGGAACCAATATAACCCTTGGAAGATGAACCTAAGCTAGCTTTATCATCCGTACCAGATAGAGTTTTACATCTAGAAAATGTTAGAAGTTATTTGGGATGTAAGCTAGAGACTCTTAGTGATAGTGATTTCACAAAAGAATATCAAAAGATCTACAATCAGGATATGTCATTAAAATTAGGGTTTGAGCATTTGAAAGATAATGAGATTATTAAGTATTCTCTACAATATGAGTTTGACAATGAAGAATGTACCAAGAAAATTTTAAGCAGAATTCATAATGGAAAGTTTTGGTTAGATGACAGAGTGATAGATATCACAGATGACCTAATTCATGAGGTAACTAGACTATCTAAAACTGGAGCCATTCCTTTGAATGAAAATAACATGAGGAAAATAGTTATAGACAACACAAATTCATCTTACAATTGCAGAGGAATAGTAATTAGCAAGATACAACAAGATGATGTGAGATATTTGTGCAAGATCCTTACAACTAAGTTTTGTGCTAACTCGAGAGAAGATGACAAGGCATCAGGAATGATAGATGTATCCTATTTGATGTGTGTTGATAAAGTACAAGTTGACATGTGTGAGATTTTGAGAATTCAGTTGTTTGATAATTTGGAAAAGATAAAGAAGACTAAGTACTCTCATTTTAGATTCTCATCATTGGTCACTTATATATTTTTCCATTTGTTAAGAAGATTTCTGTACACCATTGGTAATGATTGGAATGATGGTCAAACTACAATGGAAAGGATTAACAAAGTGTACAGGAGGCATCTTATTGACAAAATCAATGAGAGTGCAGTGTTGGTAATCAAAACATTTTAGAATTTAATGACAAGCAGAATAACGATTCCACAGTCCCTAGTAGAAAAGTATAAGAATGAGATATGCTTTATGGTTGATACTAACTTTACATACATTGAAGCAGTAGAACCTAGAGTAGAGTTCATAGGCCCTCTTGGCTATGAGATAACTGAGATTGAGATAGAAGAATATGTGAGTAGACTAATTAAGAGCAAGTTGGACATTCACAACAACAAGTTTGGAACCTTTGAGGAGAACTTCAACTCCACAAAGACTATCCATGGAGAGAAAAATCAAAGAAAAGAGTAGAGACCACAATCAAGAAGATATTAAAGGATACAGGAATGATTGAACATGAGTTCTTAATAGCCAAATAGACAACAGTAGCAGTTAGAGAAATTGGACAAAAGGAAGTTTTGTTTGTTCCTCCTCTATCATCAGTTGTAGTACAAGAAGAAGAGACACAAGTCAAGGTGAAAGTGGAAGTAACTGAGAAAGATCAAGAAGCAAGAAAATCCACTAGATCAACCTCCTCCACACCTACTAAAAGAGTGAAAGAGATGTACACACTAAATAGTGCACTTCTCTAAGTCATTACTTCCAAGAGAATCAATGAATGGGAAACCTCGAGAAAGTGACCTAGAGCTCCCTAGGAATGGAGTCACAAGGATGTTGATGGTGCTCTCAGCTAGAGCTATTGAAGCATGCAACCTTGCTAGTAAACCACACAATGGGAGATTCAAAGAGACAAGGGAAAGAATGCCAATATCCTCAAGAATCAACAATGGAAATGTAATGCAATGCAAGCTATGCTAAGAATGAAGATGCAAGCTAAGCTATGAAAGGAAAGTATTACAACCCTTGCTAATTAAGCTATGTGAGCTAATCTAGAGCATAAAAGAAACTAAGCTAGATGCCATGAAATCTATGATGCAATAATGAAACTAGAATGATAAAATGATCTCCAAAAGCTCCAAAGTCTCCAAGAAATCCTGCAGCATAAGATTAGAATAAAAAGTTGGGATCTAAGAATGAGAAAAGAGCTCTCCTTTTAAAGGAATTGAAGAGGGATGGACCATGGAGATTAAGAGGGAAAAGATTTAATCAAGGGTGGAGCATCAAAGAGGAACAATCCATGTGCACAAATATCCTCCAATGAGAAAATAAGAGTTGACTTTTGTGTCCATATGAGACAAAAAGTGTTTTTCTTCTTTTTATAAAATAAGAATAATGCTTTATTTGTGCAACTTAGGATAAGAGGAAAAGTGGGGGCTTTTTATTTAATAAAAGGGGAGGAAATTCCTTTTAAATAAATAAAGACTTAGGATAAAATGGTTAGCCCATGGAAAATAATCGAAATGATAAAACTAGGATTTGATCAAGGAAAATTTATATAATTGAAAAAATGCTGATTTTTGAAAATATTGATTCAAGGATTTGATAAATTGCTGAATGGGGGCCCAAAGTCTAGGTGACCATTTTAGGGTGCATACATTTGCCCCTCTTCGACTAATGTGAGATTGATTTGGGATCACAAGTGGTCAAAGAATGGAATTGAAATGTGAGATCAATTTGGGATCACAAAACAACCCAGATATGTGTTTGACAGATGGGAACACATCAGGGCAAGCATAAGTATAAGCTGACAAAGGTAAGCTGAAAGACAAGACCAACACCTATATAGCTAGGTGATAATCAAGTCTCAAATAAGAGATAAGAATCTCAAACAAAGTTGATTGATAAGCTGAATCAAGGATTGAAGCTGATAGGTACTACCCCCTTGAAATTGAAATTCAAATTAGGTAGAGGAGAAACAATAAATTAATAAACTTGATCAAGTCACTAGAAATCATAATCGAAGGTGAGAGATGATAGGATAACCATCAAGCAGGAAAGACATGCCCCATTTTGACTAGGTTTGATTGGGAAAGATATAGGCTAAAAGTGAAGTCAAACCTCAGAGAGACAAATTGAATGAAAGTGAATGAAAGACTAGAAGGTTGAAAGAGATGGGGATGAAGAAATAAAGATGCCCCAACAAAGATTGAAGGATCAGGCCTCAAAAGGTCAGCCAATTACATAGAAGAAGGGGAAATTTTGAAATGCAATTTTGACTATTAAGATGAACTTGAATTTTGATTTCAATCTTTAAAATGGATCTAGGACATCAAAATTAGCTAGGGGTGCAATTTTCATGCATTTCTAAGATGTTTTCAAAATTGTTCAAAAAGTCAAAATGCTATAAAAGGGGGTAAAAAGGTCATTTTCAAAATCATTTGTCTTTTAGTGATTTGAAAATTTCAAGAGTGTAGAGAGAGAAAATGGCCCAGCAAGCAGTGATTCTAGTTCACAAGCATCGATTTGAGCATGCCCGGTTGAACAACCGGCCTCCACAGTATGGTGCCCCGATATGTTTTTAGAAAAACTTACTTTATAGGTCATTAATGAGAATTTATGTCAATTTAAAACACATTTTTAATGTTTTTAAAATTTTCAAATTTTTAGCCGTACAAAATTTCATATGATACTTAGAAAGTATCGTGCTCTTTGATAATATCTATCGTGCGATAGTTTGTGGGTCAAAATAGTATCGCATGGGTATGTAATCTAGTATCACACAATACTGGATGAAATATCATGCAATCCTATGCAAACTATCACACTCAAAGATATTATCACACTGCTATTGAGGAAAGTATCACATGATACTTAATAAAAAATAGTATCACACGGTGTAAAAAAATGTGACATGTTTCAAATTTTGAGCCCTATGACATGGGTCTAGACAATGTTTACTTTTTAAAAGATGTTGTGTACTAATCTTATACATCCATCATGATATGTTCTCACATCTAGTTTGGGTTAATGGCTTGTAGGAGCACTTTTGAGTGCTTCTCATTAGAGCGCTGAGAGTGACTGGGCTACGGTGCATCCAAGATCTTGATGATCCAGGGCGGGCATACCTAAGGGAGATGGGCTTCAATTATTTGCTACAGATGCCACACATTTAGATAGATCATAGATTATTGACAACATTGGCTGACAGGTGGCACAGTGAGCATAACACATTTCACTTGACCACTGGAGAGGCTACCATTAGCCTAGAGGATGTCTATCGGATCCTATGAGTATAATAATGTTTATAGATAGTCATAGATGTAAAGTTTCCATATGATAGAAACTAACATGATTGTTTGTTGGCACAGGTGTACTATGATCAAGATCTGACTGAGAGATGCCAAATCATGTAGGACATCTTTCAAGATGTCACATTTGTTGATAGACACCTCAGTTGGGATTGGCTGATGGAGGAGTTCGGCAAGGAATTCCTAGTTCTGTGCATTGTATGTTCCATAGTAGCATGGGCTCTCATTATAGATAGGAGCTAGAGAGGGTTCCCATTGGGCTGGGGTCAGTTGGTGGCAAATCTGATAGCACACCCATAGTGGATGGCATGGGTCCCAACCATCCTAGCTAATATGTACCATGAGCTCCATGAGATTGTATATCAGGAGAGCGGGACTTGGGCATGCAGTGCTATCCTAGCACAGGTATGGGCATGGGAGCACATCATCATTGTACATCCATGTGTGTAGCCAAGGGAGTAGAGATGCCCCTACATCTATAAGTACACAGGGTTCCTTTCATAGCCACATAGCGGGGATGTGACATACTACCATAGGTTACTGGATGAGCTCACCTCATTTTAGTGGAGACCATACAAGGCATGTGAGCAGTGGGGTGATCGGGAGGAGGAGTTAGGTTACATGCTATGTAGCTAGCCACTGGTAGGTTGACATTTGGATATAGTATAGTTCTTTGTGATCACCTGGGTCTGGAGATAGTTTGGGCGATAGCAGAGGGTGCCCACCGAGACCACCACTTATGCTCGGGTTAGGGATGAGGAGGGATAGGGATGGCTACTGATGCTGGACTACTAGCAAGTAGTATAGGACATAGCAGCTATCCACAAGGAGCCATGGGACTATCTCCCAAATATGGAAAATGTAGGGGTGGATGTGGTGTATAGGGCAGAGCATAGGAGACAACCCTTCCCTAGATTTACTATACCTAATGCAGAGCTGGTAGCACAAGGGGGATGATGGAGATGAAATGGATGGAGGGGGTGGAGGGAGAGGAGAGAGGGGATAGAGTTCTAGAACAGGTGGCTAGAAATGGTCATGGAGATTGGGTTTTATGGATGAGGGGGATGACACGGCGAGACCATCTCATCGATGGGTGGATGCTGGGTAGGATCAACTTGCAAGGGGAGAGGATCTCAGGGTGAGGATCCAGGTTCTAGAGATGGAGATGTAATAGTTATAGATCACCATAGCTATGAGGGACCAGTAGTTGACTGACCTGAGAGCTGAGATCAAGTGGTGAGAGAGGGTGGTATAGGTCGATGTAGTAGAGATACGGTGAGAGGCAGCACGAGATGCATATTATCATGGACTCTACATATAGGCTATACCTAAGGATCAGAGAGCACCACTGTACTCTCAGAGGGTAGGCATGTCAAACATAGTACCCAATAGGGTGACAACACCACCTCCACCACCACCACCACCACCTCATGATGGGGCTAGCTAGTCTTAGGTTTAGGTTGATAGATGTATAGAGACATACCCTTGGACATTATCCAGATTTTGGATCCCACATTGTACTTGTATCATGAAATTTATCATATATATATGAGATTTACTGGATGTTTGATATATCTTGTGTACTTGTCCCACTTGTGATAGATGTTTTTGTGTTTATATTGTCTTTTTATATTGCTCAAAATGTATGTTATAGATGGTCATGTATAATCTCTCTCATAGATGTATGTTTAGTTCTCATATTATGATATAGACGCATGTTTTTGAAAATGATCTCTTTATTGATATAAATATGATGATAAGATTAACCCCTTGTGATGACAGGAAAAGGATGTGATGTGAAAGACAAAGAGTGAAAGACATGATCGACAAAAGGAAAGGTGAGCATAGTTGACCAACAAGTCCATGAAAGATGAAAGAGAACTCTCTCCATATGCAAGATGCAAAGCTAATCTAATATGAATGTAAAAATGCAAGCTAGTATGAAAATTGGTTTACTTTCAAGGTTACAAAGCTTTTAGACTCTAATATTCATCATCGAGTGTTATTGGTAGCATCGCAAGATCATACAATACACACTAGTATGACTATGTGAATCTGAATATGATCTATATCAGATAGATATGTGGTAATCCCACCTAGGCACCAAAGACATATAGATCAAGATGACTAGTGCAGTGAGATTACCTAAGTTTAATATAGCAAGATTATACTCACATCGAGACACAAGGAAAGTCAAGATGGCTATAAGTATTTACTTGCGAAAATAGTCAAGGATAATACCTTGTAGACCCTAATGTCAAGTGGAACAAGCATAAATGCTAATGATAGTTAGGACCAAAAAAATATACCCACAAGCAGAAAAAGCAATAAAACATGTCCTCATGCCCCCAGTCTTCTAGCTTAGCATCATTGAAAACTATTAGAGAGAGAACACTCATCAAAGAAATCATCATAGATAGCACACAAAGAAATAAAGTCAAACAAGTCTCAGTGAGTCGAGTGTTTAAGTGCATGTGTGTAGGTCATAGAGTCAAACTTTGAGTATCACATCTGCCAGTGAGGAATATCATATCATGCTAGACATCGGGTAGGATATCTGATAAGTGTTGAGAAACACTTGATGCTAGGGTAGTGTTGAAAAACACTATTTGGGGTGGTGTTAAAAAACACTGTTTGCACAGATGTCCTAAAGACCAATGCATCCTAGAGACCAAAGCTAACATAGTGATGCCCCCTAGACAAAGACAAAGACTAATTCCAAACCAAGGCAATAGGGTCAAGGCATGATGGAGAAAGGCTAAGTGTAGAGGAAGCAAGCTAAGAAACAAGGGTGTAAGGGCCTCAAGTAGCACCTATTTCCAAGTTTTCACCACTTGGAGATTTTTTTATTTTTTCAATTTTTTGTATTTTTCCTACCAAGGCACCTGTTTCCAAGTTTTCACAAAGGCACTTTTTCTATTTTTTTGAATTTTTTGCATTTTTTGATTTTTTGGTATTTTTTCAGGACTTTATATGCTTTTTAGGATTGTTTCAGCATCATATATGAATTTTTTTTTGGAATTTTTTCAGGATCAATAAATATGTACAAAGGATGCCCCCAGATAGAATAGGCATGATGGATAGAACTTCTTTAGGTGAAAAACATTGATAGGATCAGGGAGCTATTCTCCCTCTGGATCAGATAGTAAATAAGTACCTATCCCAAAAGCAGTAGTAATAATGTATGGTCCAAGCCAATTAGGTTCAAATTTCCCCTTTTGCTCTCTATGTTGTTGGTTCTTATGGTTTTCTCATAGGACAAGATCCCCCACTTGAAATTCTCTAGGGGGAACCTTCTTGTTGAATGCTTTAGACATACACTTTTGGTAGACTCTCATGTGATCAAAAGATGCTTTACACTTTTCATCTAGAAGTTCTAGTTCTTGTAGCCTCATAGCACAGTAGTCTTCATCAGTCACTAAACCTTTAAGGGAAACTCTAAGTGAAAGAATCACCACCTCTAAAGGTAACACTGCTTCAACACCATAAGTGAGGGAAAAAGGAGTAGCCCCTGTTGGAGTACGAATACTCATTCTATAGGCCAATAAGGCTAGATTTATCTGTAGATGCCAATCTCTACCATTCTTGTGAACTATTCTGTGGAGAATTTTAAGAATGGTCTTATTCAAAGCCTTTTCTTGTCCATTTCCTTGCGGGAAGTAAATGGAGGACCAATGCTATTTTATCTTGAATTTCTTGCAGAGATGTTTAAGGTCCTTGTTTTTGAATTGACCTCCATTGTTAGTGATTATTTCAGAAGGCACTCCATACCGATAGATGATATGGTTAGAAATAAATAAAGAAACTATCTTGCTTGAGGCAACAGAAAGTGGGACAACTTCTACCCATTTTGTAAAGTAATCAGTAGTAGTGATAATGAATTTGTGTCCACCTGATGAGTTGGGATGAATCTGCCCAACAAGGTCAAAGGCCCAGCACTGAAATGGCCAATGAGAAATAGAAGGAATAAGCTCCCTGCCTAGAGCATGTATTAGGTTACTGTGTTTTTGATAGTTTTCACAAGATTTAGTAAAAGCTACTACATCTGTTTGCATGGTAGGCCAATAGTACCCTATCCTAAGAAACCTTTGGTCCATGGCAAGACCATTAGAATGTCCTCCACAAATGCCCTCGTGGATGTCAACTAACGCTTGGTCAAACTCATCCTTTTCCAAGCATCTAAGAAGTGTCCCATCTAAACCCCTCCTATACAGATCACCAGAGATAAGGTTGTGGCAAGAGGAATTTTGGGTTAAGTTTCTTCATTTGGAATGGTTGAAGGTTTCAGGAATAACACCATCATGGAGGTATGAGTAAATGGCACCATAGCAGGATGACTGGTGGCCAACAAGGGTATAAATAACTTGGCTTTTTTCGGAGTCATAGATAGGGTAGCGTAGCTCTTCCACCAGGAATTCAAATCTGGACTCATGTTGTTCTAGCTGAAGAAGTGAAGCCAATGTAGCCATAGCATCAAATACTTTATTCTCTTCTCTAGGGATTTTTTGAAATGTAACAAAGGTGAAATATTGTCACAATGAATCAACCATTTTCTTGTAGGGTACCAATTTTTCATCTTTGGTTTGGTATTCTTCATTAACTTGGTTGACTATTAATTATGAATCCCCAAAAATATGTAGCTCTATGATTCTCCATTCTATTGCCATTTTTAATCCATTTGTCAAGGCCTCATACTTAGCAATGTTATTTGTGCATGGGAACAATAGTTTCTAGGACTTATGAATTGTGTATCCATGAGGAGAAACAAATAACACTCCATCACCTGAACCATTTTGCATGAAAGAGCCATCAAAGAACATCTTCCATGTTCTTGCAGTTATGTACATTATGTGCTCATCTGGAAATTCAACTTGAATTGGTGTTTTCTCTTGAATTGGAAAATCAGCCAATTGGTCTACATGCAATAGCTTGTCCTTTTATAGCCTTACGCTCAACATACTCTATCTCAAATTTTGATAAGATCATCATCCACTTAGCAAGTCTACCCATGAGAGAAGCCTTACCAAGAAAATATTTGAGAGGATCAATTTTTTCAATGAGGTGTATTGTATGTGCAAGCATGTAATGTTGCAACTTTTGGGAAGCAAACACCATGACAAGGAAAGATTTTTCAATACTAGTGTAATTAACCCCATATGACACAAGAGTACGACTGATGTAGTATATAGCTCTTTCTTTTCCAATATCATCAAGTTGAGCCAATAATGCCCCCAAGGAAGATTATATTGCTGATACATACAATATGTGTAGTTTTCCTGGGATAGGAAGCATTAAGATTGGAGGATTGGCCAAGTATTGCTTAATTTGGTCCATGCTTTTCTGACAATCTTCATTCCAGACACATTTAACCCCTTTGTGTAAAGTTTTATTAAAGGGTTGAGCTCTATCAGCTAGTTGTGAAATAAACCTCCTTATAGATTGAAGATGTCCTTGAAGACTCCTCATTTGGCTGATGTTTTTGTGAGGTAGCATATCCAATATTGCTTGAACCTTCTCTGGGTCCACCTCTATTCCTTTGGCTAAAATAATAAATCCTAGGAGTTTTCCAGAGGTGACTCCAAATACACACTTTTTGGGATTTAATCTTAATTGGAATTGCTCCATATGATCTAGAATGACTTCCAAATCACCTAGGTGTGTATCCCTTTTTAAAAAAATTTCCAAGGTGTCATCCACATAATCTTCCATTTTCTTATGCATCATGTCATGGAAGCTAGTTGTCATAGCTCTTATATAAGTAGCTCCTACATTTTTTAATCCAAATGGCATGACATTCCAGCAATAGGTTCCCCATGTGCAAGTGAATGCAGTCTTTTCTTGGTCTTCAAGAGCTATTTTGATTTTATTATACCCAGAAAAACCATCCATCAAAGAATATATCTCATAGCCTACGATCATATCCAATATCATGTCTATGTTTGGAAGTGGGAAATCATCCTTTGGGCATGCTTTATTAAGATCTCTAAAATCTGTGTAGACATGAATGGACTTGTCATGTTTTGAAACTGGTACAATATTGGATATCCATTCAGCATAATCAATGGCTCTTATAAATCCTACACTGAGGAGTTTTTCTAGTTCAGCTTTGACGAGAAGAGCTATGTGAGGATGCATTTTCCTCAATTTCTATTTTACTAGTTTTATACCTAGAGCTATGGACAAGTGATGCATAATGAGATTAGTGTCCAACCCTGGCATGTTTGAGCAAGTCCAAGAAAACTTAATCTTCTTTCTCTATAGGAACTTGGTATATGCTTCTTTTTCTTGTATTGATAAAGACTGAGCCAAATGCACTATTTGTGGAGCCTCTTTTGTATTCAAATTAACTGGTTGTGTAGGCTCAACAAGCACTGAATATCTGTCCTGAAAGTAACTTGGGAGATGATCAAGTACCTCATCCTTAGGTTCTTTAGAAAGGTTTTCACCCTCAGATATGTCCTTTGTTTTTACTTTTTTAGGTTCTGACACCGCCACACAGTGGTTTTCACCATCAGAACTCTTATTCTTTTTTTTCTTTTCTTTTCATTTTGTGACTAAGGTACTTGATATCTGGTTTTGTTATGCTTTTAGTTGGTTTGCTGGTGGAAGAGACTATAGGTTCAAGAGCATTTAGGTAATATGATATCTCATAGTCATTTTGGAAAGTTAGGAGCTGAGGCTCATGATAGTGCTGAGACCAATCAATTAGGTGAGGATTGGCAAGAGGTAGGTCAATGACTAGTTCAATGTTGTGTATGTGAATGGTATCATCTCTAGTGATTGTAAAGTTAGGATCTGTCAAGTATCCCTCTAAGGTACCCAAATCAGGACTTATCCTACCAAGCGAAGCATCGTCCATGAAAGTGACTTGCATATTCGAATCCACTAATCCTACACTACACTCATTAGCTACATTGAGTTGGGAACTATAAGCATGAACAACATCAATGTCCATGTCAATTGTAGAAGAATTAGAGAGCGATTCCCACTCATACTCATGCGAGTCCGTATCTGAATCCTGATTGGGATGTTTGCACTAGGCATGTTTATATCGTCTGGATGTAGAATTTTTAATGTCACCAAGGGTAACATCCTCTTGAATATCATTTGTGTATTGATGTTCTAGAATAGGACCCTTAACATGATCTTCAATAGTGGATACTTCTTGTTCTAGGTCTGAAACTGTTGGATTGGTAACTGGAGGATCTGAATCTCCCTGAAGGAGATTGGTGGAAGGGACCCAATCTTCACACCTATCTTGTTGATTTTTCAAATTGGGTATGTAGCTTGATTCATCATCACTATCCATCATAGCAGGGATAGGAGTAGTTTTATTGTTCTGACTTTCAAAACCTAGGCCAACTGTTGTCTTAGATCTGTTAGCACTTGAAAGAATTTCCATGGTTTTCTATCTTTTATCTAGTCTTTCCCTACAAATTTTCATGGCCTTAGCATGTTTTTTCTGGTCTCTGTATCATTTTTCATGTCTCTGGCTAAAACCCTAAGCAAAATATTCAAAAAACTAGCCATTGTGTTCAAAACCTTTAATAAATCCTCCCCTTGTTCTAATTTTAAGTTACCTTTATTCCAGCTAATTAAAGTCCTAATTTGCATGTGCGTATTTCTTTCCTAGCTTGTCACTTGTTCACATGTTGCCTGGTGGTTAGATTTTTTCATTCTGTGAATTGGTGATTACTTGTTTGTCACTGGTTCACTTGGTTTCCCGGCGGTTATCTGTTTCTTCCAATGATTGGGTGAACAATGTGTTCACGTATTCTCCTGTTCCTAGCAGCTTATCTCTTAAATATTTGAGACTTTGCATGGTAGTTTCCTTTTCTTTGGTCATGTGTTCACATTATTTTTTGGGCCCGGTCTTCTGAAAACATCTCCATCTGACAGTTAGCATAAGTTCTTATAGGACTTGTCAGGAGCTTGAGATCTTATGCCAATCATTGATCTTTCTTGATGACGTAGCCTTTCTCTTCAAGTGGGTCCACATTCCAAGTATGCTAATTTGGTGGTATTTGATTTGTCAATTGGAGTATGAAGTGGAATCCTATCAGTGGGACCAGTTTTCTTGGCATCTAGGTAGGTTAAAGTTTGGTTTGATCTTATGGCCATCATTATTCCACCAGGATGACATGCTCAACCTTTAACGCAGTAGTATAGCAACAGCCATTGATTCTTGTAAAGGATTAGTGGGTCCAAGGTGACACGTATGCATAGTTGGCAATATTTTATTGGTCCATGTATTAACACAGTGGCATGTTGTTAGTGGGACCTAGTTTTCAGATGTGTCAGAGGGTCTTGACACTGTTAGTCGATCAACGATGGGTGTGTGTTCTTATGGGTTTTGTCAAAGGTTTGAAATCTTGCAATGTCCATTGATTTCATATTTTGTCAGAGGATTTTTAGGGCAAGGAAAGATTCTTAGATCAATGGTTGTCTTATGATCTGATGGAATCTCAAAGGGCTATGCGATCTTGAGACTGTTGTTGATCTTCTTGATGCGGGCCCAGTATAATTTCCTTAGTCTTTTGGTGGCCTAATAAATTTTAATGCTTTTCACTCATTTGAAAAATGAAATGGTGATATTCTAAAATGGCTAGTGATTCAGCAAGTTTGTATTCATGTGATCGCTAAACTTTCTAGTGGTATTATAAAGTGTTTTGCAAACTGGCGGAGACCTTCGGTCGCCAGTTCGCTAGATGTAGCTTGTTGGAAATTTGGCTAATGTGGATGCATAGATGTTGTCATTATGGAAACATATGATCTCTATTAAGAGCACAAAATTTTGAATGCAAGTATGCAAAGTTGAAGAAAGAAATTGTTTAAGTTTGGATACAGTGATCCTGACAGAGCATCCGATGAAGATTTAGTTGGCGACATCCACTAGAGAAATATTTTTTTTTTGCATAGTTCACTAAAGCTTCTATAGACTATGAGGATACCCCATCTTAGTGCGCATAAAGTTTGGAGTAGTACGGACAAAATTATTCAAAGTTTACTGAAGATAGTTTTGCAGATAGAGCAGTTTTTGGAGACAGTCTTAGTGAAAGAGTTAAGGGATTATTTTTGCTTGTCAAAATAATGACTTAACATTATGAAGGGATGACATCCTAGATGTTTAATCTTGGAATAATGATTTTGGATGCCGACCATGTAAAGTTATTAGCTTTAATAACTCATATATTAGGCATACTTGAAATGTAATGAAAGATAGAAGTGATATGTAAAAAGAAAGAAAAGATAACTTGCGATAGTTGTATATTGTGATAGCAGCAAAGGCTATTGATGCAAAATTGTAAGTAGTACCATATTACAGTTAGAAACATTTTTGTATTACCTATTTGGGCAGTGAGCTTAGCTGGTGATCAGGCTTTGTAATCTAAACTCCTAACAGGGTTAAGGCTTCTAACAAGGCCTAAAGTCCTTTAACTAGGACAAATCTACTATACATTTTAAATTGACTCCTAACAGGGTCCAATATCCCTAACAAGATACTTTTGATTAGTGATCTTTGTGGGTACCATCCCCACTGGGGTTTTCCCTTGGCCAGGGTTTCCTTGAGAACATATGATGTGTTATGAGTTCTTTCTATTTACTGCTATGTTTGTTAATCAGCTTGATAATCTTTGTATGCACTGAAGTAATCTGTTATATCCATAAGTGGGAAAAAGAAAAAGTTTGTGAAATATTAATTCACCCCCCTCTCAATATTTCCTATTTCTAACAATTGGTATCAGAGCCAGGTTACTCAGAGAAGGAACATTCAAGGAAAGCTTAGTAGCTTGAGTAAGATCTCTATGGATATGGATCAACTTCAGAAAAATCTTGAAGAAGCTCTTGAATAGATTGATATGTTTACTGATGAAAGAAACTCCTTAAGAAGAAAATGTGAAGATGCAAAGAATGCTATTGACAAATTGAAAGGTAAGATTGAAGATCTGAAATCTGAAAAGAAACCTGATATGCTTGTTGAAGATTGTGATGAATTAGAAAAAGAAAATGAGATCATTAAGCATGAGTTGAAGATAGTAAATCTGAAGCTTAGTATGAAAGATGGAAATTTGAGATCTGATAATGAAAAATTGAAAATTGAGAATGAATATTTGAGGTCAAGACTTGAAAAGGAAACATTTGAATCTGAAAAAGTAAAAATGTAGTATGTGGAACTTGAGAAGTATAATAAAATTGTGAAAGGTGAACTAACTCAATCCAAACAACAACTTGAAAGGCTATATTCAAAAGGTGATAAGACTGAAAAACAAATTTCTTTTGAAGAACCATTCTTTGATAGGACTGGATTTGGATACAGTATGTTTAGAACAATCCATGAAAGTAAGAAGCCAGATCTAAAGACATCTGAAAGTATGGAAGAAATAAAGCTAGATGAGAACACATTGGAAGAACCATCTAAAGAAGAACCACCTAGAGAGAAAGATGAATCAAAGCAAGAAGAATCAAAATAGGAAGAACCATCTAAAGGTATGCAAAGAGAATTCAAAGGTAGATGTTTTTCTTGTAATTCTATTGGGCACATGAAGAGAGATTGCACAGGTAAGCAATTTAAATCTTTTAATGGACATTGTTATAATTGTCATAGTTTTGGACATAGAGCTAACGAATGTAGAAGACCTAAAGTAATTTTGAATAATTATGATAGAATGATTGGGAATACTAACAATGTAGATAAGAAATCTATTGAAGAAATGAATCAAAGAAAAGTGGTAGTATGTTTTAGATGCAACAAAGTAGCACACATTGCTAGAAATTATAGGTCACAAATTAACTAGCAAGGACAGAGATTTGGAAATAATGGAATCATTTGTCAAATATGCAAGAAGTTTGGATACTTGGCAAGATTTTGTAGAATGAACAATGGAGGTTATCATCATAACCCTAACCCTAGGAACAATGAAAGAAGGAATGAAAATGCAGGAAACAAAGAGAAAGGTTGTTGTAGCAATAAAGATGAAGTAGAATTTGACAAAGGCACAAATCAAGGAGGTATAGTCAGCACTAAAAGTAGTTAGGAAGGTAATGTAACTGATGGTAAGGATGAATCTTTACCCGACCCTTCTTTAAGTACTTAAATTATGTAAGCTTCTATAGTTTAGGACTTAGGATTAGTGTAGATTAGGAATTTGAATGAGTTAAGTTTTGCGCAGTTAGATGTAGGTTTATTATGTTGTGCTAATGCTATGGTCAAGTGCGCAAAAGAAAATATTATGTTTTGCGAGGTCGCAGAAAGTTTTATGATTGCAAGTTTGCAGAATCAGCTTTTTGAGGTTTTAGCGGTAAAATGAATTAATGCGATGTCAGATCAAGTTAATGTGAAGTGTTATAAGGTCAAAATCAAAGTTATTACAATTACAAAGTGATTGAAAAGAGATTTGAAAGAAGAAAGGTGAGTTAAGGATGATTTGAAGAAGTTTGGAAGTAGTTTGCAGCGACGATCATACCGAAAACCCTAGATTTTCAAAGTTGAGGTATTTCTTGATCTTTAATCAGTTGATAAGATGGATATTTCTATGGTCCATAATGTTAAGGATAAGAATAGACCAAAGATTAAGAAAGAACCAGTAGAACCAATTGAAATTGATGACAGTTTAGCATTATCATCCGTACCAGATGGAGTATTGCACATTGAGAATGTTAAGGGATATCTAGGTTGTAAGTTTGAAACTTTGGGAGATGTAGACTTTAGTGATGATTATAGGAATTTGTACAATCAAGACATGTCAGTTAAACTAGCTTATGGGCACTTAGAGAATAATGAAATCATCAAATATTCCATGAAGTATGAATTCAATGATGAGGAATGTACCAAGATCATTTTAAGTAGAATCCACAATGGGAAATTCTAGATGGAAGATAGAGTTATTGATATAACTACTGACCTAATTCATGAAGTTACTAGATTATCTAAAGTTGGAGAGATTCCACTAAATGAAAAGAACATGAGGAAGATTGTTTTAGATAACACTGGATCGAGTTATAATGGTAGAGGAATTGTGATAAGCAAGATTAAGCAAGATGATGTTAGGTACCTTTGCAAGATCCTAACAACCAAATTTTGTGGTAGTTCAAGGGAAGATGACATGGCTGCAGGAATAATTCATGTAGCTTATCTTATGTGTGTTGAGAAGAAACCAGTAGACCTATGTGAAATCTTGAAAATTTAGTTACTTGAGAACTTAGAAAAGATTAAGAAGGCTAAGTACACTCAGTTTAGGTTTTCATCTCTGATAACCTATATGTTTTTCCATATTTTGAGAAGATTTCCTTACACAATAGATTGGAGTGACAATGTGAACACAATGGAAAGAATAAACTCAATTTACATGAAACACCTTTTTGATAAAGTTAATGATAGTGTGAAGCTTGTATTGAAGACTTTTCAGAATATTGTTAAGAACAAGTCAAGGATTCCTCAATCCTTAGTTGAAAAGCATAAAGATGACATTTGTTTTATGGTTAACACTAATTTTACCTACATTGAAGTAGTTGAGCCTAGAATGGAATTCATAGACCCTCTTGGCTATGAATTATCTGAAGCAGAAATAGTAGGATATGTGAACAAATTGTTAAAGTGTGAGTTGGATGGTCATGCAAACAGGTTTGGAACCTATGAAGAGAATTTCAACTCTGCAATAAGTTTGAGAGAAAAGAAGCAATCTAGTAAGAGAGTTGAATCTACTATGAAGAAGATATTGAAAGAATCAGGTATGTCAAGTCATGAGTTTGACATAGCTAAGAAGACTGTAGAAGCCCTGAGGCAAAGTGAGAATCTTGTAATTCCACCTGAGACATCAAGTGCAGATCCTGTTGATCTGATTGCAGTAAAGGTGAAAGTTGAAGTACCTGAAAAAGATGAAGGAGATAAATATTTTTCTCCTATTACTAGCAAAAGAGTAAAAGTGAGTGCAACAGGACCCGGGAAGAGACAGAAAGTGGTTGTACCACCTATACCCAAAAATGTAGCAGTAATTAAAGATGATGATGCAGTTTCAGTCAAGAAGAAAACTTGGAAACCAAGAATTGAAAGAGTGAATGAAGATATATTGAAGCATGGAGACTTCACAAAGTTGAATAAATTCTATGATCTATATGGATCATTTGATAGATTGAACTTTGAAAATGTAATGGTTACACATATGATTGTGGCAGATAAGAAACTTAGCACCATTCATGGTAAGATCCCAAAAGATTTGTATAATAGACTTGTGAATAGAAAACAAAGAGCACAAGAAGAAGACATGAAGATGAGAGGAAATGTAATCAGATATTTCTATGAAGTTAAGGATGAAGATCATTTGAAGATATTCTTGAAGTCTCTTGGAACTTTATTGAGAACAAAGAGAAGAAGAATCCTTATAATGGGAGGCAAAAAGGAGGAAGTATAGAAAGAGACAGAGCAAGCAGTAATGCAAGTTCTTGCAGATTTAGTTGCGGAAAAGCATGTTGAATCAAACTCTTAGCAGAAGCAATCAGAGGAACCGCATGTAGAGAAATTTGGTATTGAAAAAGTTCCATCGTCTTCACATATCAATATTGTAAAAGAATCAATGGATATTGAAGGCACCAAAGTGACTTTAGAATCAGATGATGTAGTATTTCATGATCTAGGAAATATTGTTGACAATTTGGCTTTGGAAGAGCAAGAAATGGTCACAGAATTAGAGAAGAATACAGAGGTAGAGGAAGCACCAACAGTATCAGAATCAGTTCCAGTAGAATAGTCAGTCAAAGGCAAACAAATTTTGACAGAGGCCACTACCTCTAGTGCACCCTCTAAACCAGTTGAAGACATTAGTGCACCTGACAGTAAGAAGAGACATATTGGCTCAATGTTTGAAGACCTTGGCAAAGAAGTTGAAGATGATGATCAACTTGAGTTCATTACATCTCTGAACAAAATTATTGGAAAGAATAAGAAGGTGAAAGACCTTGAAGGAAAAGTTAGAGTTTTGACAGAGAAACTTGAGAGTGTGATCAACACTAAGGTATCTAAATCAGATCCACTTGAGAAAGCTCAATCAGTAATAAATTCTTTTGACTCTGAATTTTCTAACTTGAAGGATATTGCGAAGATAAAAGTTCAGGAAGACTTTGAAGCAGAAATGCAACAAACTTTGAGTGTAAATATTTGGAATGACATTGGTAGTCTAGATGTATGTATAAAGAATTTGAGGAGACATTTTGAGATAGGAAAGGAATTGTACATACAATGTACTAAATCAGAAATCATAATAGTTGAAGAGGATAAGAAGATCAGAGAGAAGTTAGATGCCATTTCATCTGAGACAAACACCTTGACAAGCCCTAATGTCGAGATAAGTTCTGTTGAGAAGAACATAAGGAAATTGAAAGATGAAATCAGAATGATAGCAGAGGAGAAGAATAGAAAGATGATCAGGGTTAAGATCTTGAGAGAGCATATCTCAATCAAGATATCAATTGTTGAAGATCAAATTGAGTAGTGTCTTTCAGCAAAGACATCATTTCAAAAGTTTAGCTTTAATTCCCTGCAAGCTTGTCAGACAGCAGCATACGGATTGAGTACTCTACTCAATGTTGCTAAATCCATCAGGATGATATGGGAGAAAGATTTTGAATCTTGGAAGTTAGAGTTTGGTGATTGTGTTGCAAGCCTACCGCCTTTGCAATAACTGATAATAAGGTATAAAGTTCTTGAAATTTTTGTACACCCTATCTTTGTCATTGTTGTCAAAGGGGGAGAGATAGTAGCAGAAAATTGTATATATGTTGAGGAAGGATACTCATAGGGGGAGCTATTCTATGGAGTATGATATTGTATACATATTGTATAACTTTTGGCCACAAAATTTTGTATAAGTTTTTTTTGAAGTTTTGTTTGCACACTGAGCCAATTTTCCCATATGTTGCCACCAATGACAAAGGGGGAGATTGTTGGAATTTTGGCTAATGTGGATGCATAGATGTTGTCATTATGGAAACATATGATCTCTATTAAGAGCATAGAATCTAGAATGTAAGTATGCAAAGTTGAAGAAAGAAATTGTTTAAGTTTGGATACAGTGATCCTGACAGAGCACCCGATGAAGATTTAGTTGGTGGCGTCCACTGGAGAAATATTTTTGTTTGCATAGTTAACAAAAGCTTCTATAGACTATGAGGATGCCCCATCTTAGTGTGCATAAAGTTTAGAGTAGTATGGACAAAGTTATTCAAAGTTTACCGAAGATAGTTTTGCAGACAGAGCAGTTTTTGGAGATAGTCTTAGTGAAAGAGTTAAGGGATTATTTTTTCTTGTCAAAATAATGACTTAACATTATGAAGGGATGAAATCCTAGATGTTTACTCATGGAATAATTATTTTGGATGCTGACCATGTAAAGTTATTAGCTTTAATAAGTCATATATTAGGCATACTTGAAATGTAATGAAAGATATAAGTGATATGTAAAAAGAAAGAAAAGATAACTTGCGATAGTTGTATATTGTGATAGCAGCAAAGGCTATTGATGCAAAGTTGTAAGAAGTACCATATTATAGTTAGAAACATTTTTGTATTACCTGTTTGGGTAGTGAGCTCAGCTGGTGATTAGGTTTTGTAATCTAAACTCCTAACAGGGTTAAGGCTTCTAACAAGGCCTAAAGTCCTTTAACCAGGATAGATCTACTATACATTGTAAATTGACTCCTAATAGTGTCCAATATCCCTAACAGGATACTTTTGATTAGTGATCTTTGTGGGTACCATCCCCATTGGGGTTTTCCCTTGGCTAGGGTTTCCTCGAGAACATATGATATGTTATGAGTTCTTTCTATTTACTGCTATGTTTGTTAATCAGCTTGATAATCTTTGTATGCACTAAAGTAATATGTTATATCCATAAGTGGGCAAAAGAAAAAGTTTTTGAAATACTGATTCACCCCCCCTCTCAGTATTTCCTATTTCTAACATAGCTGGGATGAGTTAAAGTCCCTTTGGTCACTAGTTCATTGGGTTAAGTGGTGAGTTAAGGTTTTGTTTCATGAACAAGAAATGCCTTGTCGCATGTGTGCTGGAGGTAAACCTGAGGTGTCTGGTTGAGTTAAGATCATAAAAGACCATGAAAGGGAGGAATCAAATGGTCAGGACTTAAAGTTGATTTAGATTCAAATGATGACCACCGATTTACTGCTGGCACTTGAAACTGACCATTTGTTTTCAAATTCAAATTTCTTAGAGGGTTCCCTATGACCAAAAGGACTAGAATTCAATGTAGAAGTGACTAGAGCTGGTAAAAGATGATCTGTTTGCCATTACAGTGTGGTCCAGGGAGTGCCATGTTCATTTGCAAGGGTTTGTACTATGAGGTTTTGTGCTCAAGGCATGTTGCAGGTTGACATTTTGGGTGTTTTGGTGATTCTGAGTACCTTCTCAAAGAATTTATCATGATTGGAATCACTCTGAGATTTTCTTTCTCTTGGTTTTCTAGGTTTCTTCTCCTGTAATAAATTTGTGACCATTTCTGGTGGGTTTAGTTGGTGAAACCCTAACCCTAGTTACCCGAAGCTTGATGCATCCTCTTTGAGGATTCCAAGGTGACTAGTGGTGGTATATATTGTAGGATTTTTTACTTAGTTTGGGTTCCAAAACTTTCTTTCAGTCCCTGGTTGTTGTTGATGGTATTATACTAATCAAGGAGAGCTTGGATTTTTGGTCTTTTCCTTTGGTATTTTGTAGCTTGGTAATGTATTGAATTCTAAAAATTAATGAGAATACACTTAAATTCTTGTTTCAAATCTCTAATTGTCTTCTTTTTCTGATTGTGGATTCATATATGTTAAGGTCACAAAGTGGATTAGCATGTGGTAAACAAAGAGTATTGTGAGATCAGCTTGGAGTTCCTAACAAAGTTAGGATTAAAGCCTTTAGGGTGATTTTAGTGAGTTCATTATTAGATTGGAATTTGATGATCATGTTTGGGAGTGAGGGGAGTAATAGGCAAAGCACTTACTCTGAGTTCATGTGTGTTTGAGTTAAGGTTTAGTTGATATATGTTATCAAGTGACTCTTTTCCCTGGTTAAGGCACTGATCTCTTCTCTAGAGGCAGTCCATCATCATTAATGACACAAACAAATTAAATGATCAAATCCTTAAACTAGTTAGTAAAGAGTATATTGGTATAACATTTTATGATTCCTTTGAAGAAGTGAATCAAGGGTACACCCGCCTAAGCTTTAAGGCTCAAAGTGTAGGAGGATCTCTTTTGATCCTTGTTAATTGGCCCTCTTCCTTGTGGACTTTGGAGTGGTGATAGAGTCAAAAGTTATATTAAAGTTATCCATCAAAGTATAAATCTACAAGTTGAAGATTAAAGGGAACTCCCAAAAATATGGCGACTCTACTAGGGAGAGTCTAGAGATAAAGCTACAAAGTGCACTCTTGTTTTCTTGTTGTATTCAATTGAAAGATTTCCTATCTAGGTGGGTGGTGACTCAAGAGGTTAGAACCAGTGTCATACTGTAATCATGGACAAAAGGAGGAATACTAGGTCCTTTGTCAGAAAGAATCCGGAGGTCACTCTAGAGCAATTGCCTAGATAGGAGAAGAAGAGTTGGATTAGAAGGAATGGTGAGTCTACTAGTGCTCCCATAAGAGAACAAAGAAATACTAGAGGTAGAGCACCACATGTTTCCTCAAGTGAGGAAGGTTCACAAGATAGAGTTTCTAGATCAGATGGTGGTCACTTTAAAGATAGATTTTATGATACCCCAGAGGCTGTATTTTAGGACAAGGGTTCATTGCCTACAGGTCAGGATGAACAAGCTAGAGAGATGGGTTTGGAGATTGATTTAGACCTTGATGAAGATAATTTTAGAAGGGAGCCCATGAGACCAAGGCAAGTCCACTTACCATATCAAAATCTTACTGGTATGGATGTCTCATCATGTTTTGATGACATTATGGTGGACCCAGATGATTTAAATGCACTAAGGTTATAGTTGGCAGAGCAGGATGCCATACATAAGAGGTTACAAGGGGAGAGAGAAGCTGAAAAGGTGAATGCTCTGATAGAAAGATAGTCTCTCCTTAGAAAGATTAATGAAATGAAGGAGAGAAACAAGATGCTTGCTTCTGCTCCTAAGACTTTGCAACATGATGTTTTTGGTGATCTTGAGGCTTTGAGGAGTGAGCAAGAGCACTTACTGCAAGATCATGAATTTGATCAGGAGGGCCCTATGGTTAGACAGGTTCAAAGTTATGTTCCTTTCTCTAAAGATACAGATGGGTATGAGATCACTAGGCCTGTTGTTGCTGCTGGTGAGAAAGGAAAGAAAAAGATGGTGGGACATCAAACAAGTAGATCATTGACAATACTAGGGGTCCCACCACCCAATTCAAATAAGGACATAGAGATAGAAAGAAGAAGAAAAGAAGATGAGGACCTTGCAAGAGAATTAGAAAAGGTTGAAATTGAAGCCTCCATTGCAAAAAAGAGAAGAAAGATCTAGTTCTTGAAGGCTTCATCAACTAATGCTCTTGGTCCATCTACTAGTGAACTAGGTATGCCATCTATGACTACTACTATTCCACTTAGTAATGCTACTACTAGTTCAATTCCTTCTTCATCTACTAGGATAGGTGTTGATCCTAGGCAATAGTCAAATGCACAAGTAGATGGAAATGTAAATGAAAATGTTAATCCTAGGGTAAATGCAAATATTAATCCTGGCTACCGGAATGCTTTTCCAAATGATATAAGAGATAAGGTACCTAAGTTTTCTGGTAATAATGCTATTAGTTGTGAGGAGCATCTTAGGTTATTTATTGATATGCTTAATGATTATGAGGTAGAGCATGAGGATGTAGTCATGAAATTATTTATTCAATCTCTAATGGAGGATGCTAGAGATTGGTTTAAGAGACTTCCTAATAAATGTATTGATACTTGGGATTCTTTTGAGAGATGTTTCAAAGAATAGTATGGTGATAGGCCTAATGCTAGTTTCATGTTGAATGAATTCAATACCATAAGGAAAAATCAGAATGAGACTGCAGCTGAATTAAACTTGAGATTTCAGAAGGGTATGCATAAGTTATTCCAAGTTATACGGTTAGATTTCAATGTTTGTCTAACTACATACTTCAATACATTTGATGGAAAGATGAGATACTTGTTGAGGGACAAAGAACCAAGAACTCTTAGAGATGCTTTTAGGATTGCTGTCAATATTGAGAATAATATGAAGATATCAGGGAAATTGGGTGGAAAGAGAGATGACCCTAAGTTGTTTGGGGACAAGAAATACAAAAGAGAAAATGATAAGAGTGTTGGAGCTAGGAGGCAAGAAGAAGATAAATTGGATAAGATGCTCAATGCATTGAAAGATTTGAAGGCACTTGAAAATAGGAACATAAGTGCTCCTACCAATGAAAGGCCTTAGTTCAACAACAATTTCAATAAGCAAAATAGATTGCAAAACTACCCCTACAACACCCAATGGAAGGATGGCAAGCCTATTGTCCCTGCTGTAAGAAATAATAATGATAGAGGTGTCCCTGACCCTATACAAAAATCTTCAATAAATGTCATGGAGGACATACCTTGGTGTGTTGCATGCCAGTCCCCTCATTCTGTAGAGCATTGTGTGGTTGCACATTCTATGGCTGCAAATCAAGATTGTGGCAATGAGGAGATAGATCAAGAAGAAGATCAAGATGATGTTGGATGCAACATGGCTACTTCATATCTAGGATATGAAGATGATTATGATTTTGATGAAGAAGTAGATGTAAATGTGAAGAGACACAATCAGGCCCTTTTTAATCAAGAAGTTTTTTCTAATAGTGAAGGCATTGATAATAAGACATGTAACATGAACTCTTCTTCTGAGCCAATAAATTTAAGAAGACCTTCTAGAGAAGAGATGGATAGGATTACTATAGAAATGATTGCCCAAGTGCAAACTAGGGGCACAGTGGCAAGGAATACAAATGAGAAAGCTACAGGAATGTTTATAAAGAGTACCAACTCTGGAGAGCCTAATGAGAACAAATCAAAAGGTGATCACATGGTGAAATTCAAGAATGTAAAAGGTAAGAATTGTGAACCTAAGGGAGTTGGAGTTGAAAGAATTTCTAATGAGATTGAGAAGCTAGTTAACACAATGGCTAAGGTTGAAAAAATGAGGGTGGCCAATACACCTAATGTATTAGACAAACAAAAGGATACTAAGGCTATGCAGATTGAGATTCCTTCCTCAGCTCTTGTTGATATGTTATCTATATTATCCCAAATTATAGTTAAGGTTCCATTGTTAGAATTGTTGAGGATCCCTGAACACAAAGACAGAGCTATTGGATGGGTAGATAATGTTCATAAAAATGATGTTGCATGCAATGGATCTCAGGATAAAGCTTTGAAAGGTGTTACTGCTCAGGGAATTGTATCTAAAATTCCTTCTATATATTTGGATAGTTCTGTCAATGCCAGCCTTGAAAACATTGATCCATTCATTTTAAGTGTTCTTTTGAATGGAATGAAGTTAAGAAATTGTATGATTGATAGTGGTGCCTCTAATACTATCATGTCTTTTAAAATCATGGAGAAGTTGGGCCTTAAAGTTGATACAGTTCAAGGCAGATGTTGTGCAATGGATCAGAGGGAGGTACTAGTTATTGGGACTATCAATGCAATGCCATATAAGCTAGCAGAATATCCAGAGAAAAAGTTAACAATGAGTGTTTTGGTGGTGGACATCCCTCCTCATTATGGGATGCTGCTATCTAGAAGGTGGAGTGCTGCCATGGGTGGAAGTTTATAGTGTGATCTATCCTATGCCACTTTCAAGATTGATGATTAGTTTGTCAAGATTGATCGAGAGCCAGGAGTATGCCACATGATTGAGAGAAATATTGATAATGAAACTATATGTTTTGTGGATACTGATATTAATGCTTTTAGGGCAGAGATCCTTGAACTTGAGAATGAACCTATTTTGTCACCTATCTCTATTGAGGTAAGTGTTAATTCTATGAAGGGTGATTTTTGGGTAATGTACATTGATGGTGAAAATTGCAAAGATGGAGCAGGAGCAGGTATTCTACTTATTTCTCCTAATGGAAATACCTACAAATTTTCTTTCACATTGAATTTCTTTTGTACCAACAATATAGAAGAATATGAGGCATTGTTGTTAGGACTGAGGTTGGCACAAAAGCATGGTATTAAGTTTTTGAGTGTTGTTGGTGATTCTAAGTTGGTGGTGTCCCAAGTCAGGTCAGTATATGCTTCCAAGAACAAGAGGTTGAAACAATATAGGAATGCAGTTTGGGATTTGATTGAACATTTTGATGCCTTCAATATTGAATGGAAGGATAGGAGTAACAATAAGATGGATGACTTGTTAGCCAATATTGCAATCAATACCACTAATATTACTTTTGCTAGTATCTCTAAAGTTGAAATTCAAGCTAGGCCTAGTATACCAGATAATATTGAGAATTGGCAAGTTTTTGATGATGATAATGATATCTTGAAGTTTATGAGTTGTGAAGATCAGTATCATTGTCAAGAAATTGATTGTTGAAGCTTGGTTGAGTCAGTAGAAGGAAGAGAGGTTGTCTTTGGCAATGAGGTTATTCAGCTTAGAACTAACAAGGTGCCCAAGGGGCTTGTTTTTTTGGAGACTATCCTTGATAACCAGGATAGAGTTCAAAAGAATATTAAAAGAGAAGATCATGCTAATCTAGAGGAGATAAATCTTGGAACACATGAGGTACCTAAGAAGGTATACATTGGTAGAGATATATCTCAAAAGGTAAAGAAATCTTTGATTGAATTGTTAAGAAAATTCAAGCATGTTTTTTCACGGTCATATGATGACCTAAAGGTTTATAGAGAAGATTTGTTTCAACATATTATTCCATTGAGAGAAGATGCTAAACCTTTCCGGAAAAAAAAAAGGCTTATTAATCCCACTTTAGCACCCAAGATGCAAGAAGAGTTGATGAAGCTGAGAGATGCTGGAATTATCAAGCCTATCAGGCACTCTTCTTGGGTGTCAAACCTTGTTCCTATGAGAAAGAAGAATCGTGACATCAGGCTTTGTGTGGACTTCAAAAATTTGAACATCAGCTCATTAAAGGATAACTATTGTCTGCCCAATATGGAAGCTATGTTGCAGAGAGTGACCGGATTAGAATTGATGTCTATGATGGATGGTTTCTCTAGTTACAATTAGGTAATTGTCAAAGAATTAGAACAATTCAAGACAGCTTTCACAATATCTTGGGGGACATATGTTTATGTGAGAATGCCTTTTGGTCTCACAAATGCTGGTTCTACTTTTCAGAGGTCAATGGATGTTGCCTTTTTAGATTTCATAAATGATTTCCTTGTTGTGTATCAAGATGATTTAACTGCCTATTCCAAGAAGGAAGAAGACCACTGTATTCATTTAGAGAAAATATTTGTAAGGGCTTTGGAATATGGCATTTCATTAAACCCAAGGAAATGTGATTTTGGTGTCATTGAAGGTAAGTTGCTTGGCCACTTGGTTGGCAAGCAAGGAGTAAGAATTGACCTTGAGAGGGTACCAACCATTGATAAAATTTAGAGGCCAAAGAATGTTAAAGGGATTCAGTCCTTCTTTGGTAAAGTCAATTTCTTGAGGAGGTTTGTGAAAAACTTTGCAAAGGTTACTAGACCTATTTCTAAGATGTTGAAGAGGGGATCTGCAATCAATTGGGAGGGTGAGCCTGATGAGGCTTTAAAAAATATTAAGCAGGCTATCAAAGATGCACCAGTGCTTAAGGCACCTGATTATAATGTCCCAATGCACATTTTTTCCTTTGCATCTTTTCACACTATTGCTGTAGCTTTGTTACAAAAGAATAAGGATGGTTTCAAGCAGCCTATTGCATTTTTTAAGTAAATCTTTGCAGGCTGTTCAATTACAGTATGACATAAATGAAAAATAAGCATATGCACTTGTGAAGGTAGTCAAGGCTTTTAGGTGTTACTTGATGGGGGCAGTTGTGATTGCTTTTGTGCCAAGTCCAGCTGTGAAGGATATTTTCTCATAGTAGGAGGTGTCTAGGAGAAGATGTAGATGGATCAATAGGATCCAAGAATTCAATGTTGACATCTAGATTACCAAATTGGTTAGAGGATGGGGATTGGAAAAACTAATGGCTCAATCTAATCTTGATGCAAATCAGGTGAATCATTCTAAAATTGATTATACATGTGATATGGATGATTGTATCTGGTATTAGGATATCATCTATTACTTGAGAAATATGAGTTGTCCAGTAGGAATGAATGATAATCAAAAGAGGACATTAAAATTACAGGCCATCAAGTATGTGATTGTGAAGTGTAAATTGTATAGAAAGAATTTGGATTGCATACTGTTGAAATGTGTAGATGAAAATCAGGCTAACAAGTTGTTGAAAGAAATGCATGAGGGAGTTTGTGGTGGGCATTATATGGGTAAAACTACTACTCATAAAATCTTGAGAGAAGGATTGTGGTGGCCCACAATCTTCAAGGATGCAGAGCAGTTGGTAAGGAGGTGTGATGCTTGTCAAAGGTTCTCTGGTAAGCTTAAATTTTTAGGTAATGTGCCATTAAAACTAGTAGAAGTACAGGCTCCTTTCCAACAATGGGGGATTGATTTCATAGGGGAGATACCAAACAAGTCAAGTGGAGGACACTCATGGATCTTAGTTGCCACTGATTACTTTACAAAGTGGGTAGAGGCTATACCTACAAGAAATGCAACTAGTAAGGTGGTAATTGATTTTCTGTTGAATAATATTGTTACAAGGTTTGGTTTCCCTGAGAGAATAGTAAGTGATAATGCAATGTGCTTTAGGTCTATTAAATATAAGGACTTCTGCAAAGGTTTGGGAATTCAGATTTCTAATTCCTCACCTTATCATCCACAAGGAAATGGACAGGCATAATCTACTAATAAGACTTTGATTAAAATTGTAAAGAGGATTCTTGAAAAGAATAAGAGAGCATGGAATTCAAAGCTACCACCAACTCTATGGGCTAATAGGGTAACTGTGAAGAGGGCAATTGATTGTGCACCATTTGACCTGGTATATGGAATACATGCAAGAATGCCTCAAAATAATTTGTTGGAAATGTATAAATTTGTGCAATTATATGATGATGACATAGATGATGAGATATAGTTGAGAATTGAGGACCTCATTAGACTAGATGAAACAAGGAGAGAGTCAGTTGCAAGAAATGCCAAATTACAATTGCAGGTTAAGAATTTGTATGATAAAAAGACTGTTGACAGAAGGTTTGAGCTTGGTGATTTGGTCTTAGTTTGGGATGCCAGATTGGAGGATAAGGGAAAACATGGTAAATTTGATCCCATCTAGTTAGGGCCATATCTAATTCATGAGAAATGGGGCCAAGATTCATATATTGTCAAGGAATTAAATGGTGATATTCAGGAATTGCCAGTTCATGGACAATTCTTGAAGAAATACTTCAATTGAAGGTATTGTATTTTTCATGAACAGTAGTTAGGTCTGTATAAACTATAAATTCTATAAATAAGTTGCTTGCCCCTATTCCATTTTGTTTTAGTTCTTAGGGTTTTGCCCTATGGCTCTCAGTTGTTCAAAATTTTGTCCAATAGGTGGTCTATTAAAACCAGTGATTCTAGATTCTTGTTGTGCCTACAAGAGCCACAAATTCCTAGACAGAGTCACTGTTAGCACTTGAAATAATTTCCATGGTTTTATGTCTTTTATCTAGTCTTTCCCTTCAAATTTTCATGGCCTTAGCATATTTTTTCTAGTCTATGTATCATTTTTCATGTCTCTGGCTAAAACCCTAAGCAGAATATTCAAAAAACTAGCCATTGTGTTCAAAACCTTTTAAAAACCCTGGCCCTGTTCTAATTTTAAGTTACCTTTATTCCGGCCACTTAAAGTCCTAATTTGCATATGCGTATTTCTTTCCAAGCTTGTCACTTGTTCGTGTGTTGCCTGCCGGTCACATCTTTTCATTTTGCGAACTGGCAATTAATTGTTTTTCATTGGTTCACTTGGTTTCCTGGCAGTTATCTATTTCTTCCAACGATTGGGTGAACATTGTGTTCACGTATTCTCCTATTCCTAGCAGCTTATCTCTTAATTATTTGCGACTTGGCATGGCAATTTCCTTTTCTTTGGTCACATGTTTGCATTATTTTATGGGCCTAATCTTCTGACATCTCCATCTGATGGTTAGTGTAAGTTCTTATAGGATTTGTCAGAAGCTTGAGATCTTACGCCAATCATTGATCTTTCTTGATGACATAGCCTTTCTTTTCAAGTGGGTCCACATGCCAAGTATGTTGATTTGGTGGTATCTGATTGGTCAACAGGAGTATGAAGTGGAATCCTATCAGTGGGACCATTTTTCTTGGTGTCTAGGCAGGTTAAAGTTCAGTTTGATCTTATGGCTATCATTATTCTACCAGGATGACATGCTCAACCTTTAACGCAGTGGTATAGTGACAGTCATTGATTCTCGTAAAGGATTGGTGGGTCCAAGGTGACATGTATGCATAGTTGGTGATATTTTATTGGTCCATGTATTAACACAGTGGCATGTTGTCAGTGGGACCTAGTTTCCAGATGTGTCAGAGGGTCCTGACACTGTCAGTTGATCAATGATGGGTGTATGTTCTTATGGGTTTTGTCTGAGGTTTCAGATCTTGCGACGTCTATTGATTTCATATTATGTTAGAGGGTTGTCAGGGCAAGGAAAGATTCTTAGATCAATGGTTGTCTTATGATCTGATGGAATCTAGGAGGGCTATGTGATCTTGAGACTGCCATTGATCTTGATGTGCGCCCAGTATAATTTCCTCAGTCTTTTAGCAGCCTGATAAATTTTAATGCTTTTCACTCATTCAAAAAATGAAATGGTGATATTCTAAAATGGCTAGAGATTCAATGAGTGTGTATTCACATGATTGCTAAAAATTTTGGCGGTATTATAAAGTGTTTCATGAACTGGTTGAGACCTTCGGTCGCCAGTTCGCCAGATGTAGCTGGGATGATTTAAAGTCCCTTTGGTCACCAGTTCACAGGGTTAAGTGGTGAGTTAAGGTTTTGTTTCATGAACAAAAAATGCCTTATTGCATGTTTGCTGGAGGTAAACCTGAGGTGTCTAGTTGAGTTAAGATCATAAAAGATTGTGAAAGGGAGGAATCAAATGGTTAAGACTTAAAGTTGATTCAGATTTAAACGATGACCATCGATTTGTTGCTTGGTACTTGAAACTAACCATTTGTTTTCAAATTCAAATTTCTTGGAGGGTTTCCTACGACCAAAAGGACTAGAATTCAATGTAGAAGTGACTAGAGTTGGTAAGAGATGATCTGTTTTCCATTGCAATGTGGTCTAGGGTGTGCCATGCTCATCTACAGGGGTTTGTACTATGTGGTTTTGTGCTCAAGGCATGTTGTAGGTTGACATTTTGGGCATTTTTGTGATTCTCAGTACCTTCTCAGAGAATTTATCATGATTAGAATCACTTCAGGATTTTCTTTCTCTTGGTTTTTTGAGTTTCTTCTCCTGTAATAAATTTGTGACCGTTGATGGTGGGTTTAGTGGGTGAAACCCTATCCCTAGTTACCTGAAGCTTGATGCATCATCTTTGAGGATTCCAAGGTGACTAGTGGTGGTATATATTGTAGGATTTTTGACTTAGTGTAGGTTCCAAAACTTTCTTTTGGTCCCTGGTTATTGTTGATGGTATTATACTGATCAAGGAGAGCCTGGATTTTGGGTCTTTTCCTTTGGTATTTTGTTGCTTGGTAATGTATTAATTTCTAAAAATTAATGAGAATAAAATTGAATTCCTATTTAAAATCTCTGATTGTCTTCTTTTTCTGATTGTGGATTCATATATGTTAAGGTCACAAAGTGGATTAGCATATGGTAAACAAAGAGTATTGTGAGATCAGCTTGGAGTTCCTAACAAAGTTAGGATTAAAGCCTTTAGGCTGATTTCAGTGAGCTCATTATTAGATTGGAATTTGATGATCATGTTTGGGAGTGAGGGGAGTAATAGGCAAAGCACTTACTCTAAGTTTATATGTGTTTGAGTTAAGGTTTAGTTGATATATGTTATCAAGTGACTCTTTGCCCTGGTTAAGGCACTGATCTCTTCTCTAGAGGCAGTCCATCATCATAAATCACACAAACAAATTAAATGATCAAATCCTTAAATCTATTAGTAAAGAGTATATTGGTATAACATTTTATGATTCCTTTGAAGAAGTGAATCAAGGGTACACCCACCTGAGCTTTAAGGCTCAAAGTGTAGGAGGATCTTTTTTTATCCTTGTTAATTGGCCCTCTTCCTTGTTGACATTAGAGTGGTGATAGAGTTAAAAGTTATATTAAAGTTATCCATCAAAGTATAAATCTACAAGTTGAAGATCAAAGGGAACTCCCAACAAGATCTGTGGCCAAAAAGAGCATGGTTGAGTGGTTCAGCTCTGGCATCTAATCTGTGAGTGAGAGGACCATGACCTAGATAACCCATTTTCTTGATGAGAGTATACCCTCTTCCATAGACCTTAGGAGAGGGAGAGAATTTTTCATTTTGCAAGTATTTTTCTTCTCTAAAGATCCAATCCTTTACAACTACCTCTTCTTTTTCATCCTAGATGGGCACTGAGGACTCTACAAATGTATCAAACAAGGTCATAGCTGAAGATGAAGGATGCATCTCTTGTGAAGGTCTGTCATAGGACCTAGGTGAGACTAGCAATTTTGTAAAGGAGTCAATTTGATATCCCCCCATACCAAGGTCTATAGATTTAAACTTATTCTGGCATTGTGCTAAAGTGGCATCAAAATCCTCTACTTCTCTGTTGAGAGGAACATGAGTCCCTACTGAAATTGCATTAACAGATAATGTGCTATCCCCGGGTATACAAAATTATACTCCATTATAGGGAAACTTAACACATTGGTGGTAAGTGGACAACACTGCTTGCATGTCATGGATCCACAGTCTACCAAGCATGATATTATATGCTAGAGGACTAGCATCAACAATCTGGAACAAAATGTCCTTTTCCACAGGGCTAATCTTGATAGGAAGGATGACCAACCCTTTAAAACTTCTCTTAGCCTCATCATAGGCTTTGATGGTGATTTTCTTCTAGGTATCAATAACTTGCTTAGAATAACCCAGTATCTTCAACAAACTCAAGGAACAAACATTGAGCCCAACACCCCCATCAATCAACACACGCCTGACATGGGTTTTGTGAATCATGACTTCGATATGAAGGGAAAGATTATGCGGATGGCTCAAAGCTTTGTCATCTTCTTTTGAGAATGTTAGGTAATGAGGGCTGGCAAGGTGGTTGGCCATGTTCTAGAATTGGTCAACATCTATGCTATTAGGAACATTGGTTGTATGCAAAGCATCCTCAAGGAAATGCTTAAGTCTTGGGGAAAATTTCAAGAGTTCAAAAATTGAGATTTGAGCTGGTGTTCTTTGTAACTGATCAACAAGATTATAGCTCATTTCAGGGTTGACTACTGACTTGGTGGTGACATTCTTGGATGTCACTTGCTTGGGTTTGTTGGACTAATTGGAACTAGGACCTCTAATAACCACAGGACCTTGACCTTGGCTTCTGGTGACAGTGTTAAGAGCTTGGGATGACCTTTGAGAGTGAGGACCCCTAAGCACCACCACAAGTTCTTCATCAAATATAGGGGGAGAGCACACATCATGACCATAAGAATCTTTATTTTGCATCATGTTGACACTTTCCTTGACAATCTCAAGCATATTGACCATGTTTTCTGCACCTGTGTAGGTATAGTTGATTTCAACCTTGCCATTCTTGGGTTTAGAGGTTTCCCCCTTTTCATATTTGGGCAAAAGGCTCATTGAATGCCTTATGGTCTGCATTAGTGTTCAACCCATCAATCTGAAGTTTGCCACTTTCAATAAGATCTTGAATAAGGTGCTTAAGTTTCCAGCAATGCTCAATGTCGTGGCCAATGCCATTGTGGAATTTGCAAAATGCTTTTTCATTCCACCAATGTAGCTTAACGTCAGGTATGTGAAATTTTGCTAGATCTTGTGGTTGTGCAAGATTATTGGCAATAAGGGTCTTGAAAACATCCTCATAGGAGTCACCCAGTTTGGAAAATTGTCGCCTCTCCTTCTTAGGCTTTTCTTGATACTTAGGTTTATGCTCTTTTTGGTTGGAGGATTTGTTGAGCTTCATAGCTTGGACTACACTAAACAAATGGAGGACTCCTTGATCCTTGGGTTGGGAAGAGTCCACAACTCCATTGTTGACTACTTTCTTATTCTTGTTCTAGTGTGAGTGTTTATCTTTGTCCTTATTGGTATTGTTAGGATTTTGACCATTATTGTTATTGCTATGTTTGATCAAAATGCCTTGCTCTTTTAGGACATCCTCTATTTGACATGCGGTCTCAACCATAGTATTGAAGGAATCAAAGACCATTTTCTAAACCTCATAACTCATTTCAGGCACCAAATTACTAACAATGATGTCAATCCTTTCATGCTCAGGAATAGTCCTAGAATAGCGGGAGCACAGTCATCTCCACCTTTGTAAGAAGGTAACAAAGGATTCCCCTTGGTTTTGTTTCAAATAGCATAAGTCCAACATAGTGACTGATCTTGACAAGTTGTATGCAAAATGTTGAACGAATTTGTGGACAAGTTCTTTGAAAGTTTTGACGGGAGGGGTTATGTTGGTAAACCACTCTGTGGCTTGGCCCTTGAGGCTCCTTGGAAATAGTCTCATAAGATAGGAGTCATCTTGGTGAAACTCAAAACTCATGATATAGAACTGACGCACATGATCATGTGGGTTTCCATTGCCATCATACTTGTCATATTGGGGGATTTTGACATTTCTAGGAAAGTCCTTCATACTCACACTTCTATCAAAAGGATTGGGACAAATAGAATCAAGTGAAAAGGAACTTTTAGGTGCCAACACCTTTTCCATCATACGTTTGAGTTGTTTGATCTCCTCTTCTTGAGAGGGTCCTTGTTTCTTGATTCATCTATCCACATCAAAGTTGTAAGGGACCCTGGCACCCTTGCTACTCAAGCTCTCTAGGAACCTGTGATGCCCAAAAGTTCGGGTCAAAACACAACCAACAAATTACTGTTACGAATATAAATACTTAACAACGAGGCCTCAGGTCTCTTAATAGACGGGGCCTTGGTTTAACTGGTTACCCTACGTTCAATGTGATTTCCCCGAATGTGTTTCCATGGTCCTTCCACCTGCAATACCTCAGTGCAGCATCAGTAATTCAAAGAAGAAAACCAATACATTAAACATGCATGATATAACAATAATCATTAAATTGCATATAATATTCATAATTACATTGCATAATTCAAATGAAATTCCATAGCATAATTCAAATATCATCAAGATCATCAGGTTCACAAAACATCATATAATAACATAAACCAAATCCACACACTATGGATCCCATATGCAGAATCATCAAAATGAAAAGTCTAACGAGTCAACATAGTGTATCAGTAGTCGACAGAGTCCAAGTATCTCTAAAAGTAACATAATCAAAATGATAGGCTAAAATCTATAAAACAAGATCACTATGTGGGCCGAAGGTGGGCCTCACATCCACCCCCTCTAGGCATGAACATCCTCCTGGAGTTCATCGAAGAGGTGCAGATACTGGGCCCTCATCTGAGCTGCATCCTCCCATGAGGCTGTGACCTCATCATAGCAATCCCACTGGACCCTAACCTGGTCCAGCGTTCTTCCTCGAAGTACCAATGTCCGACGAGCCAAAATGCGAATGGGCTCTAGTGTCAGCTGGCCATCTGACTCCACCTGCAAGGCATCCCAATCAATAATATGAGACTCATCATAGATATACTTTCGCAAAACTCATACATGGAACACATCGTGGATGCGTGACAGGCTAGGTGGCAAGGCTAGATGATAAGCAACGGGCCCTATCCTCTCTAGGATCTCAAACGGACCAACAAAATGAGGTGCGAGCTTAGAGCCCTTTCCAAAATGGATTGGACTCTTGTGCGGTCGCACTCTCAAGAATACTCTGTCTCCCACAAGGTAGGCTCGGTCTATTCTCTTCGCATCTGCATACTTTTTCTGTCTATCCCGAGCCTCTAAGAGATGCTTCCTAATCAGGGTGACCTGCTGCTCCATATCCCGAACTAACTCAGGACCAATAGAAACTCTGTCCTCGATCCTATCCCAACTCAGTGGGGTCCTGCAAGGTCTACCATATAATGCCTGGAAAGGAGGCATTCCCAATGATGTATGATGCCCATTGTTATAGGCAAACTCCACAAGATGAAGGTACTCCTCCCACCTGGTTTGATGATCCATAACATACATGTGAAGCATGTCCTCTAAAACCTGATTGACCCTCTCGGTCTGCCCATCTGTCTCAGGGTGATAGGCTGTACTGAAATTGAGCCTAGTGCCCAATGCTTCTTGAAGCTCTCTCCAAAATGATGAAGTGAAAAGAGAATCTCTATCCGAGATGATCTTATGAGGTATGCCATGAAGTCTGACAATATCTCGTAAGAACACCTGGGCTACTGCGGGTGCTGTGAAGATACTTCTCCACATATTGTTGGAATAGTGGCTCTTGTTTCATCCTCATAAAATCTTGATCATCAAAATTTACACTACTTCCTCCATGTTGAGAGAAATGATGAGCTCATTGGGAGGGTTGTCTCGAGTTCCTAGGAGGTGTTCTTCTCCTATGTTGTGAAATTTTCCTTCCCATGGGACTAGGAGATCTTGAAGGGGTCCTTGACCACCTTGTACTTCTTGGGGTTCTTGAGGGAGTATAGGGTGGAGAGTTGTTTCCACTCTTGGTACCCCTATTATTGAATCAGTCATTGAATTGTTGGGCTAGAAGCCTATCTTGTTCCTCTTGGAATGCCTTTCTTCTCAACTCTAGCAAGGCTTTTTGCTCTTCCTCTAGGTGTCTAAACCTTTCTTCTTTAGCGGCTTGTTCATCCAAAAAGGCTTTCTTTTCATGCTCAATTCTTGTAATCCTTTCATTTTCATATCTTGAGGTTGTTTTGAGTGGAGAGTTAGACCTTGAATGTTTGAACAAGTCATTAGTGAATGCTGCATTCACATGAGTATCACTAGATTCATTGTTTTGGTCTTCATTTTGTGACCATGCATCTTGGTGAGCTTTCCCATATTGTCTTTCAACTCTTTGATGGGCATCTAAATATCTTGAGTTAATAGGGGGTAATTCAGGGTTATTGTCATCACCAAACAACATGTTATCCCTATGTCTTTGGAAAATGTCATCAAGAGTTTGATCCATCACTTCTCTTTGTTTTCTAGTCAAGGTGTAGCTCATGTCCATATTTTATTGAGAAGATGGTAAAGAGGTACTCAACTCACTAGGATTTCTCTTTGGGTCAAATCAAGCTTCAGACTCACTCCTAGGTGATTGATCAAAGATGGGTTTCTTTCCCTTTCACTTTTGACGAGTTAGGACTAAGGGTAATTGTTCAAAGACAAATTGAGGTCATTTTCCTTGACTAACTTGGTATCTTGTTGTAACTGACATGAAAGAAAAAAAGACCCTTGGTGATAAGATAATCCTACAAAATGTCAATACCAAACTAGGATAGTAAAAGTGTTCAATTGTCGAAAAAGAGATGGTAAGATAGAAAGCTGCAAAAGGTGTAAACCAACATTGCCATAGAGGTGTATAATAAAAGGATGAGTATCCTAACACATATGGACTAGGAGGATGGATATACCAAAATAATTGAAATTGAAATTGAATTTTGATGGAAGTGAATTGGACAAAAGAGTACTAAAACTCTCCAAGTGTGCTACCAAAGAATTTTATGAGCCTCTCCATGGAGGGCTGAAAATGGAAGAAAACCAAAAAAAAATTAGATGCTACAAGTCTCAATCAATTCTTCTATGCAAGAGAGTAACCTATGAAATTGCGTTGGGGCTTTGATTGTGAGCAACTACCTAAGCCTTGGGACCGTGTTTACTTGGTTATTATAAGGTACTTCACACTCAAGGGTCACTTTGGTGTGTATTACTATTATCACCTTCCTTTTTTTAATCTTTTTAGAAACCACATTACTATCTCCATTCCCTTTTATCTTTTGCATTCTTTGGACAATACGGTCAAAGATGTGATCGGGGCTATGGGCCATGTAATTTTTTTTACTATCCTTCATCAGGGGTTGATGCCCCACCTCTATCACTTCCACATTTCTCTCTACCCCCCTCACCAAATCATTTTTGAAGAGATTCCTAAGCCTCATAACCCACCCTCAGTCAGACCTTTGGATATCGTTGGCTCTAGCTGAAAACAAAAAACAATGGGCTACTATTAAAAGTCTATTGGATATCTCCCATGTTTCTTCCAAAGAAAAAATGTAGGATACCTCCTATGAATCTTCCAAAGATAAGCATGAAAAGAACAACAAGAGGGCCTCTTTCATTAAAACTGAGCCCAAGTTCACCAAAAACTTCAAGTTGTAGGTTGAGTTAGATGTGGAAATAATTGAGGAGACTAACACCCCTCATAGGTCTACCCGATTCAAGGGAAAGCTTGAGACAAAAATTATGAAGGACATGTCTAACTCAGAAAATGGGAGTCTAAGCATGCTAGTGAGGAGGAGGTGTCTAATACTACTTCTAGTGGTAGTACGACTCATGTCTCTACTAGCACTAATTCTGGGAATCCCACCCATGATGAGAATGACTCCTAATTGATCTTTGTGAATGAAGATAAAGCTAAAATTAAGGATGACACCTTACATAGTTTGGCATTTGGGTAGATGACTTCTGTCAAGGTCAAGATGTTGTAGAAGAGGTTGACAAAGATAGACAAGAAGATCATGGAGGTGGATGAGAGGTTGATGGAGGTGGATGAGAAGTTGTACAATATTTTTTGATTTGTGATTAAAGTGATGCACAACTCAGCTACTACACCATGTATGATGAAGGATGATAGTGACAAGGACCTCAAGAATGATGATGAGAGAAAGGACCTCTTCAAATTTATTACAGAAGATTGGGCTTCCATGATGATGACTAGGGAATGGAAGAAGACAAAGAATTAGGGTGGAGCCCTTTTGGTTTCTTCTTTTTGGCTAGTTTTGGCCTTCTTGGCCTTGTTATTGCTTTTTTACATTTGATTTTTTTAGCTGGATTGATGCTCTCTTTAATGGTGGTTTTGACCCTATGAGGGATATGATAAAAAAATGTTTAAATCATGTGTTGGACACTATGGTGGACTATGTTATTTTTTTTCAGTGATGTTGTTATGGCTGCTATTATATTGGTTAATATGCACTACACTAGTTATAGTTTAAATGCTTTTTTTTTGGTATTTCTATTGGTTTTTTATGAGTGATGTAAGGGTGCTCTTTGTTGTTCACCTTTGGATCCACCCCCATCTAATGAGGAGAAGGAAGAATGAAAAACTTAGAAAAGGAAAACCAGAAACAAGAAGGCTGATGTTTTCATAGAGAACATTTTAGGAAATCCCTCTCAAAGATAGGCTATAATTAAAGCTACTGCCAATGATATTGATAATAGGTGGAAATCTACAATTGAATCCACTCAACATAGTAAAGTATAAAGATCTTATATTGGAATATGAGGGGTCTCAATATCCCCCAAAAGAAGTTTGTAGTTAAGCAATGTATCTCTGATCATAAGATGGATATTCTTTTGATTCAGTAAGTGAAAATGACTTACCAGTTCTTCTCCTCTCTTTCTAATAGAATTTGTCTGGGGGCTTCCTTTTACTATAATGAAGCAAATGGTGCCTCTAGAGAAATTTACACCATGTGGAACCCTAACAATATTGTAGGGGAATATTTTTTGTTTTCTCATTCCTACCTTGTGGTTACTTTCACCTTGGATGACCTATCTTGACATATCATCAACATTTATGCCCCTAATGCCTAGGATGGTGGGAAGACTTTATGGGAGGAACTCCTTTCTATCTACAGGGATGAAAAGGATGATTTTTTTTTATCTTGGTTGGATATTTCAAATCCCCTCTCTTTCATTTGGAGAAGTTGGGAGGTTTAGGTCACTACATTGACAACATAAATGACTTGTTAGACTTCATCAACAACTTTGGTCTTCTTGACTTTGATTTGAAGGGAACCTAATTCACCTTGTCCAATAATAGGAAAGGAAACCATATCATATAGGTTAGGTTGGATTGGGTCCTTGTCTCTTCTAGTTGGGACTTGGGCTGCAACACTTATCTCTCTTCCCTCCCTAGAATGGTCTGTGATCAGAATCCCATTTTTCTCTAGTGGGTTCATAAGACTTTTTCAAGTTTGTACTGATTTCATTTTGAGATCATGTGGACCTCCCACATGTATTTTTGAGATTGCATCACTCACTAGTGGAACACTCCAGTTTAGGGCTCTTCTATGAAAATAATCTCTTGTAAGCTAAATCACATTAAAAGGGAAGTCAAAGGCTGGTTTAAATAATCTTTTGGTGATATATTTAAACAAAAAAATAGAAATTGAAGCTAAGATCTCTGATTTTAAAAAATTGATGACTAATGGAGACCTCTCCAATAGCTTCCGTGAGCAAAAAGAAGTGCGGCAAAAAAATGGAAGATAACCTAAATAAGGAGGAAATATATTGGAAATAACGGTCTAGAATTGTTTGGTTAAAAGAGGGAGACTACAACACCTCCATTTTCCATATAATTGCTAGAACTCACAAAAAAACACTATTACCTCCATTCCCAATGAGGATAATAAATTGATTATGGATGATGGAAAAACTAGTGAGTTAGAAGTCAATTTCTTTAGGAAGACCTTTGTTGAGTAGGGGATTGCCAACCCTGTCATCTAGGAGAACTTGTTGCAAGACCTCCCTAATGTAGTGGATGAAATTGAAAAAAAACTCTTACTAGCCCCTATTATTAATGATGACATTAAATCAACTATCTTTTCTATGAACACCTACAAATCCCTTGGGTTTGATGGTTTCCCTTTGACTTTCTTTCAAGAATTATGGGACATTGTTAGTTATGAAGTGATTAGATCTACTCAGGACCTTTTTCATATTGGAAAAATGATGAAGAAGTTGAACAAAACCTAGATTTCCCTTGTCCCTTAAGTCTCTAAATAAAATTCCATTATTGACTTCAAATTGATAAGTCTTTTCAACACTATCTATAAGATTTTCTACAAGGTGCTGGTTAAAAGACTACATCCTCTTTTGGATAAATATATTAGTGGTATTCAAAAGGGTTTTTTGACTAGAAGACATCTATCCTTGATGCTTCTATTACCACCCATGAAATAATTCACTCCATGGAAAAAATCCAAACTTAAGGTATGACCCTTAAACTACATATATCTAAAGCTTATGACAAGGTTAATTGGTAGTTTCTTTATAACATGCTCGCTAAATTTTTCTTTGGTGAAAAATTGGTTTCTTTGATTAATATTTGTTTTGAAACTGTCCATTATTTTGTTTTGATCAATGGGGTTACTTGGGGGTTCTTTCCCTCTAGTAAGGGATTTAGGAAGGGTGACTCTCTATCTCCCTATATTTTTATCTTGTTGGCAGAGGTTCTCAACAAAAATGTCACGAACCTCTCCTCCACTGGTCAAATACAGGGTATCAGACTTGCCTCCTCTATCCAACCTTTGGTATTATAAAAATTTGTTGATAAAACCTCCTCTTTGGTGGAAGCTAGAGAATGGAAGTCTCTATTGTATAGGATTATGCTAGTATCTCTAGACAATGCACCAATTGCCAAAAAAGTAAGATCTACTTTCTCAATACTAAAGAGGATCTATAGTTGAAAATTAAAGGTATCCTACTTTATCAAAGTTCCAAACTCCATCATACTTACCTAGGCCTCCCCCTCATGGTCAAAGACATCATCCCCACCTTCTGGAATGGAACTATTGAAAAAATACAAAAAAATATTGCTGGGTGGAAAGGAAAATTTCTTAGTAATGCTGGTAAACTCCAATTGCTTTCATCTCATCTGCAAGGCATCCCGATCAATTTCCTCTCCATCTTCAAAATCTTTGGCAACATGGCTAATAAACTTGAAATAATATAGAAGAATTTATTATGGACTAGCATGGAGGAAAAGAAAAGAATGACTCTAGTTAACTGGGACATAGTTTGCCAACCCAAATCCCTTGGGGGGATGGGTGTGAGAAAAACTACTAGCTTAAATAAAGCTCTCATTGCTAAGTTGGGATGGAACCTTGCTGTTGGTAAAATTGATTGGTGCAACAATATGAAGGCTAAGTACCTCAATAGTGAGATCTTTCATAGGGTGCTTGGGTCACATGATCTCCTAGTGGGAGCCAAAATTTGGAACAACATCACCAAATATATAGACCCCTATTGAAGGATGGGCTCAAATGGCTTATTGGGAATTGGAGGATAATCAAATTTTGGGATGACAAATGGATAGGAAGAAAACCCCTTGTAGACACTAATTTTTCTTCTCTGATGAGGCATGCCAAGGTGATGTTGGGCCCCAATATTGTTGATTACTACACTCCTTGAGGTGGATCTAAAGATCTTCTACGACATTTCTATGACAGACCTAACCTGCAACATCTTTTATATAGGTTCCATCTTCCTCTTTTTTCTAGGGAGGATTGGTTCATCTGGACTCTAGAGCTTGCTGGATCCTTTTTAATCAAATATGTGTACCATGCTATTCTCAAGTTCAATGGTGATCCCAAATGTTGGCAGAGAGTGTGGAACCACCAACTTATCCCAAAATTAATTTTTTCTAGTGGGCCTCTATTCATGGTAAAACTTTGACCTTAAACAATCTTCAAAAGTGTGGTTTCCAGCTCCCAATCACTTCTATCTTTGCAAATAGGATGTTGAATCTATTTCCCATTTGTTCATCCATTGTAATTCTTATTCTCATGTTTAGCAACACATTCTCCAAAAACTCAACATTTAGTGGGTCTTCCAAAATGATATCCAACTATTCATTTTCAGTTGGAAATTCCCTTCCCATGACCCTCTCATCAAATAGCTTTGGCTTTAGTTTCCTCCTCATGTGTTCTGGTGTCTTTGGAAGGAAAGAAAGACACGGTGTTTTGTGACTCAAAATAGTATGTTGATGAGGTACTGATTATCATCTATAAATTTATGTAAGAAAACCTCTTTATTACTAAATAGAAGACCCCTCTTGACCCTCCCTCTTAGTGGGACTCCTTGCTAGCCTCTTCCTGGAATCTCCCAAAGGAATTTATGAAGTTTGATAACTCTAAAAAACTTGTTAGGGCTAGTACTTGTTAGAAACCTCCTACCTATCCATGGTGTAAGCTCAATTTTGATGGTTCTACCAAAAATGGTCTGGCTATTGGTGGAGGTATTATCAAAGGTCACAAGGGTTTTCTCATTGCTGGTTACTCTGGTCACTTGCATGAATCTACTAGAAATCAGGTAGAAGGTATGGCTTTTCTCTAGGGCATAAAGTTCTCCCTCTCCATGGGACTTCACAACCTAATCATTGAGAGAGATTCTTAGTTAATCATTGAAGATACTAAAGGGAATTCTTCCCATGGATGGTCAATCCAAAGCATCATAAATGACATAAGGGACCTTATCAATGGTTTTGATGACATAAACTTGTAGTACACTTATAGGGAGGGCAATGTCATTGTTGATCATCTTGCTTCTATGGGGTTAGTGATCAATGGAATCAAGTGTTGGTGAAAGGAGAGACATATCCCTCATGGGACTCTTGCTTTCATGAGACAAGAAACACCTACTCAATTTTAATGATTTTCAATTTTAAGGTTTGGGTGTTGCTCCAGGCCTTGCTTCTGCTTCACATTGTGCCTTGTTAGAGCTTCTTGGTGTTTAGTGGATTTACCATCTAGGGGGTTTTATGTAAAGTTTGGTTTGAAGTGGCCACATAGGTAGTCATTGGGATCTTGTGGAATTTTTCATCATATTTTTTTGAGGCACAAGTTTCATAATATTTTGAACCACATTGGGGTTGATGGGACTTTGGCTAAACTTGAGAAACATGCTATTATCTTGGTCATCCTTAGAATTATTATCTATTCGAGTGATTACCACTTTGGTGACCTTTCATATGCACCAAATAACAACTTTGAGTTGGCTTTTGATAAGGGATGAATTTTTACTTATTTCCCTCATTATTACCCTTTTCTCTACTTTTTTATGAGCTTACTTTTTAAAATCGTTGGAGTGGTCTTTTTCTCACATTTCATCTCTATGTTTTCTCTGAATTTGGTTCTTTGCAGCTGCTACATCTCTCACCATGACAATATGGGTGGTGACCATGTGTTTTGAACTCACTAATTGTGATGAATGGAAGAATGATGGGATAGTTTGGCATATTTACAAGGAAGGTGGTATAGCTCAATTCATGGAGTTCATGAATGACCATGATGAAAGGTTTTACAAGAAATTTTTTAGCTCTTGGGATTCCATAAGGGTGACTATGGGAGGTATTCATTTTGAAGTCAATGAGGGATGTCATAGCATAGGCTATGAGCCTCTCCATGGAGGGCCCAAAATGGAAGAAAACCAAAAAAAATTTAGATGCTGCAAGTCTCAATCAATTCTTCTATGCAAGAGAGCAACCTATGAAATTGCGTTGGGGCTTTGATTGTGAGCAACTACCTAAGCCTTGGGACCGTGTTTACTTGGTTATTATAAGGTACTTCACACTCAAGGGTCACTTTGGTGTGTATTACTATTATCACCTTCCTTTTTTGAATTTTTTTAGAAACCACATTACTATCTCCATTCCCTTTTATCTTTTGCATTCTTTGGACAATACGGTCAAAGATGTGATCGGGGCTATGGGCCATGTAATTTTTTTTACTATCCTTCATCAGGGGTTGATGCCCCACCTCTATCACTTCCACATTTCTCTCTACCCCCCTCACCAAATCATTTTTGAAGAGATTCCTAAGCCTCCTGACCCACCCTCAGTTAGACCTTTGGATACCCTTGGCTCTTACTGAAAACAAAAAACAACAAGCTACTGTTAAAAGTCTGCTCGATATCTCCCATGTTTCTTCCAAAGGAAAAATGTAGGATACCTCGTATGAATCTTCCAAAGATAAACATGAAAAGAACAACAAGAGGGCCTCTTTCATTAAAACCAAGCCCAAGTTCACCAAAAACTTCAAGTTGTAGGTTGAGTTAGATGTGGAAATAATTGAGGAGACTAACACCCCTCATAGGTCTACCTGATTCAAGGGAAAGCTTGAGACAAAAATTATGAAGGACATGTCTAACTCAGAAAATGGGAGTCTAAGCATGCTAGTGAGGAGGAGGTGTCTAATACTACTTCTAGCAGTAGTATGACTCATGTCTCTGCTAGCACTAATTCTGGGAATCCCACCCATGACAAGAATGACTCCCAATTGATCTATGTGAATGAAGATAAAGCTAAAATTAAGGATGACACCTTACATAGTTTGGCATTTGGGGAGATGACTTCTGTCAAGGTCAAGATGTTGTAGAAGAGGTTGACAAAGATAGACAAGAAGATCATGCAGGTGGATGAGAGGCTGATGGAGGTGGATGAGGAGTTGTACAATATTTTTTGATTTTTGCTTAAAGTGATGCACAACTCAGCTACTACACCATGTATGATGAAGGATGATAGTGAAAAGGACCTCAAGAATGATGATGAGAGAAAGGACCTCTTCAAATTTATTACAGAAGATTGGGCTTCCATGATGATGACTAGGGAATGGAAGAAGACAAAGAATTAGGGCAGAGCCCTTTTGGTTTCTTCTTTTTGGCTAGTTTTGGCCTTCTTGGCCTTGTTATTGCTTTTTTACATTTGATTTTTTTAGCTGGATTGATGCTCTCTTTAATGGTGGTTTTGACCCTATGAGGGATATGATAAAAACTTGTTTAAATCATGTGTTGGACACTATGGTGGACTATGTTATTTTTTTTTAGTGATGTTGTTATGGCTGCTATTATATTGGTTAATATGCACTACACTAGTTATAGTTTAAATGCTTTTTTTTTGGTATTTCTATTGGTTTTTTATGAGTGATGTAAGGGTGCTCTCTGTTGTTCACCTTTGGATGGATAATGTGATGGTAATTCTAATCTATCGAGGTTATCTTTGTGTTGACAATATTACTCTGATGTTAGTCCATGTTTGTGGTTTCTCGCCCTTGTGACTGGTTGTATAGGGTTAACACCCTTATTTTACCGCATTACTTATCAAAAACTACAATATTAATAAGAAATGAGAAGTAATAGCTTGAGCTTTCTAACAAAAACTATTAACATATATAAAATATACAAAATGTTAATATAACTTTAATAAGTAGAAACATAATTAATAAAATAAGAAATTCTCTTAAAGTAAATATATAATGAAATATGCAATAAATAATTTATTTTAATATTTTTCTAAATTTAATTTTTAAACTTAAAAAAATAACATACATATTATTTATTTAAGTGGAGCATTAATTAAATTACTAACTTAAATTTAAAAATTAAACAATATCTAAATTTTAGATATTTAAATATATTTTAGTTAAAAATAGATTTTACTATTTCATTAAAAAATAAAAAAATAATATATAAATGTATAATTTTATACTTTGAAAAAATAAAATAAAATAAAAATATAAAATAGCATAATTAATTAAAATTTTGGGTATTACTAGTGTGATAGTTAGATGTAGTATTGTAATTCTTGTTATTAATGTTTGAATTCTTTGTGGGAATTTTATTGTTAAGTGTTCATGTTGAGGATGAGATAAAAAACATTGTTTTCCATTAAGTAATAAAATATTTAAATACTTATGAAATTAAATAAAATAATTCTTATGTAAGTAAAACAATAGAGTGCTTCTTATGTATTTGCAAGTAGTCTATAATTTGATATATCACTAATATTTTGAAAAGTCTTGACTTACTTTTGCAGTCTTTGTTAGAAATTTTATGAAACTTGTTAAATTTTTACTATTATTATTGTTATCATAAACATCACTTGCTTTTTTATAATCTTGCTTGTTTTAGTAATATCTTTCATTCAATTTTTTTATATAGAAACATAAAATAATGCTTTTATCTTTGATGATTTCTACATAAACCTTTTTAAAGATTTATAATACTAAGATTTTTTTAAAAAAAAATCTAATGAGTTTTTTAAACCATATTTTTTCAGATAAATAAATGTATTTATGATATCTATAATAACATGTACCTATCTCTTTTTAAGGAAACAAGTTGGCATACATAGATGTGGCCATTTATACTAACAAACCTATATTTTAATTAAATCTATTAGTTTCATATTCATTCTTGTTGTAGTTTTTGTATTTAGTTGTGTGTATAATTTTGCATCAAATACACAATAGAATCATAAAGTGCAACAAGATTGATTCCTATTTTTTTTTTTTTAATGGAAACAAGTCATAATACATAGATGTGGGTAGCTTTGTCATTATATATACTAATTTGAGTAACCATACATTAGAATCACAAGTAGTTCAGGTGCAAGAGAATCAAGTTGATCAAATTAACCCAAGCATTGAGTGAACATACATTAGAATCACCACAAGTAGTTCACGTGATCACAAGTAATTCACGTGTAAGAGAATTAAGCTCATCAAATTCACCCAAGCATTGAATAAGCATACATTAGAATCACAAGTAGTTCACACGTATGAGAATTAAGTCCGTCAAATTCACCCAAGCATTGAATAAGCATACATTAGAATCACAAGTAGTTCACATGTAAGAGAATAAGTCCATCAAATTCACCCGAGCATTGAGTAAGCATACATTAGAATCAGAACTAGTTCACGTGTAAGAGAATAAGTCTATAAAATTCACCCAAACATTGAGTAAGCATACATTAGAATCACAAATAGTTTACGTGTAAGAAAATTAAATCCCTCTCATTCACCCAAACATGAAAGCAAGACCCGATCTTAAAATTTGAATTTTAAGATAAAACCCTAAACAATCTAAGATTTGTAGGCATTATTTACCCTAACACTAGTTCAAAATCAGCAAAGGAACATAGTATTTGAATTCACAACGGTAAACACTGCTTGGTTGTGGAGGTGCACCTAGCACTTGGTTTGCCAAAACAGCACACAGAAATTTGATCTGCTTTACAAAACAAGTTCACTAAGAAGCAATTTACAAAGGGAGATTTTTCAGCTCACTAAGAAGTGAAGAAACAAGTCTGTGTTGAAGAGGTATGGAGGCAAAATCAGTGATTCCAATGGGAGGAGAAGTAGGCGAGGATAATTTGGAGGAAGTGATTCCAATGGGAGGAGAAGTAGGCGAGGATAATTTGGAGGAAGTGATTCCAATGGGAGGAGGAGGAGGAGGGGATAATTTGGAGGAAGAAGCAATGATTCCGATGGGAGGAGAAGGAGGGGATAATTTGGAGGAAGAAGCAATGATTCCGATGGGAGGAGAAGGAGGAGGAGGAGAGGATAATTTGTTGGAAGATGAGATGGTGAGGGAGAGAGTGAGAGCAGGAGAAGCAGCGGTGGAAGAGATGGTGATGGAGATGATAAGGAGGGGGCATCACGAGGGCCTCAAGACTAACTCTGGGAAATATGTGTATTTCAGAGACCATTGTTTCACTGTCTACTACGACCCTCCATTTTGGTCATGGAATGGCTTCCTTATCTTTTTTCACCACATGGAGGGACTCACCCATCATTTTTTTGCTGGCCACTATGCTGAAGATCTTCCAGATAGTGACGACATTGCTGTCAATTAGTTCTTCCAAATGGGTTTTGCTCTTTTTTTGTCTTTTTAATCGGGTGAATCTCAGATTCAGTTTTGTTTTGGGAATGTTTTTTGATATGGGTTCGTCAGTTCAGGATCAGTTGTAAGGTCTATATTGGGAAAATACATTGTTAGAGATGAATATCATTCAAATCAACTAGTAGTTTTTGATATGGGTTTGTTTGTTCAGATCAATCGTAAGGGATGAATATCATTCAAATCGATCAGTAGTAAAGACTATTCAGTGCATTTTGTTCTATTTGTTTCTTTTAAATGTTCAATTTTTTTTTGAAATGTTTCTAATATGAGTTTTCCACTTCATGATCAATTTTAAAATTAATATTGAGCAAATATCTATTAATGAAGAAAAAAATTCAAATCAACTAGTTAAAGCATTTTCTATTAATTTCTTGAAATGGGTTTAGTTTAGTTTTTTTTTCTTTCAGTATCAAGTAATTGGATTGATCCTACATTTCAATTTTTTTTTGAAATGTTTACAATGTGGGTTCTTTACTTTAGGACTAATTTTAAGATTGTACTGATCAATTGTCCATTTGAAAAGAATTGTATTTAAAACAATTAGTTGTAAAGATTATTTAACTAGTTCTTAGAAATGTGTTTAGATTGTATTTAAATCAACTAGTTGTACAAACTATTTAACTAGTTCTTGACAATGTGTTTGATTCTAAACAGTTAGATAGATATCAGTTTTGTTTTTTTGTTTTTTTAGAAGAATGGGATTCAAATCAACAGATTGTAAAGATTATTCTAATTTCTTGGAAATTTGTTTACTTTAAACAATTAGATCGATCCTAAATTCAATTTTTTAATTTAAAATTCTTGTATTCATGAGTTCAGGACCAATGTGAGATCTGTATAGAAAAAATAACTATTTGAGAAGAATAGTATTTAAATCAATTAATTGTAGAGATTGTTCAATTAATTCTTAGAATTAGATTTAGTTCAATTTTCTGCCTTTTCAATATCAAACAATTGGGTAGAATCTCATATTCTTATTCTTTTTTAATGTTTTTATAAGGGTTTGCTAGTTCAAGAGCAACTGTAAGATATGTACTAAGAAAATACCCACTTGAGAATAATAGAATCCAAATCAACTAGTTGTAAAGATTATTCAATTAGTTATTGAAAATGTGTTTAGTTTTGTTTTTGTCTTTTCATTATCAACCAATTAGACAGATTTGATTTTTTTTTAATATTTTGAATATATGTTCGTTAATATAGTACCAATTGTAAAATCTATACTCCCCAAATACCCACTTGAAAATTTTTTGATTCAAATCAACTAGTTGTAAATTGTCACAACCAATAATACAAAAATCAAACCTAGAAAAGCTCTCAAACATCAAACTCTTTGAAACTCTTGCATTCAAATTGAGAGCAACTAGTCTTTTTTAACTCATTGTGAATGCCCACCATACAGATTTAAACCTTGTTGATATGCCCAAACACAGGGCAGTATGCTAACCCAATAACCTGTTGATCTTGGCTGCTCTGTACAATCTTGATAGCAGCTTTATTTTGATCAATATGCTTGGTTTTTTTATTCTAATTGTTAATAGAGTACTTAATTAGTGTTTTGGTTCTTGGGATTGCCACAAATAATGTAGTACTAGATGATAAAATATCTCTAGCCACTTCCAAGGAGCATCCTTTGCCAATATGTTGAATTACGGTTGTAGTGAAGCCTGTTTGTCAACATTTTTGGGTCTCACTTACACTTTGTATATATAAATACGCCATTCTTTGGATGAAAAGTATTTTGCTATGAAAAGTAGTGGCTGTCCTCCTCCACATTTGACCTAAATTTGATGGTCAACCTATTCTGTCAAGATAAATTTTGTGACAGTTATCCATTCATAGTTTCTTTTCAATTGCGGAAATATATTTTCAGTCTGTCTAAAATATCTCCTACATGTATATCAAGTTAAGAAATTCTAATTTGAGACCGCTTTAGAAGCTAGAGAGAGAATATGGTGCAGGCCATATGTTTGAGGCCCACATTTTCTGTTTCATGTCTGGTTTCTACATATTATTCAAAAAATAGATGGTTTTGACTCTCACAAACAAGTGCAATTAGCATATTCTATTAGCTTGTCACCACTTTTTTTTGGGTTCAAAATTCATCGTAGAAGTGGGAAAGTAAATGATTTCCGAGAAAAATTCATCATTTCAGGTAATTTTTTTAATTTTTAGAAGTGAAATGTGAATAAAGAGTTTTTTTTTGGTTTACAATTAATTTAATATGGACTTGTTCTTTTCATAATTTCTATTGTAATATATTTTTCAAAAAATTCAAGTTTGAATTAGAAGGATTATGTGTGAAAACTCAATGTTTTATAGAGTTTCAAACTAATTTGGAAATTGTAATGAATAATTTCAATTGGGAAGGTGCATCGAACATAAATAGAAGTTGTCAAAACTAAGCTCTATGTCTTACTTATACACACATGTAGAATTCATCATCATGCTGAGGAAATGTGCCAAGATTCTAACACTAGAAGAGCATGAAGCAAAGAAAGAGAAGATAAGGGAGAGAATGAGACAACTTTGTGAACAAAGAAAATTGTATACCATACAAGAAGACATGCCTTTGGAAGAGGAACATGAAACATCAATGCAAAGTAAGAGATAATTGGAATTGGAAACACAAAGGTAACAGGTGAAAAACTTGCACGCAATAGGACAATTGAATTATGAAGTTGCGGGTATGTCATCTATGAGATCTCAAGTTGAAGGGACACCATCTACCCATGCTGGAGGCACACCATGCTCTACATCTCATAGTGAAGGCACACCATCATATCACGTTGAACGCACACCATGTTCTACATCCCAAGGTGTATGCACACCATCGTATCATGTTGGATGCATGGTACTTACAACATCAAAAGTTGAAGGCACACTATTAACATCTCAAGTTGGTGAGGTTTCATCTTTCACATCTCAATTTCAAGGCACATCATCTTTAGTTGAAGGTATGCAATCTATCCCTAATATTGTTGATGTTCCTATTGTTCAGCCCACTCAACAGCTGAGAACACCTCATAGAATTTTGTATAAAAAGAAAAAATATTTGATTGATATTGATACTAGAATATTTTTAAACCAATGCTTGATATGATGCCCAAGTGTACTTGTCAAAGATATGCTAACCACATTTGGAGAATATTTTTTGAGAGAATTTAAATGTGACACGAAGATGTTAACTATTTGTTGAAATGATAAGAAATCTAAAATTTAGGCCCATCATGAATATTCTTGGGCTAATAACAATGGATGAATTAAGTAATAAATCTATTGTAAATAATCTAATGACTTCATACATGAGAGTGTGGGACTAGGTTCTACATCACACACAAAAGATAGTAATGACACATAATGTGTACTTACATCAACAATAGTAAGAACTCAAATACAGAAATATTGACTTATTAGAAAGACAAGAAAAACATTGAAAATAAGTAGAAAATCTCTAATGAGAACTATGAGAAGACATCAAAGAGTGGAAGATCCAAATAGCAATGAGCTATGGGTATTATCCCATAGAATACTATGAAAAGATAAAGCAATTATTGAAGCTTTGAAATCCTTTATTGAAGATTTTGGAAGAATAACACACGAGTATCTCCTAATCATAGAGATGTTATAAGGAGGATTGGTAGTCGAATATGCGATCTGCATCTTAAAAAATTTGGCTTCAACTCAAACACAATTATTTGCTGAATTTATACAAGTGGATCCTCAAATTAAAATTAGTCAAAGATATTTTGAAATGACTAAAACCTTTTATGTCAAGATAAATCACACGCGCACAACTTATTTTTGTAAGGTACATATTGAATTTTTTAACCATTATGATGTTTATCAAAATATATGTGTAGATTTGCATTCAAACATTGTTTTATAGGAGTGTAACATAAAGGATCCACCTAGAACTTCAAGAGAATTAATATCTACCATTTTATGTGAAAGAGTGAATGGTCAAAAATTTTACAAGATCTCATGCTTGGATGACACATGAGTTAATTGTGGTGGCTTGCAATATTTACCAACTTGTCAACATATAGAGAGTACACGTGCAATTGGGAATGAAATAGCGGAATTTGAAAAATATAAGACCACGGCATAAAATCTAAAGGATGGAAAAGAGGCAAAATGATGTGATTTGGTAATTGAAAATATTCAAGTGTATCAAATCATGGGTATTTTTTGTGAAAAAATTATTTATGAGTATGCAAGGTATACACATAGAGTTCGATGGTTAGATTTGTAATTCAAGTTGTGCAAGGAAACATTCCCACTTGATACCATCATTTCAATTGTGGACTTTGTAGAGAACTAGACACTACAACCAAAAAATGAGGTGCAAGCAAATTATTACATCTCTCAATAGGTTGCTATATTTTTCATATAGAATTCATGCACTCACGTGCCAGTACAAAGGAGAATGAGAATATATTGAGGGAGTATCATTTTTAATCAGCGATGATCACTCACATTCTAGAGTTAATTTTTACATGGTTTCTTTCATCTATTTTATGGCTATTTGGCTACTGGGGGCATATTATACTATTAGCACATCATATGGTCAGACAATTGTGCATCACAATTCAAGAATTCTTGAATGTTTTATTGGTTGAGTAGGATGCATAAGATCATTGGTATTTAGTATATGTGTAATTTCATGGATTCTAAGCATGGAAACATTGGGAAATATGATGGTGTAGGTGTGTGTATCAAAAGAGCCTTAGCATGCGAAGAATTAAAGTACAAAGAGAAAACAAAATTATTAGATACAAAATGTATTGTCCAATGGTGTAATCCTATAATGGGTCTAGGTAATCAAGGTGATTCTATGACTCATAGATTTTTTTGGTTGATAGATGAAACTAACATTACACCATATGAGGGTTGTTGTACACTAACAAGATTGAGTGAGATACACTCTTTTATAAGCTCTAATGTAGGTTCATGGAGTATCCACACACACAATATGGTGTGCTTTTTTATCATGTACTGATGAAGATTGGGACAAGTGTGAGTCAAAGGAGTGGATTGACGAATGGTGTACACAATCTTTGACCCCTCTTGAGACATATCGTCCCCTAGAAACACTAAAACTGATAGAAATAGAATCATCAATTGACTTTGACCTCTTATCTAATCTAGCGTAACTAGGTAAATTGTCCATGTATAAATAATCTTAAATTCAGTACTTTATCCTAACTATTCACTAAATTAATTTCCTCATTATGCTTATATCATTGCAAGCCATATTTTTTTCTATTATTTCACCTGAGCCAATGAAGAAGGAAAATAGTATTATTTATCTCATTGTGTGGAAGAAAAAAATAAATTGGATCACTCTTTTACAGATGGTGAAGAATTGGAATACCCTATAGGAGTAGTGATTGTGAATGGTACATGGATCAGAAGGTATCGTATGTAGAAACTTAGGTTGCAATTGTTTGAGGATTGGGAGACACACATGAAGATTGTTCATTATTCCAATATTTTGTTGCATCGAGTTTCCATTTTATAATATATAGAGGTAAACCACATGAAAGGACTCTTTGGAACATTTGTGAGTCAGATCATGAGGCAATACTTATGACAATAAAGGGTAGGGTAGATCCAACTAGTTCATTTGATTGAATAAGAATACCAAAATTTGTAATGTCAAATTTATTTGAATGCATGTACACATGACATGTATATTTCTACAAATCAAAGTTTCATTAATATTATTAATATACAAAGATGAATATTTGTGTGTTTGATTTTCTCTCACATTGATCTCTCTATAAATAAGGCTTTCTAATATTATCACTAATATATGTAAAGATAAATATTTGTGTATCATTCCCAACATGAGTAACTAGGTTCTAAACACTATTATTTCAACCATATCTTTCCATGCATGTTTGATCTCCACAATCTGGTAATTCAGTAATTAGGCCTAAAGGGAGCATAAAATCATGTATTTTGGCCATAAATTTCAAACTAGAACTGATCTCTAGGAAATAAAACTTGATTAAAACACCCATTTGTCCCTTCTTTATCATATCTCAAAATGGATTAGGGTTCCTTTATAGATTATGCTTCAAAATTAGACATCCTAGTTCTAAATATACCTAACTAGGCTTGGTTCAATAGGTCACAACAAGGTTTTCACACTCTAGGCCTCAAATATTCATATAAATGGCTTAGGACATGTCCCAAATGGTCTTCTCAAACATTTAAAACTATCACAAATCCTTTCCCAAGTACTTTTAACCAATCTTCTAACTTCTGTGCACTTTCAATACCAAAACCGTGAAGGTTTTAGACTAGGGCATTGATAAATCTTCACCAAACTTCATCTCCTACTCCTGCAAAACATGGAACATGAAAGGTAATATAAAAATACACCTTCCCACCTATTTTGGGATTTTTTTTAATTCAATGGGAAGTGAAATTATATATTTGTTTTCCTCTAGGAAAACCTTAGGTAAGGTTTTTGATAGAGTTTAGAAAAATGATGATAACTTCATTAAAAATCCATGAATCTAAATGAAACCAAAGAAAAAATTTAGAAGATTCACCCCCCTTTCACATCCAATAGGTTTCAGATGAAATCATGAAGGATTTCAAGGTGAAATAATAGTGTGATCATACTACAACATGTTTAGAATGCACAAAACCCTTTCTTTCATTAAGAAAAAGTCTCCAAAAACCACACCCAACCCTTGGATGGAATGTACCTAGCCTATTTATGCCTATACAAGTGGTTTAAAATCAACAAACACCCAAAAACTAGCTTGCAACCACATTTTGACAAAGTTGTAAAAGTTGTCATGACAATGACAACTTTTTTACATCTTTTACATTTTTTTGCCCAATGGACCACAAACTTGCCTAGTTAAGTCCAAATACATCACAATGGACTCAAATGGACTTATTTACATGAAATAACTATAAAAAAAAACACTAGGAATTCCCTCGTTCAACTCCCCAAGTTTCTTGAACATTTTAGACCACTCCATAGCAGTGTGACGCTTAAGGTGCATAGAGTGCAAAAATTGTCAAACTTTGTCACACCATTTCTCAGATCTCATGGGACATATCAACAATCCATATAATGATATGCGATCATATTTCCACAGCCCAAAAAATATTCCCTTTATACTTTTGGGAGATTTGAGCCCCTTCGAAATTAGCGACCCAATCTCGGTCATTGTCAAATATTGCAATGTGCCTCAGTTGAAAGTTGCAACTATGAATGCCTTTGAAAAGAATCCTCATAGCCTCTAATAATTTGTTCCAATATATTTTTTTGTGTGGGTAAATACTAGGGAAAATTGAGTGTTCAAATCCCCAACTCGCTCGAACATTCCAGGTCACTCTAGAGTGGTGCGACCCTTAAGGTGCACAGAGTGCAAAAATTATCAAACTTTTTTGGACCATTTCTCAGAGCTCATACGACATATTAAAAATATGTTTTATTCTATGAGATTATGTTTCCACTTCCCAAAAAATTCTCTCCCACTTTTGGGATATTCAACCTAGTTTGAAATTGGCAACCCAATCTTAGTCGTTGCTAAATTTTGCAATGAGCATCATTTAAATGTTGCAACTATGTGTATCTTTGAAATGGATCATCCTAGCCTTTAACTCTTGTTGGATAACTGAGGGGGGGGGGGGGGGGGGGGTGAATCATTTATAGAATAAGTTATCTTAGGTACCTTAACAATTTTTAACCATAAAATCTTCTCAGTAGATAATCTTATATGAAATCAAATTTAAACAATTAATCATCTGCAATAGTATTTATTAGAAAATCAATAAATAGCATGAAAAACATTAAATCACACATTAACACCATTTTTTAACATGGAAACCCAATTTGGGTAAAAACCACTTTGGGAATTGTCACCCACAAAATAATTCACTCTTTTGAAGTGAGCTTGGTTAAAAGCCAATCTTGTTAAAGATTACAAACACATTTGTCTAGATGTGACCTTGTTAGGGGATTTTCACAAAATCACCCTCTAATGAGTGGCCTTATTAGAGGACTTTAGAACATTCGTTAGAATGCCACCTTACAAAGGATTTAGAAATTGGGACTATTAAAACCACTTGATTAAGAGATTTTCTGCTATAATGGTTAGAAAGTAACTGTGAAATGATCTAATATAATATGCAAACACCTTTGCATATTCAGATCTCCTTTCTGCTCATTTATCCTCTTCAAATTCTTCATTTTTGGTGATCAATACACACACTTCATCTCATCACTTTTCTTCACTTCATTTGCACAATCCTTCAACTCTCTTCTACTCAGTGTTCCCTTCTTTTCAATTCAACAATCTATTCTGGATATCAACAATTCAAGAACAACATCGGTAAAATGATCATTGTGATCATCCTTTATATAGATAAATTTTTCTGCATAATCTATCACCACTAAATCTCATCCATTCAATCAATTCTATAGCTTGGTAAAATATTTTATGATTCTTTCTAGTTGTCTCTTCACCTTGGAACTTGAACTTTTCTCAGATCTCAAACCAATCACTAAATACTTACCATTTATCTGTACCTAACTATTTGGATCCATTGTTTTCATTAACTGACTTTGTTCCTTCCTTAGAATCTTCTAGATCAATCCAGATCCTCAATTGATGTCATCTTTTACTTGATTCCTTGTTTAACCAACCGACTTCATCTACTCGATTAAATCTTTCAACTCAATTAACATTCACTTAGTTAACTGTGACCGACCAATGTCTTTACTTATTGACCAATATTTCCATCTTGGTAAAACACACTATTTCCTTGTCTTTTCACTTTGCAAGTTTAATCCTTTATTACTGATAAATATAACCAACTTTTGCATCATTCTAACACTATTAAATCATGTAAAACATTAAAATCACTATTACCTTATCATAAACCAGCTCAATAATTTCCTAATTAAGCTCACATACTTAACATCACTTCTTTATTTCATCTTTTTTCTTTACCAATTATTTCTTTTCTCAACATCACATATTTCAGATTGATATGGCAACTTGAAATCAGTAAATCAATAGGCTTGACATCGATGACAATATAACAACTGATCCAATCCTTCTACATACCTTTAATTTCTTATTTGACCTTGTTCATTCTCAATATCACAGTATTAGTTGGGTAATACTCTTATCAGCTCAACAATCTCATCAGTTGGGGTAAAAATATCCCCATTTTCCATTGATGGAACCACAAATTATATATATCTCATCTCATATCTGAAAGATGCCATCAAATATCAGTAATCTTCATTATGTACAATCTACCCCTATCTCCTTACACAACCTTCCTTATTGTCATTTCTTCATAGGTATCTCTTTTTGAGTTCTTCATTTTCTCTTCCTTAATCATTCTCTCCCCAATATCAGTTACTCTCCCTCTTTTGGTGTCTTGTCTTCCTTCAATATTTCTTCTCCCAATTCATTCTCTCCCCCTTTGACAAAAATGCCAAAGGTACTTGCAATAACTTATTTTGAAACTTGAATGTCCTTGTATGTGTACTACTGATGAAGGGTGCTCCCCTTAATACCACAAACACATAACAGAAATAGAGAAACAACAACAACAATATGCAAGAACAGAAAATTGGCTTCTTATTATCTCCACAAATGTGGAATTACAAACTTTCAGAATTACAATATGCAAAGCCACATGGGCATTCCCTTACAATATTCTGTAGGACAAAGCCTCAAATCAATACCCAGATCTACTACCCAGAACTATTCTGAACTGCCTAAGACAATAATACAGCCTTCCTTATATAGGCAATTTTTCACCGCCTGGGAAGGTTCTAGAATTTTAGCCAATAAAGCCGACCAAACTTAGCATTATTTTATTTTACATTTTATTACATCATAATTGACTCAAGATAAGCTTTGAAACCCGAACAGAAATTTTGAAGAAAATTATTTTCTGCCATTTCAGGTGGTCCAACTTTCGAAGACCATAAGTCATCACCAGTTGACCCGATTGGCTATTATAACCCCATTTCGGAAATGCCACGAAGCGCTCTACAGGCTTGACCTGCGCAAGCACCCGTCACCCAAATTTTTGACCTCATCCGGGGCCTCTAAAGCCTTCAAAACTGAGTTCAAAGTTTCTGTACCCTGCTGCCAATACCGAAAATCTTCAATATCTTCCGATATACACTTGATCTGGCAATGAAACTTTACTGGCAGACTTATATGACCAAAATGAACCTCCAAGAAAGAAATCAGATCATTCTGAGCACATACAAAAATTACCAAAAATAGTAACTTTCCATAAATAGCAGCTCTGCACAAAATAGCCCCTATTGAATATAAAAATAGAAATATTTTTGGGTGATGCAAGATTGCTCTTACACCCAGGATGCTCCTGCATCAACTACACACCTTTCTTGTATCAATTACTTATGTTTCCTCATCCATTCCTCACAACTTTAGGTTGTTCCTAAAGAGTGAATATCTACATCAACTCATAAATAAATAATCTGATAAAGTATGAATTGGTGCAACCTACATCTTTTTCTAATGAACATTAGAGAGGGGAATGACCCCTAGTTTACCTCTAAGGTACTCAAAAGTATCCTTAGTAAAAGACTTTGTAAATATGTCATAAATCCATTCCTTAGATTTTCACATATTCCATCTTTACTTACTTTTCCTATACTTGTTCTCTCAAATAGTGCTCAAATAGTGATACTTGATTGATATATGCTTTGTCTTTGAGTGCATCACCAGATCCTTTGAAATATTTATAGCACTAGTATTATCACAATAGATTGTCACAGGACCTACGGTCTCCTCTTGTATCCCTTCAAGTAATTATTTTATCCATACAATATTAGAATAATTAATTGTAACAATAACATATTTTACCTTAGTAGTTGACTGTGAAATACAGCTTTACTTTTTTCTTATCCATGTCACTAATCTCTCTCCTAAGAAGAAAGCTCCTCCACTTGTGCTTTTCCTATCATCTACATTTACCACCCAATCAACATCAATATATACTTTCAATTCAAAATCTCCATCCTTTTTGTACCATAAACCATAGTCCTTGGTTCCTTTCAAATATCTAAAGATTCTCTTCACAATAATCATATGTGTTTCTTTAGGATTAGAGGAAAATCTAGCCATAATTCCAATAGCATGAGAAATATCTAGCATATTATGAACAACATATTGTAGCTTATAAATCATGGATCTATACAGGGTTTCATTTGCCTTGGCAGAGTCATCTTCCTTTGACAATTTGCATCCAGTAATCATCGATGTACCAACCGGTTTTGAGTCTTCCATCCCTAAAGTCTTTAGATTCTCTTTGATGTATTTTGATTGAGTTATGTATATGCCATCCTTGATCTATTGAATTCTCAATCCAATGAAATATTTTAACTCTCCAATAATTTACATTTCAAACTCCTTTCTCATTTCATCAATAAATGATCTACACAATGTTTCATTTCCTCCAAATATGGTATCATCAACAAGAATTTCAGCAATTAGTCCTTTATCTTCAGATTCACTTTTGAAGTATACATTACTATTATCACTAGTTCTGATGAAACCTATTCTCATTAGATATGAGTGAAGTCTTTCATACCATACTTGGGGGGCTTGTTTCAAACCATACAGTGCCTTGTGAAGTTTACATACCATGTGTTTCTGACTTTTGTCAAAAGATCCTTCTGGTTAGTCAATGTATACTTCTTCTTCCATAATTCCATTAAAAAACTAGACTTTACATCCATTTGATAAGCTTTGAAACCTTTGTGAGAAGAATATGAAAGTAAAATTCTCACACCTTCTAGTCTACCAACAAGATAAAATGTCTCACCAAAGTCAATACCTTCTTCCTAACCATATCTTTTACATACAAGTCTATCTTTATTTCAGATCACTTCTCCATTTTCATTAAGTTTATTCCTAAAAATCCACTTTGTACCAATAACATTTTTATCCTCAAGTCTCGGTACTAGTGACCAGGTATTGTTATTTTCAATTTGATCAATCTCATCTTTCATTGCATTAACTCAATCTTCATTTTCAAGTGCATCCTTGACTAGGCTAGGCTCAGATTCAGAAATCAAACATGTATTGTCTCTTAACTTACTTATTGTCATGACTCCTACATTTTTGTCTCTAACAATTTGAGTTGGTGAATGGTTCCTTCTCACATACTTTTCTAGCACTAGCTTGGTTCTTTATTCTTCAACAATTTCATCTCTCAATAGGGGATCAACTAGTTTCTCAATTTCTTCTTGTAGCTCAGGTACAATACTAGAAATTCTTTCCTGTACATATACAAATCTTTGATAATCTTCTAGTTCTCTTTTTCTATCTTCTTCATTTCTTTCTGCAAACTCATCAAAATTTACATTTGCACTTTCCACAATTTTGTAAGTAGCCTTATTCAGACATTTATAATCTTTTCTCTTTATGGAGTATCCTAGGAATATAGCTTCTTCTCCTTTAGAATCAAACTTTCTATTCCTAGTATCTTCCATAATATAACACCTACTTCCAAAAATTTTTAAGTAGCTAACATTAGGTGTATGCCCATACCAGATTTCATAAGGAGTTTTATTTGTACATTTCTTCAATTGTACTCAGTTGAGGTTGTAAACAATAGTACTAATGGATTGTCTCCAGAATGTTTGTGCAACCTCTTTTTCAATCAACAATGTTCTAGCACAATCAACTATTGATCTGTTCCTTCTTTCAGATATGCCATTTTTTTGTGGAGTCCTCAGTGTAGAGACTTGTCTTTTGATTCCATTCTTAGTGCAGAAGAAAGTAAATTCATCGAAGATAAATTCACCTCCTCTATTTGATCTTAAAAATTTCAATTGATTCCCTATTTCCTTCCAACTCTTTCCTTATACCATTTAAACATTTGAAACAAATTAGACTTTTCTTTTAAAAATATTACCAACATCATTCTTGAGTAGTCATCAACAAAAAAAATAAAATACCGATCACCATAATAACTTTGTACCCTCATAAGTCAAAATAATAACAAGAAAAATAGAATAATACCCTTTGCATTTTAACCATCTAATTTTGAATGGTTTCCCACTATGTATATTTTAATGGCCACATCTATGCTTTTGGGTCCATAATTTATTTTCCACCCATCTTGGTTGTTGCGGGGGGATCCCATTCTACTACCATGTATTTGCTTGATGCTAGTGTTATTACTACTGGTAATAGGTTGAAGATGTCCCCTTCCCCTTTGTTGGTCACTAGGTTTGGGGGCTTTCCTCCATCTGCTAATCCATCCCTCTCTTCCTTGATTTCTACTGCGAAAATTTCTATTCTGCATAACTCTCTTACAACGGAGTCTTTCGCCAAGGTCATTTCCAAGATGATTGTGAGTGGGATTGAATAGGTTTCTTCAGGCTATGATTCCTCCAATGCTCCAATTTATGTGTGTTTTTCTCTCCCTATTAATATTTCTAAGGAGGTTGAAAGGGACTTGGTGAACAACACTGATATTTTTAAGTCTCATGGTTTGATCTACCATTTTTAGGGATTCTAGCATAACCTTCCTCAATTGCACGAATGGGTATCTAGAAGATGGGAGCCATTATTATTAAATAATGTTCATATCTTTCCTATGGAAAAAGGGTTTTTCATAGAAAATTTTGATAATGCTGAGGATAGATCTAAGATCCTGTGTGAAAACTTATTTAGTTGGGAGGAGGAAAAATTTATGCTTATGGTAAAGACTTGGCACTTGGATTTCAATCTTTCACTTGAAGCTTTAGCAAGATCCCTAATTGGGTTAGGCTCACTAATCTCCCGCTTCATCTATGGCATGATTCCATTCTTGAGGAAGTGAGTGAGGCTTTGGGAAATTTTTTGATGTTGGATCATGATTCTTCTAATATTTATCATACCATGTTTTCCCATATCTTGGTAGAGCTTGACACCTCAAAGGGTCTCCCAACTGAAATCAGAATTGAATCATCCTTGGATCTTGGATCCAACATCTTGACTACGAAGGTAATCCTTTTAGGTGTCAAAAATGTTTTAAGACTGGTTGCATTTCTACCCAATGTGGCTTGGATATCAAGAAGTAGAAATCTTCTCCTTCTTGGTATAAGGGTGCCTCCACCCAACATTACACAGTCCTTAAAATCTCCTTTCATCCTAGGAAGGAGAATGTTCCTAGTTTAGGCAAGTGGTGGTGGATGGCTTGTGCATTGATTTGCCTCCTATTGTTCCTATTGGGTTTGTTGTGGTAGAAGGTTATGGTCTTGTGCACCCTTATGTTGGATTTGGACCTTCTCTTTCTTCACAAGATGGTGCCAGGATCTCTACTAGTGGTTCTATGGGTGTTGGCTCTACTGGACCTAGTGGAGTTTGTTTTGGTATTGCTGATCCTTCCATGGAAAGGTCTTTAGCTAGCCTTGTGTGGTTTACTTTGCTGGAAAATTTAACACCTCTACTGGGTGATGGATCTTTAGTTTTAGACTCATTTTGCTAAAAGGATGAGGTTGCTAGAGTTGAATAAGAGTGGATCACTACTAAAGGAAAACATTGTGAGAAGTCCTCCCCTTCTTTTGACATGACCCTTTGATCCCATAAGAAAGGAACTAAAGGTTAGGTCCCTTTCCTTCATCTACACATCTCCAATGGATTTTATTGTGCAATAGTTTGGGCATTTTTCTTGGGGATTCTAGCCTTTTGATCTGGCTAGTCTATTTTGTTTTGGGAACTCTTATTGAGCAATCTTAAGTTAAATATCTTTTTACAAGGTTTCAAGGCCCCTTCAAAACCTTTTTTACCTCAATAAATTTTTTTTACTCTCGTAGGGCCATAAAGATCAATTTGAACTAATTCCAATATACCATTAGATGAGTAAGAATTGCTTGAAAAAATTGATTTAGTCATCTTACCAATTTGACATTCCTTACACAACTTTATCATGCTTGCTCAATTTCGGTAATCCTTTGACTCTATTATTTTTTCTTACCTTAATGAAGTTGTCAAAATTTACATGACATAGTCTTTTATGCCATAACCAAGCATCTTCATTTATTGCAAACAAACATACATTTCCATTAGAGTTGAGATAAAATATATTACCTTTAGATTGTTCACCGGTTCCAATCAAATTTCTAGAAGCATCACAGATCTTCACTTTTCTGCTCTGAAATTCTAGTCGGTGACCAATGTTATTCAATTGTGCAACACTCAAAATGTTGTATTTTTTAGGAATGAATGCAAAGTATTTTGGTAGTCATTCTGTAGCAGTTGTTGTTGCATTCATGACTTGGATTGTCATTGATGTCAACACAGTGATATTCTGGATATTAGCAGGAAAGTAGGTATAGTTTTGTTTTTCACACATGTTGTATTGCATATTAGCTTTTGTGTAGTTGATGGTATGTTCTTTGGTGTGTTATTAAGCTATGGTTAACAATGCAAAAATAAATTCATTCATTTGTGAGAGTTATGAGCATTTTGGTGAAAGCAGTGTTTAGACAGTGTTTCTGTGAAGCGATGTTTAGAAATTGGAGGATATCTCTTATCTGGGATGGAATCTGATTTTGCACAATTAAAGGGATGTTGGAGACTTAGTAATGATGAAGTGGTTCATAGTGCAAACTTCGAGGATATGTTTGGAGAGAGTTACAGTATCTGGAAGCTGACAGTTTTATGTGAATTCTATGTGTAGCGTGTAGAATTTATTATTTTGTAATTGAGGACCAAATCATTTGTAATTATTTGAGTTTGGTATATAAGAAGGAATGTTTTCCTTGTTTTAATGTGTACTATGAAGATTGTGATGCGAATATATGCATGAAGTGAAGAAAAGAACTAATTCAGTGATGAAGGAAGACTTGTGAGTACAGAGATTTGGAATTGTGATCTTGTGTAGCAGAGAGTGTAGTTTTGGCACAGTGTGAAGGAGGTAATATATTTCATATTATTCTATTGAATAATTCTAAGAACTTTTGGACAATGGGTTCAGAGATCTTGCATTGAAGTTGTTTGGGCAGTGGGTTCTTCTGTCTTCCATAAACTCTTAACCGGGTTAGAATCTTTTAACAGGGATTCAAAATCTCCTAACAGGGATTTATATGTACTAAATGTATTTCATAAGACTCCTAATAGGGTCCATCCTCTAACAAGGAACTTTCATATTAGTGCATCATTTTGTGGGCATCATTCCCATCGGGGTTTACTCTTTTCAAGAGGTTCCCTAGTCAACATATCTTGTGTTATTGTGCAATTGTGTATGGTTATCTTTCTATGGTTGATTAGTACTTTACTTATATTTTTTAAAGCTATTTAATGGTTAAATTATCTGATAACTGACTCACCCCCCCCTCTCAATTATCTTGGGGATTTTTACTTTCTATCAATTGGTATCAAAGCAGCAGGTTCTTGAAAGAAAAGTTTAACAACTTAAGGAGATCCATGGCGAATTTCAGAAAAGAAAGCTCTAAGTTTGATGGAGTAAATTTTGACAGCTGGAAAGAAAAGATGAAGACACATCTATTGTGTTTAGGACCAAGTTATTGGTTGATTATAAAGAATGAGAAGACTATCATTGAGGAAGATAATCTAGAGGCAGGAACTAAAGATGAACTAGATCTATTCATGTGTAACATACTTACAAGAGAAGCACTTTTGTCAGCACTACCAGAGAATGAATATAGTCAGATAAGATGTTTGAAAACATCTCATGCAATTTGGAAAGCTTTACATTCTATTTTTGAAGGTGATGAACATGCAAAGAAGGCTAGATTACATAATTGGATTTGTGCATTTGAAGATATTAGAATGATGGAAGATGAATCTATTAGAAGCTATATTGGTAGGATGTCTGAGATTGTAACATGAATAAAGTCTTATGGAGGTGATAAGACAGAGAATGAAGTGATATGGAAAATTCTAAGAACTTTGACACCAGTATTCAAGTAGACAACATAGGTGATTGAACAAGTGATACCTTGTACATCAAACTTTTCAAGAGAGACTCTTCTTGGAAGATTAGAAACAATAGAGATGAACTTGAGATTATCAAGAGAGCTACCTAGAATGGAAACAACATTCAGTGCTCTTAACATTAGACCTACAAGAAGTACTAGTGTGAATGGAGATTATGCCAGTAGTAGCAGACCTGAGGAAGATAAGAAGATTGAAGAAGGTATTGCATTACTTGTAAAAAGAGAACCAGATGGTAAGAAAATCTTTAAATGTTGGACTTGTCAATAATATGGTCATTTTGCATCTAAATGTCCTAAAAGAGTTAAGAAGTATAGAAGAAACTTTAAACCTAGGAGATCTAAAGAATGTTATTATGCAAATGATGAAGATCTTGAAGCAGGAATTGAAAAACATTTAAGTGATAGTAATAATGATAACTTTGAGGAAATAGGATTTGTAGCAATTAAAGAAGAAAGTTCTGAATCTGATAAAAGGGAAGAAAAAACATTAGTTTCACAAGTTGAAAAGAAATCTGATTGGATTATAGACAGTGGTTGTTCACATCATATGACTAGAGATAAAAGAAAGTTTGTTAAGTTAGATAATTATGATGGAGGAATTGTTAGGGTTGGTAACAATGCACCTTGTTTCATTAAGGGTATAGGATATATTACTCTTGATGGAAAGACTAACACTGATGATGTTTACTTTGTTGATGGACTAAGACATAATCTACTAAGCATTGGACAATTGGTTGATAAGGGTTATCAAGTTTGGTTTTCTGAGAAACCTTGTGTGATAAAAGATAAAGATGGAAATCTGATTGGAAAAGGATCCAGAACCAGAGGTAATGTATTTCAGTTGAATCCTACTGAGATGACATGTTTGATAACTAGGATTGATGATAGTTGGTTATGGCATAAAAGGTTTTGTCATATAAAATTTGATAATATTGTCAAGGTGAGCACTACACTTGCGGTAAGAGATTTACCTAGAATTATGAAACCTACTAACATGATTTGCAAAGAATGTATGATAGCAAAGCAGAAAAGGAGTTCATTTCCCAACAAGAAGTTCACATCGACAGAGAAGCTAGAGATTGTTCATACAGACTTGAGTGGTCCTACTAGGACTAGAGGATTCTATGGAGAAAGGTATTTTATGATTCTTGTTGATGATTTTACAAGAATGACGTGGATTGCATTTTTGAAAGAAAAATTTGAAGCATTTGATAAATTTAAGATCATGAAAAGCAAAATTGAGGATGAATCTAGAATGAAGATTAAGTGTCTAAGATTTGATAGAGGTGGTGAATTTACATCTAGAGAGTTTAACACCTTTTGTGAAATGAATGGTATTAAGAGACAACTTTCAGCCCCTAGAACACCAGAACAAAATGGTATTGCAGAAAGAAGGATCAGGTCAATAACTGAAGCAGCAAGAGCTATGTTGTTTGAAAATGATTTGGCTAAGACTTTTTGGAGAGAAGCAGTAAACACAATAGTATACACTATGAACAGAGTACAAATCAGAGCAGATACAAACAAGAAACCTTATGAATTATGGTTTGGACATACACCCTCAGTTAAGTATTTTAGAATTTATGGAAGTAAATGTTATATAAAGAGAGATGATGATATAGGAAAGTTTGATCCTAGAAGTGATGAAGGAATATTTCTTAGATATTCTTTAAAAAGAAAAGCATATAGATTTTATAACAAAAGAACTAAGACTATTGTTGAAAGTGCAAATGTAAAAGTTGATGAGAAGTTTAAAATTCATAAAAGAATGCTTGATTATGAATCTGATGGAGAAGCACAACCTCAGCCTAACATTGAAAATGTAAAATTATTTTTTGAAACTAACAGTGATTTGCTAAATGAAAGTCATACTGAAGAAAAAAAAGAAGAAAATAGAGAAGAAAATAGAGAAGAAAATAGAGAAGAAAGCAGAGAAGAATCTACAGTCGGAACAAGATCAGTAACTATGACACCTAACAGTTATACTTCAAGACATCACCCTGTTGAGCAAGTTATTGGAAGTTTAGATAGAGGATTTTTGACTTGAAATAAGGTACACTTATGTTTGATTTCTCAAATTGAACCTAAGACTACTAATGAAGCTTGTGAAGATGAACATTGGATTAATGCTATGAAAGAAGAACTGGAGCAGATTGAAAAAAACAAGACATGGGAATTGGTCCCTAAGAATGTGATTGGAACAAAGTGGGTATTCAAAAACAAGATGAATGAACAAGGAGAAGTGATAAGAAACAAAGCAAGATTGGTATGTAAAGGATATTCACAACAAGAAGGAATTGACTATGAAGAAACTTTTGCACCTGTGGCCAGACTTGAAGCAGTGAGAATGTTTCTAGCATATGCAACTTACAAGAAATTCAGAGTGTATCAGATGGATGTGAAGTCAGCATTTTTGAATGGTGAATTGGAAGAAGAAATCTACATTGAGCAGCCTGAAGGTTTTCCTTTGACACAAGAAGGAGATATGGTATGTAAGTTAAAGAAAACTTTATATGGATTAAAACAAGCACCTAGAACCTGGTATGCAAGATTGGATAAGTATTTATTGAAATTGGGATTTATAAAAGGAATAGAAGATAGTAACTTATACACAAAAGAAATTGAGAATGGTTTGTTGGTTATATTTATATTTGTTGATGATATTATCTTTAGAGGAGAAGATGAAGCTAGTGACAAATTTGTAGATGAAATGAAGACTGAATTTGAGATGAGCATGATTGGAGAAATGAAGTATTTTTTGGGATTACAGATAACACAAAGCAAGGAAGGTATATTTGTAAGTCAGAGTAAGTATTTGAATGACTTATTGAAAAGATTTGGAATGGAAGATTCTAAACCTATTGGAACACCTATGGTAACCGAACATAAGTTATCTAGCAAAGATGAGACACCGACAGTTGAGCAGAAAAAGTACATATCTATGATTGGAGGATTGTAGTACTTGACACATACAAGACCTGATATAGTACATTCAGTGGGGATTGTAGCAAAATTTCAAGCAGAACCTAGAGAATCACATTATGAAGCAGTAAAGAGGATACTGAGATATCTGAAAGGAATAATGGATTGTGGATTATGGTATGAGAATTCTGATGATTTTACTTTATGTGCCTATACTGATGCAGATTGGGGAGGCAGTGTTGATGAAAAGAAAAGCACCAGTGGTGGAGCCTTTTTTCTTGGAAGAAAATTGGTCTCTTGGCTAAGTAAGAAGTAGAATTGTACTTCACAAAGCATAGCAGAAGCAGAATATGTTGCAGCAGAAAATAATTGTAATCAGATTATTTGGATGAAGTAGATGTTGAAGGATATGGGAATAAAGTTTGATGAGCCTATTGTTATACATTGTGATAACACCAATACAGTGAGTATGTCAAAAAATCCTATTTTACATTCTAAGACTAAACATATTGAGATCAAGTATCATGTTGTAAGAGAGAAAGTTGCATAAAAAGAAGTAAGATTGGAGTACATAAGTACAAAGGAGCAGATAGCAGATATATTTACAAAGCCTTTACTTAAGGATACATTTGTGTATCTAAGAGGTATGCTTGGGGTTATGCCCCAACTTATTTTTGAGAATTGATGCAAATGATTGCATCCGTCCAATGGTATATGAGCCCTATCTTTCTTTTGGATTGGATGTTGGAACTTCCTCTATGGGGGAGTTTATGAGCTGAGTCATGAGGACTCTTGTTATTGTATTTTTCTAAAAAGTGTCTTTTGACATTAAGTTGTTGTTGACTTAGTGATGAAATTTCTATCATTGATGTCAATGGGGGAGAGATATACATGAAAAACATTATGGATTGTATGAGAGAGTTGAATAGGAAAACAAAGCAAGATTTGATTTGATATTTTGTAGTGATGTTGCAGTATTGGATTTTTGGAACATTGGATGTTTTTCATCTATGTTGCCATCAATACTAATGGGGGAGATTTTTAGGAATGAATACAAAGTATTTTGGCAGTCATTCTGTAGCAGTTGTTGTTGCATTCATGACTTGGATTGTCATTGATGTCAACACAGTGATATTCTGGATATTAGCAGGAAAGTAGGTATAGTTTTTTTTTGCACACATGTTGTATTGCATATTGGATTTTATACAATTGATGGTATGTTCTTTGGTGTGTTATTAACCTATGGTTAATAACACAAAAATAAATTCATTCATTTGTGAGAGTTATGAGCATTTTGGTGAAAGCAGTATTTAGACAGTGTTTCTATGAAGCGATGTTCAGAAATTGGAGGATATCTCTTAGCTAGGATGGAATCTGATTTTGTGTAATTAAAGGGATGTTGGAGACTCAGTAATGATGATGTGGTTCATAGTGCAAACTTTGAGGATATGTTTGGAGAAAGTTACAGTATCTGGAAGCTGACAGTTTTATGTGAATTCTGTGTGTAGCATGTAGAATTTATTATTTTGTAATTGAGGACTGACTCATTTGTAATTATTTGAGTTTGGTATATAAGAAGGAATTTTTTCCTTGTTGTAATGTGTACTATGAAGATTGTGATGTGAATATATGCATGAAGTGAAGAAAAGAACTAATTCGGTGATGAAGGAAGACTTGTGAGTGCAGAGATCTAGAATTGTGATCTTGTGTAGCAGAGAGTGTAGTTTTGGCACAGTGTGAAGGAGGTAATATATTTCATATTATTCTATTGAATAATTCTAAGATCTTTTGGACAGTGGGTTCAGAGATCTTGCATTGAAGCTGTTTGGGCAGTGGGTCCTTTTGTCTTCCATAAACTCTTAACCGGGTTAGAATCTTTTAATAGGGATTTATATGTACTGAATGTATTTTAGAAGACTCCTAACAGGGTCCATCCTCTAACAAGGAACTTTCATATTAGTGTATCATTTTGTGGGCATCATTCCCACCAGGGTTTACTCTTTTCAAGAGGTTCCCTAGTCAACATATCTTCTGTTATTGTGCAATTGTGTATGGTTATCTTTCTATGGTTGATCAGTACATTACTTATATTGTTTAAAGTTGTTGAATGGTTAAATTATCTAATAGATGATTCACCCCCCCCCCCCCCTCAGTTATCTTGGGGATCTTTACTTTCTAACAGTATTTTAGTCCTTGAACCTAGTAAGCATTATCACATTTAATCTTTTCATTTAGCATAATGGATCCTTTTCCTTTTACCAAAAATCGAGCATCATTTCCAAATCTAACAAATCCTCCATCATATTCTTGTAAGTTCTCAAACTTATCAATGTCACCAATCATGTGATGTGAGTAACCACTGTCAATAATCCATGGGCCAGTTTTACTTACTTGAGAAATAAGGGCTTTGTCATCTTCATATCTTCCTTCTTCTAAGTCATCCTACATAGCAATATAAACCACTTTCTCACATTCTTCCATGTCATCAAAATCATCATTGGTTAGTCCTTCTTCAGCTAGGTAGCATGATTTCTTTCCTTTGTCCTTGTGGTCTCTAAACCTTTTGTATTAGTTCTCCTTCTTGTCCTTCTTATCATTCCTATCATTATTAGGACACCTAGATGCAATATGACCAATCTTGTTGTAGTTAAAATATTTTAGAGGAAGTTTACCTTTATACTCTCCTTTTCCTCTCAGTAGCCTCTTTGTGAGCAGTGCTTCCAATTCTTCTTATTCTTTTTCTTCGATTAGGATGTTGTCATAGTAATTTCCACCTAAACTATAGTGATTCTGTCTTTCACTTCTTGAACTACCAATCCTTAAAGATGATTTGAAAGCTGTTTCAATAGTCAGTATATTGTTATCATAATTACTAAGCTCAAATGTGGTCATCTTATTGATCAAAGCATCAAGAGTGATAGTTTTATTAGATATAGATCTCAGTTATTGAATAGCAGAGACTCGAATAGCATACTTGGGTGAAAGAGTTATAAGAATTTTTCTTACCACTTCTTCTCTAGTTAATGTTCCACCAACACCAGTGCTTCCAATTCTTCTTGTTCTTTTTCTTCGGTTAGGATGTTGTCATAGTCATTTCTACCTGAACTATAGTGATTCTCTCTTTCTCTTCTTGAACTACCAATTCTTAAAGATGATTTGAAAGTTGTTTCAATAGTCAGTATATTGTTATCATAATTACTAAGATTAAATGCAGTCAACTTATCGATCAAAGCATCAAGAGTGATAGTTTTATTAGATATAGATCTTAGTTCTTGAATAGCAAAGACTCAAATAACTTATTTGGGTGAAAGGGTTCTAAGAATTTTTCTTACCACTTCTTCTCTAGTTAATGTTCCATCAACACCTTTGATAGCACTTACCACTTTCTTAATTTTGAAGCTATACTATGTAATTTTTTCTTCTTTTATTCTCATCTCTTCAAATTTTCCTCTAAGACTATAAAATTTCTCTTTTTGTACATGTGGATCACCTCAATAAAAAAAGTGCAAGTTTATCCCACATCTCTTTTATTGTTATACAGTCCTTTATGTCATTGAACTCAACATCAGCCAGGGAAGAAGTAGTTTCAATCATTACCGAGTTGTGTTCCTTCTTTTCTCTCATCTAATCAAGTGTTATGGGTCCAAGAGGCAGTGGAGTGTAGTCATTATCTAAATGGTTGAGTGCAGATTCTCCAATTCCAAATTGGTACAACCTCATCCTTATTTTCCATGTAGGGGAACTCTCCTTGTTTAAATTGGGTACTTCTCTCCTATACATCTTCAGATCTTTAGCTTAAGTCTTCTAAACTTTTACTTCTAATAACCAACTTCTTTGATACCAATTGTTGGATAACTGAGAGGGGGGGTGAATCAGTTATAGAATCAGATATCTTAGGTCCCTTAACAATTTTTAACTGTAAAATATTATCGGTATATAATCTATCCAATCAAATTTAAATGATTAGCTAACCACGGTAGTATTTATCATAAAATCAATAAATAACATGAAAAACATTGAATCACACATTAACACCATTTTTTAACATGGAAATCTAACTTGGGTAAAAATCACTGTGAGAATTGTCACCCACAAAATAATTCACTTTCTGAAGTGATCTCGGTTAAAAGCCAATCATTTTAAAGATTACAAACACATTTTCTATATGTGACCCTCTTAGGGGATTTTCACTAAGGATCAACTAGATCTGTCATCCTATAATGAGTGGCCTTATTAGAGGACTTTAGAACATTCGTTAGAATGCACCTTACAAAAGATTTATAAATTAGGACAATTAAATCCACTTGGTTAAGATATTTTATGCTACAATGGTTAGAAAATAATAGTGAAATGATATGATAAAATATGAAACTACCTTTTCCTATTCAGATCTCCTTTCTACTCATTTGTCCTCTTCAAATTCTTCCTTTCTAGCTGATCAATATAAACACTTCATCTCATCACTTTTCTTCACTTCATTGACATAATCCTTCAACTTTGTTCTACTGGGTGTTCCCTTCTTTTCAATTCAGCTGTCTATTTTGGATATCAAGAATTCAACAACAAAAATAATATCAACACTAGTAACATGATCATCATCATCATTCTTTATATACATAAATTTTCCCACTTAATCCTATCACTACTTAATCTCATCCATTCAATCAAATATGTAGCTTAGTGAAATGTTTTATGATTCTTGCCAGCTATATCTTCAGCTTGGAACTTGAACTTTTCTTGGATCTCAAACCAGTCACTAAATCTTCACCATTTATCTATACCTAACGATTTTTATCCATTGATTTCATTAACTGACTTTGTTCCTTCCTTAGAATCTTCTAGATCAATCCAAATTATCAATCAATGTTTCCTTTTACTTGATTCCTTGTTTAACCGACCAAATTCATCTACCCAATTAACATTCACTCAGTTAACTATGACTGGGCAATATCTTTACTTACCGCCCATTGTTTTCATCTCGGTAAAACACATTGTTTCCTTGTATTTTCACTTTGTAACTTCAATCCTTTATTACTGGAAAAAATAACTAACTTGTGCATCATTATAATACTTTATTAAATCATGTAAAATAATCAAATCAATATTACCTTGTCATAAACCAATTCAACAATTACCGAATTAAGCTACTTTATTAAATCATGTAAAATAATCAAATCAATATTACCTTGTCATAAACCAATTCAACAATTACCCAATTAAGCTCACATACTTAGCATTAGTTCTTTATTTCATCTTCTATCTTTACTAATCATTTCTTTTCTCAACATCACATATTTTAGATTTATATGGAAACTTGAAATTAGTAAGTCAATAGGCTTGACATCAATGACAACATAACAATTGATCCAATCCTTCTACATATCTTTCATTTCTCAGTTGACCTTGTTCATTCTCAACATCACAGTATCAGTTGGGGTAACACTTAGTTCCAAAAGCTACAATTGGGTGGTTAAACACTAGGAAAAACCTCATTTGGCTCCCCAAATCACTCAAACATTCCAAACCACTTCAGACCAGAGAAACCCTTAAGGTGCATAGAGTGCAAAATTATCAAATTTTATGAGGTTATTTCTCAAAGCTCGTGTGAAGTATCAATGATCTATTTGATATTACAGGATTGTGTTTCCACTGCCATAAAATCCTCTCTCACTTTTGGGAGATGTGACCTCATTCACTAGTACATTTGAGACCCTTTTTTGATGACAACTCATCTTAATTTAGACAGTTTACCATCGATATATCGACACCACCTACCATCGTAGTTTTGTAGTAAAAAAAATGATGACTATGATTGGCGTCATAATTAAGATGACTATAGCCATCACAAAAAGGGGGTTTCAACACAGTGAATACTCTGTCGAGTCTATTTGTAGCTGTCCTAATTTTGATGGGTAGATGTCAAACATAGTTAGTTTACCGATGGAAATGTTGTACATGCGATGATTAATTGTCCTAATGTTCTGATGAATAACCTTTGTTGGTAGATTATTTCCCAATGGAAATGTTGTGCATGCAATGGTTATTCATCAGAAGTTTTTGACAAATTTTCATCTCTTTCCTAGTGACATCGTAATTGCGATGACATTCACATTTTAAAATATATATATATATATATATATATATATATATATATATATATATATATATTTCTCAATCGAGTTTGTATCAATTTAGAACGGTGTTCTTGCAGATCTAGTTTTAGCTGGCTGCATTAAATGACTTGCAAGGTGGTTTGGTGAGTCAAGGTCTTTTATTCATGCTCATGATTTGGTTATGTCATTTGGAGATGACTTTGTAGTAGATTTGGTAGCGGCATGCTCGTGGATTATTGAGTCAAGTCTAGAGACTTGCATTGGATTTGGAATGGATCTGATCGAATTAAGATTTGTGACAGCGACTGCTCCAACACAAAAAGCTAGTGCGATGATCCGAGATGCATTCTTCTTGATGTGTTCATGGGATATATGCAGACCTGATTGCATTCAGATCTAATTCAAGAGACTTCTTGACTTCTTTGGTCCAAATTAGATGTGCTTTATTCCTATGGAGTGTAGCAGTGACTTGACTTGCAGAACTTGCACAATAGAAATTTGTAGATTACTATGGTGTCTGTGATGACTTTAGAGAAGTCTTCTTCTTGGTGAACCGAGCTGAGAGACTTGGATTATAGAAAGTGGGTCATTTGATGTGACTTATGAGACATTGGATGCCTCTTCACATCAACTTTGCGGTGTGGTCTGTGGTGTTTCTTTGTGACTGGGTTCTTGGAAGAGATCTATTGATTTGGTAGCCTTTGAGATGGATTGATATGACTTGATCTTGGGTCAAGACTTCTTAAAGCAAGCTGAAGTGATCATTTCTCCTTGAAGTGATTGATGTTTTTGAAAGATAGCTGTCACTTTTAGTTTTTCCATTGGTTATTCTGTGATTTCCATCATAATTGTGATGGTTCACACTATTTTTTAAAAAGAAATATATATTTTTCGTACATGGATTGAGATCTTAAATTATTGAGCTTCTCTTTGTTTCAAGAATAGTTTAACATTCTCTACTAAATAGGACCATCCATGTGAAGGTGGAAGCTCATCTGACCCCTCCTAGGATCCTCTTATGACCCTTTACGACACTTTAAGACCTCTAAGATGTATTCTTAGGGATCGTAAAGGGTCATAAAGGGTCATAAGGGGTCCTAGGTCACAACAAATGAGAAACATAAATGTAGGCATCATGGTCACAATTATTTGGAGACACAACATAATTGAATGCTATACCTAGATGATGCAACACAACCACTACTCCTGTAGTTCTAAATTGACATTGAGGGATCCAAAAACCAAAGATAAGGAATCTATATATGGTTTTTGGATCCCACAATGTCAACTTAGAACTGCAGGAGTAGTGGTTGTGTTGCATCCTCTAGGTGTAGCATTAATTATGTTGTGTCTCCAAACAATTATGACCATGATGCCTACATTTATGTTTTATATCTTTTGTGTTTATTTGCATGTTCTTTATGTGTTTGGCTTCTCTCCCTTGCATCAAAAATAAGATTTTCCCACTCTGAATCAAGAATGCGCGTGCAACACAAGAAGAATATGCACAAATAGCAGATGGAGCTAAGAAAACACAACACATTTACATTTTTTGAATAGGTCAAAATTACAATGTTCGCGATGGTCTATAACTTAAAATATGTAATTAAAGACCTCTATAAAAAATGCAACCCTATTGTGTTTTTTAGCTCCACCTGATATCCTATGTATATGAATTGAGATTTCATATTGAACTAGGCATTTCCTTCTACATTTCTTGAAACCAAGAGACTGTCACAATTAACATCTAAAATCATTATTGAACTTTTGTTATTATTAAAAAGAACACTAGTCTCCTTTGTTTCTTGTACACTATCTCTGTCGGAAAGTTTCTTCATGGATGGCCTCCACTCTCTTCCCCACTACAACTGTAACCACTATTCATTCTCCTATGGTCATTACTATCTTCTCTATTGATTAGACCTCCACTATGATTTATCTGATGAAAATTTCCAAATTTGCTATTTGGTATTCCTTCATCTCCCCTCAACTCCATCACTTATGGTTACAAATAAAGTTCCAAGAATCAAAATGGCACATCTTATCATCACAACTAATCCACCTTAAACAATTGATTAACCATTCTAGACAAGATGATGATTTAAGGTTTTTTGTGAAGGTTCTAACTTGGTAGTTGCAATTAGCATTTGTATTACAAGTTTTTTTATTGTTCAAGTAGTGTGTTTTAGAAAAGAACCCATTGAACATTCTAATACTAATTTCTCCCAAAATATGAAATCCACTAAAATTTAGCGAAAACCCCTCCAACATTACAACAGTGTATAAAAGGAAACTCAGTGTTTCTAGTAGCGATAAATATATTTTTTGAGAAGAGTAGAAGAAACAATATGCTTGGAGGGAGAAAACCCTATAGACTTATGACATACCTTTGTATGGAACCCATTAACATTTAAAATGCAAGAATGAAAGAAAACATGGAACTAAGCTCAAACACGTGTAAATAAACATCAGTAATTATCAAATAAACATCGAGAAATAAACATCAGTCATTATCAAATAAGTTGCATAAATGAGAATCATTTTTTTTTGGGCTTTTTCTTTTTTTTTGCTTCCCTATATTGTTCCAGAGGCATATCTATGTCCACATCATCATTTCTTCTCAGTCGTGCACGTGATCTCATTGTCCTTTGTAAAGGCGGGTCCTCTTTAATAACAAATAAAAGGCTTCAATTAAAAACATATTATCATAATTGAGGTTAATTTAAAAATATATTCATTATTGTTACAAGCATTTCAATACTTTAAAAAACATAAACGTGACGCTCTTCACCTTGTCCAATGACATCATCTTTCTTGATAGCTTGAACTTCAACATGCTCATCAGGAACAACCTCTACATCCCCTGCAACTGCAATACAAAATATTTTATTAATCCCAACACATTATAATTAAATTTCTATTACTACGCCAAATTCAATTTAACATGTTTACTTGTATTAAATATTCATTAATCAAAATTTGAATAGAAAATGTATACCTTGAGTACTACAATTCACATTAGAATCGATGCCTCCGTCATGCTCGACTGGTGCAGTATCAATACGACAAGCTGCATTCCAATGTAAATAATTAGTACATTTATCAACAATATATACATATAAATACAAGACAAATATTGAGAAATTAATGTATACATATAAATACAAGACAAATACTGAGAAATGTTAATCATTCAGTTTAATACATATAAATAGATTCTCTTTAAAGTTTTAAACAAATATATAATCAGTGTTTCCTTACTTAAAACAAATATATTCACTTTATGTTGGAACTTAACATCAAATTTAGTAATTGGTAAAGTTTTCAACTTGAAATAAAAATCAATTGGCTTATTTACTTGATCAATAGATCCAGCAGAAGAACCTTGTGCACTCATTGCTCGGTATCATTCAACCATGACTTTATAGCCTTGTTTGTAGCCTATTTTTTTGTCCTCTTTTGTAATCAATTTTTTGAGCTCCAAGGCCTGCATTTTTTTATTGTAGTGAATTTCATCAAAACTAAATTGATTGCAATTTAATTATAAATATTTGCATACAATTTTTCATTTAAAATACTTACAACTTGTGCAACAAGTTTTGAATATCCACCCGAGCCAAGCTTGTGTTGCCTGTGCTTTTGTTTTCTTGCTGTTGTTGCCTTTGTTGTGTTAGGAAACCTATGTGATGTTTGAAATATTTTAGATCACATAAGTACAAAGAGTAAATAGTACATAATTTCATTATTAACATTATCACGTACCTTCTTTCCTTGGGTGATAGTACTCGTCCACTATGTCTTGCACTTCTCTCAAGTGCATCCTTTTTAAGATCCTCCCACTCATTAATAGGAATATAGGGAGGCCGCTTGTAATAAGGGTTGTGTTCTATTTGGCTCTTTTAGTTATCCCTAATATACTTCAAAATAGTTTCCTCTTTGTCAAGGAGTCTAAGCCTATGAAAGACTTCAGGTCCAAAAGGTGTTGTCATAGAGTCACTGAGTTTATTCTTTAACCCTTTATCTTGTAATGACCACCTTTTAAGAAAAAAAACTATTAGATTCATAAATGAAGTGAAGCTACCTTTTAATATACTTGAAGAAAGGGATGAAACAAAATCTAATCTTGAACTAAAATCAAAATATGATACCATGTGCGTATGGTCGGCCCAAAAATGCACATTCATCATTAAGTTTTTCATAAAATAGATTCTTTTTTGCAAGATATTTACGAGATTATTATAATTAGTTATTGCAAGGGACCACACAGGGGGTTAGTGCATTACATTATGAGTATTATATTTTATAGTAAAAGAAATGATTAGTCTTTAAAGTACCTGGAAGATGGGCTACTCTCAAGGGAAGTCCATCTTCATTTCTCACAAGTAATTGATCACAATTATGTATTGTTCCCGTACATTTAACATGAGTACATCCAGGAATTGCATTATTGCCTCCTACATAAAATGAATCCAATATTACAAAATGGCCCCTAAGAAAGAATATATAGTTCAAGTGAAATAAACACATGATAAATAAGAGACAAAAAGAGGAGTCTACTTACCAATAGTAGGTGTTGCCATCACATCTTTGGTCATGCTACATGTTGCCGACATTGTAGGCATAACTACCTTTGTGGATATGATCCTCGTACCAGGCACCGTACTCAACATAGGTTCAATAGCAGGTGTTGAATAAAAATATTGTTAGAGCATAAAAAAATATGGATAACCATGGACAAGATGGAGGAACATAAAATATGTGATGTACCACCCGAATTATTTGCATCTGAGGTAATGCCCTTTAATTTATTTAGCATCCCTTGTAAAGAGAGCACATGTATATTTTAGTTAATGACATAAATAAAATAGTATACTATAAAAATCATTATTGAACTTTTGTTATAATTAAAAAATACATTAATACTTACTCTACAGTTTTGAACATGACCAATCAACATATCTACTGTCCTCTATATTATAGGAGTGTGAGGTTGAATATCTTCCATTCGAGCTAACTCTTTTGATATTTTATGAAGGACCCTTTCCAATGCAACCACAAGATTAGCCTCTGATAAAAAATCAACATCGAATGGATCCCTCTCATTCTACGACTCCTCATGGACTACTTGTTCCTTTCCCTTTTCTGATTAGCACTCATTTGTGAGAAAAATATTATTAGCCTTGATGAGTCCAATTATTGCCTCAATTTTGTTATGATCTTTATATTTTTTTGATACTTTGACAAACATTTCCAAGACATTTTATGATTTATACTTATGTGAGCCTATGCCAAGTACAGCTAAAGCCACAAAATCTATGGGTAGCTTGATTGATATGTTTTTCTAACTGTTATAAATATAATGCAACACTTCATATAATTATTTCAAGATGTGTTCTAACATTTAAGTAGGAGTTGAAAATGTTGACTTGCATATGTGTATCGAATGTTACTAACCTTCAAGGTAAACATAGAGCAGTATGAAGAGTGGCGCATTTGCATTAAAGAATAGGCGTTAGAAGACCAACCATGGTGGGAGAATCTAGGACAATTCCAATGGATATGTCAAGTTTTGAAGGAGTTGTTGTTCCAGAGAATATAGGGAATTAGTTTTGCTATATTTCCTCATAATTTTTATTTTGTTGTCAATAGTAATTGTATTATGTCATGGTTGATTTATCTCCTCCATATTTGGCAAGGATTAATGAGACTTTTCTGTTATGTTTTCAATAAGCGTCAATCCTTGATATAAAAGGGATTTTGACTAATTTAGTAGGGAATGAAGAAAGATAGAATTATGTTTTCAATATAGTGGAAGTTGCTCTATTTTGTTCTTCATGAATTATTCAGTTTTTATGTAACTAGTTAAGAAGAATTTAATGAAAGAGTGATTTTGGATTATCTCTTGTGTTGAGTAGTTAGTACAAGCCAACCAAGGGGGCCCACTTGGAAAGTGGATTAGATTAAGTTAGAATAGATTTGCTTCCTGTACATTTCCTATTCTCAAATAGAGTTACTATTTTACTCATGCAACATTGCCACTGTGGTTGTTCCTGTAGCATTTGTAGAGATGGGTATAGTGAATGTTTTGAGTTGTTAGACATGTTTAGATTCATTTCATAAGTTTTCTATAGTAATTCCATTCAGTAGTCAAGTGTGTTTACTTTCCTATAGCAATAGCATAGATTCCTTTCATGCATTTTATCTTCTTGTAGCATAGGTGTTATGACTCCTAAAGGAACTTAGTGCACAAACTATGCTATCCCATTTCAAGTCTACATCCCTAGGTTGACAATCTAAATGCATTTCATGATGGGGATAGGTAATCCGTAGCATAGATATATTACCCTTAAGAGAGACAATGGCATGATTATCTCTACCTATTGTGAGACTGTTCATTTTTGGCATCGTTGCTGGGGATGGTGTCAAACTAGGAACCTTAATGAGTTATATATTTTTTAGATTAGTTTCCTATTTTTAGTCAATACCAAGAAGTTGTGAGCTTGCTTCACAAGTCATCAACTCACTTGCATGCATCGAAGAAGGTGAGATGTTCATGAGAGATTTCTTCCAAAAGAACCTGGTAAACTGAAAGAAGAGTTTGAAGAGCTTGAATTACCATTTCTTGACGCTAGTCTTGAGTTTTTTGCATCATATTCAATAGAAGAAGAAGAAACCAAAGAAACATTTGACCTCTGTCCTTTTGTAGAAATATTAGCCAGTTTCCATAATAATCCCAATCCAGGACCACCTATTTCTCAGAGCCCTCCAGTCAATAATAATTTCCAGCCATAGTTTAAATATCCAACACCTCCAATAATGGTAGCTCCTACATTTCCATTTCCAATTCCAAGTCTTATTAACAATCCTAACCTCAAGAAAATACCTGCTTCAGCACTTCCAAAGTTCTATGGCCTTGTTACAGAGGATCTTGATAGCTTTTTGTTTGAGTTTGACATATTGTGTCAAATTTTTGACTATAATACTAATAGTCATAAGATTAAGTTGTTCCTAGCAACATTGAAGAAGTCAGCTCTCAGATGGTTCATGGGCTTAGGAGCAAATGTAGTAGCTAACTGGGATGGAATTAGAGATTTGTTTCTAAGAAAGTATAAAGAATATTGCAAGGGAAGTGATTCAAAAGGAGATGACATATTCCATATGTCACAAAGGGAAGATGAGATGTTAGAGGACTACATATCACACTTCTTATTTAGCTTACAAAAGAACCCACAACATGCATTGCAGGAGGATTCACAGAAGCTGATTTTTCTAAGAGGAGTGAATGAAAATTGTCTTGAAGCTCTGGACCTCATGGTTGGAGGTGATATATCTCAATCCTCCTGGGATGACCATCAGAAGATTTGTATGAACTATTCTAGAGTAGTAGTCAAGAAAGGAAGGGGATTTCACTCAACACTGACTAAAGTAATTGGCTCTGGTATTTCAAAGATGGAGATTTCAAACCTATTGTTAGACTTCAAGCAAGACATCATTAATGATGTTTCTACACACCTGGACATGATGACCTCTAAGAAGAAGCATGCAGACATAGAGGTGCAGCTGGCTAAATAATGTCCTCATTGCCATAAACAAAAGAAGGATTGTCAGTACAAATTGGTCGCAAACCTAGACAATCAACATCTTCCAATTGAATACTTGAAGATAGATAGAGAAGATGAGAAAGTATTCTTTGTTGCTCAATGTCGACCATGGGCCACAAGACAAGGTATGCCTCAAGACCCATTACAAACTTCAAGTCCATATAATAGTCAGTGGCAAAACTAGAATGTCCAAAGTCCTCCACAGTATAATCAACCCACTTGGAATAATGCTTGGGCAAATAATCAACAGAATCAATGGTATCCTCCATAGCAATTCCAATGGCCACAATTTCCAAACCAATGGAAACTACCACAAGGAAATTGGAAGCCCACTAACCAGTGGAGAGGACCTCAGCAATGACCTAATCCAAATCCTAGATATCCACCTCTACCACCTCTAACAAATATGCCTGCAATAATGTCACCACCTACAAATACAAATCTTCAAAAGCAGATGCAATTACTTGCCCAACCTCAACTGAATCCCAATAGTCAACATCCACAACAACAAATGTATGCTATCGATGCTCAGCAATACCCTACCTATGCACTTGATATAGTTGATATACACCTAAGATTAGGTACTACCTTGCCAACACCTGAACCACCCCTTATCACTGAAGTACCAAACCTTCCTTTAGTAGCAGTACCAATTCCAGAGAATGATTTGCCAAAAATTGTTGCATCAAAAAGTGTTTCCAACTCAGCTAATGTTCATACATTAGTTAAAACCACCTTTTCCCCAAAGGCTCGGCATGGAGAAGCCCATACTAAAATAAAAAGATCAGCCATTTGATATCCTTGACCAGTTAAAGAACATGCATGTCTAGATTCCCCCATTTCAAGCAATAAAAGATGTTCCAGTTTATGGAAAGGCAATTTAAGAAGCTTTTCTTAAAAAGCGTGGGAGAAAGAAAAAAGATTCTACAACAGTTCATGTTATAGGACAATTGGCTGACATCATGCTAGGAAAACTGGTAATACCAAAATATTCAGATCGAGGGAGTCCAGTTGTGAATATCATCATTAATGGCTAGTCTGTCAAAAATGCATTAATAGACTTAGGTGCTTCCATTAATGTAATGACTAAGGATACTATGAATAAACTAAGTATTGAAGGGTTGAGAGCTACTCCAACAATATTGCAACTAGCAGATAGCTCTACTATTACTCCTGATGGAATGATAGAAGACATAAAGGTTTCCTTAGATTCTTGGGAGTACCCTGCTGATTTCATGATCCTTTCACCAAAAGTCAACCTTTATGGTTACCATGTTATTCTAGGACATCCATGGTTAGCAACAGCTGATGCAAACATAAGTTTTAGATCAAGAAACATGACAATTTTAGATGGGCAAGCCACTAAGAAACTAGCATTGTATCCTCCAGCTCAACCGCAGCCAGATTTGAGTACACCTATATGGCTAGACTTAGGAGATGGGGAAGAAGAACTAAATTATGTGGTTCAGCTCATGATGTTACATAGGCAATCATTTCTAAAGCTACAAGAGGAAGATGAATTCATTTGGAGAATTCTTAATAATGACTATGTTGTAATCAAAGATGTATCTGAGAGTTCTGTGTTAGAGTTAAGTACGTATGAAGATAATTTTGAGGATTATGTATTACCTTCAAAACCCAATATTATCCACCAGTTGCTACCTAGTGAAGTAAACACAAGTCCTATCCCTAAAGTATCCATGCTTGACCTTACAACTACTGTTGAGCTTTCTAAAGGTCATAATCTCCATATGAATAATAAGTTGTCTTCACAACAAATGGAGAAACTAACCAAACTACTATAAACACATGAGAAAGCCTTTGCATGGGACTATGGGGACATGGAAGGATTAAGCCCTACACTATGTACTCATAGGATATATATCAATGAAGGAAGTCTACCCCTTCGTCAACCTCAAAGAAGGATTAACCTAGCATTAAGGGAGATCTATCAAAAATGAATTGCAAAAGCTATTAGATGTTGGCTTTATATAATATCCTATATCTGATAGTAAATGGGTATCACCTTTGGTCATAGTACCCAAAAAGGGGGGAAAATGGAGAATTTGTGTGGATTACAGGGATTTAAATAAAGCTACCAAGAAAGATCACTTCTCATTACCATTTATAGACCAAGTACTTGATACTTTGGCCGGTAAGAAGTATTTTTCCTTTCTTGATGGATATAGTGGATACAATCAGATAACTATTACTCTAGAGGACCAGGAGAAGACTACACTCACATGTCCATGGGGGACATATGCATATTCAATTCTATCTTTTGGGTTGTGTAATGCTCCAGCAATGTTTTAAAGAGTCGTAATTAGTATTTTTGCTAACATATCACATGACTATATGGAGATATATATGGTTGACTTTACAACATTTGGAGTGACATTTGATGAGGCTTTGAAGAATCTTGAAAAGGTACTAATCCATTGTAAGGAGCATAATCTATCTCTTAATAGTGAGAAATGCTTTATGATGATGCAAGGAGTGGTACTTGGGCATTTCATTTCAGCAGCAGGAATTCAAGTGGACCCAGCTAAAGTTGAGGTAATACTTACACTACCTACTCCTACTAAACAAAAAGATGTAAGATCTTTTCTAGGACATGTTGAATACTATAGACGCTTTATTCCAAATTTCAATCAAATTACTAGTCCTTTGTACACATTACTTACCAAAGAAGTTGAATTTAAGTGGACACAAGCATGTGATGAGTCCTTCCTGCAGCTAAAGAACCTCCTAACAACTGCACCAGTCCTAAAAGGACCAGATTGGTCTATTCTATTCCACATCCATATAGATGCATCAAATTATGCCATAGGTTTTGTGCTAGGACAAAAGCCTACTAACCTTGAGAATGCAATTTACTATATTAGTAATAGCCTCCATGGCCCTGAATTCAACTACACAGTTACTGAAAAGGAACTCCTAGCTGTAGTTTATGCATTGAACAAATTCTAACACTATGTCATAGGCTATCCCATTTTTGCTCACACTAATCACTCTGCAATAAAATATCAGATGAACAAACTTGCTATAATAGGAAGATTGGCAAGATGGCTCTTACTATTGTAGGAATTTGATATAACAATTGTTGATAAGCTAGTGAAGGCCAATGTAGTTGCTGAATACTTGTCTAGACTATAGAATGCTGATGAAGACACTACTTAGGTTGAAGATACATTTCTAGATGAATACCTATTCCATATAGCAATAAAAAACCCATGGTATGCAGATATAGCTAATTATCTTGTAGCAAATAAGATGGCCCCACATTTTTCTCAGAAAGATAAGAAAAATCTTGTAGAGAAAAGCTTTCAGTTTTCATGGATAGATAACAATCTATTTTACACTGGTCCAGATCAGATTATGAGAAGATGTGTGAGAGAAGATGAAGTATATGATATACTCCATTCTTGTCATGATGATCCTTATGAAGGTCACTTTGCAACAAAGTGAACAGCCCTAAAAATCTTAACAACAGGATATTATTAGCCTCAATTACACAAAGATGTAGTCAGTTATACAAAAAAAATGTGATAAATGTCAAAGGATGGATCATCCAATGAAATCAGATGAGATGCCACTTAATCCACATGTAGTAAAGACACCCTTTGATAAGTGGGGTATTGACTTCATCGAACCAATTGATCCTCCATCAAATGGAAAATCATACATCTTGGTTTGTACAGATTACCTGACAAAATGGGTCGAAGTGAAAGCTATGCAGAATGCAAGGGATGAAAAAGTAGCAAAATTTTTGTATGAAGAAATTTTTACCAGGTATGGAGTACTCAAAGAGCTTGTAACAGACCAAGGAGCATAGTTCACATCAAACCTGATCGTAGAGGTAATGAAGGAGTATAGAATAAAGCATTAGAAGTCTAGTCCATATCATCCACAAGCAAATGGACATGCATAGGTGACAAACAGAGAAATAGAGCCAATATTAACAAAGATAGTACAGTTGCATCGCAAGGATTGGAGCAGTCGATTAACAAAAGTAGTTAGGGCTTACTATACCACATGGAAGACAATAATAGGGTTCACACCATTTGAATTGGTGTATGGAAAAGTAGCAATGTTTCCCATAGAATTTGAACACAAAACATTGCGCACAACACTTGAGCTAAACATCAATCTTCCTACAGCACAAACAAACTATCTCCTCCATCTCAACTCATTGGATGAAATGCACAAGTTAGTATTGGAAAGAACAGAGCTAATCCAGAACCAAAGGAAAAGATGGCATGATTCACATATCAAGAACAAGAAATTTCAACTAGGAGATTGGGCTTTATTATATGATTCCAGATTCAAGGAGAACACAGGAAAGCTGCAAACTAGATGGCTCAAACCCTATGAAATTCAATATGTATTTGATAATGGAGCAGTTCAGCTAACCACACTTGATCTAGTACAATTTAAGCTGCTAGTCAATGGACACCACTTGCACCTGTATCACAAGCCTCAAACCAAAGAATAATTCTTGAAACAGTTCAACATGCATAGTTTAACAGCCCCTCAGGAAATAGTTCCTATAGCAAAAGGTAAAAGCCTTCCTCCTATAGCAGAAGGTGAAAGCCTTCCTCTTGTAGCATCACCATGATAAATGTTTGCTAGCACTCATAATAAAACTTTATTTAATGAGGTATACTTCTTCATTCACTTTTCTCTTTTCTTCTCACCAACTCATCTCATTCCTATTTCTACCACCCACTCAAATTCCATGTCACCCATAATTTCTATATTACAATGCTTTCAATAAAATGCCACGTTAGCAATCTCATGTGGCCACTGGAATTGACACTCTCATCATCTCACTTTCGTGTATAGTAACTAATTGCTAGGAACAACTTTCTAACTCCTTACTTTTAGTGCACATGTTTAATTACTTATATCTAGTACTGCATTAAATGTATAATATATGCATTAACACAGTTTCCCAACCTTGTGCTAAATTTAACAAGGGAGGACACTTGTTCAACTTCTTAGGGGGTAGGGGAAGTGTACTAACTTCCAAGTGTCATTCCTAAACTACCCTTGTCACATCAATGTTGTACTTAGGTTGCGTTCCATTAATTCTTTTAATCCTTCACACATTTTCCATACTTTCAAATTTTGATTTCCTGAACTTGACATGATTTCAAAAGGATCATAATTAATTTGCGAGGTAACTCGCACTTAAGGTATTGATGTCCTCTAAAATCAATGCCATTATTATAGTTCATGTCAAGTAAAATAAAGGTAATACAAGCAAAAATATCGATATTTTTAAGAATCACAATTGTATTTCAAAAGAGTGAATTTGTAGAGAAACCAAAAGCTTAGCGGTGGGTTGGAGAGCTGAAAAATTCAAGATTGGGCATTATTAAGATCGGTAGACAATTACATAGACATGAACCATTCATTCATGGTATTTTGCTGGTAGATGTTGAGGCAGTTTGCATGTTCAATGCATGCGGTTGGCTTGGCTATTTTCTTTAGCTGATAGAGTTTAATGAGGAGGTTGCTGTAGAATTTATGGGTACATTTGAAGAAGGATAAGCAACTATATGGGGATTGACAATTGTTGCTACTAAAGAGAGAATTGCAGAAGTTACAAGGTTACCAATTGTGCGAGAACATTATCCAAATGAGGATGACGCCAAGTCATCTCGAGCTTAGTTCTCCAGGATGGGTGATCCTCTGCTTGAAATTACTAAGCAAGGGTGCAACAGATTGTCCCTTCCACAACCATTTCCAGAACTAGCTATGCACATCATTAGGTATTGAACTTGTGAAGGAATATTTTCAAACCTGCATGCTTATCATTTTAAATTGCTTAGCTATATCAAGCATAATCTTTAGGTTAATATTCCCATTTTTCTTTATAATATGCTAAGTATCGGTGCCAAGGAAACTCAAAAGGGCAATGAAAAATCCATTAGTCACCATTCCCTAATCAAGATTTTGGTTGAAAAATATCTTAGGGATGTTTCTCCCATGTCATGGGCAGAATTTGTCCAAACCAAAACTTTGCAACCCCAAGTAAATCCTGTGGCCCAACCTCTAGAAGATGTAGTGGAATCTTTTGACCCTATTGAAGAAGTAGTTGTGAAAGAAAAAGAACTAAAATTACCCCTAGAAAAATAACCTCCTGAACCTACTCCAAAGAGTAATGTACCCACTTCTTCCTCAAGAAAAGGAAAGTAGAAAGTTAGAAAAGAAATCCATAACTTAGAAGGAGAAATTTCAAACCCTGCAATTCAAGTAAATAAAAGAAAATGGTCGAGTCCTGCAGTATCTACTCCTGTAGCACATAAACCAAAAAGGTCTTGCCAACCTAAAAATGCAGTGGTTGAAGAGGCAAATGTGTGTAGAAGCCCTCACATGAGAGGACATGTGTCTCCACCTTCTCCTCAACACCTAGATGTTCCAGCACCAAAACATTCTAAAGAGCCCTCTGTTGAATATATTCCTGATGACTCCCTTATGTAAGAAAAACCCCATCATATGAAGGAGCCTCCTAATGAGCAAGAACCTAGTAGTAGCATGCCACAGAATGATCAAGGAATGCTTGAGCTGAACCCTGATGTAATGCAAGAGAGCATTCTTGTGAATGTTCAATTTAATCCTCCTCAGCATCTGATATATTCCAATGTATCCATTATACCTTACCAATCAATGTGGTTCACTGACTTCTTCCAATAGACTACTAAGAAGAAGAAAAAAAAAGCTCAAATGCAAGAGTTCCCTTCATCAACAATTCAGTCTATCCTCTTTCATCTATACAACCATTTTATCTTTTAGAAGACATGGTGGAAGCAAGAAAGAAATCAAATGCAAAGGGAGATATTTGATAAATATGAGGAAATTGAATCTCTCAAAGAGTAGCTAAAGAAACAAAAAAAACAAATGGACAAGGCCTTAAAACTAGCCGACTAGGTGATAGCTCGTAGACCACCACCTAGGGTATATGCTATTTGCTTAAAGGAGCAATTTCTTTTGTTCCAACTTATGATGAAAATGAAGGACATTGATTGTGAATTCAAGTTGCCTCAAGAATTCTATGATTTGTATCAGACTCTACCATCATGGCAACAAAATCTATTATGTGAGTTCTATATGCACAATTTTATTATCCCACATGAAACAAAGTCGAATCCTCTACTCTATATAAGGGACATTCACTTAAGGGTCTTGATGTCATGGATGCATAATGAGACAAACTATGATAGATAGTTGAACACCTACAGGGATCTAGAGAAATTTGAGCCTTTTCCATTAAGGGCTAAGTCACATAAGCCTGATGTTCTTTTGTGGGATTGGCTCAATTTGACTTATGGGAGACCAAAGACAGAAATCAGGGAGAAAGTATTTTCATTGAGGCATAAAGTTTATAGAGATTATCAGACATTTCCCAATTTTATAGCCCAAAGAGCTCTCAAGGGTCAGAAGTAGGTGGAATAGATTGCCAAAAGATTTTAGGAAAGCAGAACCACATAGCCCAATTAATTATCAAGCATCTATCCACATAGTGACTAATTACTTGAAGTTGGGATGATATCCTAGAATGGAATTATGGATGCCTTTATCCTTCCAGCCACCTACACTCTTTTGGCCCCTGTACGACATCAATGCTACTAGATTGGATCAGTTTGTTGAGGAGCATCAAGAAAATTACTTGGAATGCACAAGGGGGTTCTACTACACTTTCAGAAGTGGAAAGAAGGGAAAGACAATTATTGGTGATTTCAAGACCATAGCCAGGAAATACAATGCTTGAGGACAAGCATTCAGTTAGTAAGGGGCAGATGACGAGTCCAATTATTGCCTCAATTTTGTTATGATCTTTATATTTTGTTGATACTCTGACAAACATTTCCAAATCATTTTATGACTTATACTTATGTGAACCTATGCCAAGTATAGCTAAAGCCACAAAATCTATGGGTAGCTGAGTGATATGTTTTGCTGACTATTATAAATATAATGTAGTACTTCATATAATTATTTCAAGTTGTGTTCTAACATTTAAGTAGGAGTTGAAAATGCTGACTTGCATATGTGTACCAAATGTTACTAACCTTCCAGGTAAACATAGAGCGGTATGAAGAGTGGTGCATCTGCATTAAAGGAGTTTTAGAAGACCAACCATGGTGGGAGAATCCAACATGATTCTAATGGATATGTCGAGCTTTGAAGGAGTTTTTGTTCCAAAGAATATAGGGAATTAGTCCTGCTATATTTCCTCAGAACTGTTATTCTGTTGTCAACAGTAATTGTATTATGTCATGGTTGTTTTATCTCCTCCATATTTGGCGAGGATTAATGAGACTTTTTTGTTATGTTTACAATAAGTTTCAATCCTTGATATAAAAGGGATTTTGACTGATTTAGTAGGGAATGAAGAAAGATAGAATTATGTATTCAATATAGTGGAAGTTTCTCTATTTTGTTCTTCATGAATTATTCAGTTGTTATGTAACCAATTAAGAATAATTTAATGAAAGAGTGATTTTGGATTATCTCTTGTGTTGAGTAGTTAGTAGAAGCCAACCAAGGTGGCCCACTTGGAAGGTGGATTAGATTAAGTTGGAATAGATTTTCTTCCTGTACTTTTCCTATTTTCAAATAGAGTTACTATTTTACTCCTGTAGCATTTCCACTATGGTTGTTCCTGCAACATTTACAGAGATGGGTATAGTGAATTTTTTGAGTTGTTAGACAGGTTTAGATTCATTTCATAAGTTTTCTACAGTAATTCCATTCAATAGTTAGGTGTGTTTACTTTCTTGTAGCAATAGCAAAGATTCCTTTCATGCATTTTATCTTCCTACAGCATAGGTGTTATGACTCCTAAAGGAACTTAGTGTACAAACTATGCTATCCCATTTCAAGTCTACGTCCCTGGGTTGATAATCTAAATGCATTTCATGATGGGGATATGTAATTTGTAGCATAGATATATTACCCTTAAGAGAGATAATGGCATGATTATCTCTACCTATGGTGAGAATGTTCAAGCCCTTTATTTAAAAGCAATCCAAAATAGTAGAACAACAAAAAATACGCATTAACATTTTTCTTGTATAAGCATTTGTACAACAACAATGAGTTTTACCTATCAGGAGGAAGAAGTCCCATGAGAACTATCACCGCCATGCATATCGTGTGGTTGTTGATCCATACTATAGCTCTTTATTTCAAAAAAAATCATCCAAACATGTTAAAACACATGTGTTCTTATTCTAAGTTATGTTGAATAATAGACAATTATCAAAATGTGTACCACCTTGTCCATGATAGTGATGGGGTTTTTTGTATCTATGCAATTCAAATTGTAATCGATAAGCAGCTCCTCACCTCCACGTATTGATTTGATCACACACACAAATACCCAATTTCCCTCGTGCACCTCAAATATGCAATTGGGTTGCTTCTTAGTTGATGCAAGCCGTGTATTGTTTATAAAACTTGCAATATTCCCTAATGCTTTTGGTCTTCCATCAACGTATATAGCTACTATTTTACTTTGTTCACTAACTTTTTGTTGTATATAATTTTCCGCGAGTGTATACCTACACATACTTTTTCTATATTTAACAATCTACATCCAACTCTTGTAATCATAACAAGGTCCAACATACTCCATCAATTCGATAACTTTGCTGTAAGAAACTATTATGCCATCCATGGAAAATAGGCCCAAACCATGTAATGAAGATGGTGCTATGTGATATATCCTCTCTTTAACACAAAAATTAGTGTTTATTGAAGGAAGTTCATCGGGGACCCATTGTTTCTGTAGATGTTTGTACCTAAAGGGCAGCTTAGAGTCTCCTTTTCTCTCATCATCATAAGAACATGACCCCCTTTGAGAAAGGAAAAATTTCATGTGTTTATTGAATTTATTTCTGATCTTTTGACCTCAACTCGATCTCATTGAATTACATGTACTAAATATCTCACTTTCTTCTTCTATTCCTAGATTTTCCTTGCTTGAGGAAGATAATTCTAACAAATACATATTCGTTGGTACTTGCACTTCATGAAATGCAAAAGATAGGTGGCAATGAGAGAGATATTTTACAAATGGTAAAAGACATTAATCTCTATGAGGTGTATTGACTTGTACCTAACAATCCATGAGACTATGTGGGATACCTACCATAAGATATTAGTTATATAATCAAACAAACATAGTTCACTCCATAGTTTTCATTATATCTTGTGAAGGACATTATACATTGTTAAAATTATCTATTTATCCAACAATATTTTGAATATCTCAGCATTGCATGAGACACCACTATTGTGGCATTTTGTTAAAAAGTTCTCATGCATTGCCAGTGTTTTTATTACATCTTGTGAAGGACTCTATACATTGTTAAAATTATCTATTTATACTTTTAGAATTAGCTCACTCCATTGCGGGGAACAAAGAGAATTCCCTATGATTTAACATCATTGAGATGCTTCCTTTCATTAGCTTCATGTCACCTTCTCATAGCTTCTCATAGCTTCCTATGTGTTTCATCCTTCATTTATACACTTACTTCGACCAAAATTTTAATTTTCTAACAGATTTCACCAAAGGCTTTGTAGGAAACCAGGTAAGGGGTATTCTTGAGTTCAAACACATTGAGTTGCTACAACTAAATTATAAATCATGAATTCACTCTAAATCAAGGGGCATTATAAATCATGAATTCACTATAAAATTAATGTATTTCTCTAGATTTCATATGGACATTTTGTCAAATGGTTGGCATGTATGTTTATTCAAATGGAGATATATCATTTGAAATGGATATATGATCAGTTTGTTAGGCCGTTTTCCAGTCAATGCAAATTTTTTTTTAAAATGGCCTCCTCCCTGCAAATGTTTCATGGTTTGAGCTCCTGCCCTATGTTCTCCAATGTTTCACCTTGCTCTAGTCCAAATTGCACGTGCTGAATTGCAAAATCCAAAAAGTTATTCAAGTTTTAAAGTCTGCTGAAAATAATTTCAAAATCTACCACAGTGTCGAAAACCCACAGTGTTTCTAAAAATCCATGATGTTTTCGGTATGTTGGAAAACCTTCATTGTTTTTGACCTTGTGCCTTCCAGCTTTGGTGCACTTATCTTTTGGTCTACATGGAAACTCTATGTGTTTTTAGTCTTTTGCTGTGTCAAGCCTTGTGTATTTTTTATCTTTTCCGTCGAAAACCCTGTGTTTTTTTTGCCTCACAGTTTCCTGTTTGCTGGTGTTCCCTAACTACGCAAGTGCGATGGGTGGTGGGCCCAGGTTTTCAAAGGCTCTTCAATAATTGGTTGTCACATGGCCACATGTCAGACTTTCTTGACATGTGATCATGTGACCACTTGCCACCTATCCACGTGGGTCCAGGTTCTTCCTATTGTTCAACTTGGCTAGCGGTTATGTCTTCATTCCGTGACTTGGTGACTTGTGGTTATCTCCTGGTCATTAGTTTCTGGCAGTTAATCCCTTGAAATTTAGTGACCTAGCGGGTGGTCTATTTCTCTTTAGTCACGTAATCTCTTCATTCTTGGTGGTTAGCGGCTGGCATCCAATGACCTGGTAGGCGGTTAGTCGCGTAGTCACTGAATGCTTGGCGATTGGTTCATGGGTCCCAGTTCTTTTCAATGCCCAGTGTCAGAGATTGAAGATCTACGATTGGCGTGTGATTGCATGGAATATTCTCACCCCATGCAATCATGCACCCACCATTCAATTGGGTGCTGACCAGTTTGTTTGCAGTGGGCCCCCTGTCAGAGGTGGTCATGTGGCGGCCTTTGGTTGGCTGTCGCATGATCGCATAGCCTAATTTTTGGCTATGCAATCATGCGACTGGTCGACATGTGTCCATGGGGCCTGGTGGTAAGTGGTAATATGGTGTCCACGATGGTGACATGCTGAGTTCTAATTGGTTGCCGGTGTGCCCAGTGGCAGGGGGTTTGTGGTGGGACCCATGTTTGTAGTGTCCGAGTGTGTTTGACATTCAGCGGTGAGTGCTAACGGTTAGTCACATGTTCACATAGCCTTTTTCAAGGCTATGTGATCATGTGACTGACATTTTGTGATAACTCTTAGTGGTGATGGTTGTGCTAGGGGTTTCAGATTGTAAGTTTTTGCATGTTCGCATAGCCTGTCCCTGGGCTATGCGATCATGCGACTGACCATCTGTTGTCGCGGTTGAGGGGTTGTGGTGGTAACATTGCCACAGACTTTTTCTGTGGGGTTTGTGACCATTGGCTATGGTTAGGAGACTGTGGTCGCATGATTGCAAGGGTTAGTTTGGTGCCATGCAATCATGCAACCAAGCATAAAATGAGGCCAGTTTCTTGTGGCAGTGAAGTTTGTGATCATGTGATTGCACGACTAGGGGCAAACAGTTAAAGAGCATAAAGCCCACAAAGTGCATGGTGACCATTCATTTTCAAATTTTGATCTGCAGCGACCAAAGGTACCAAAATTTATGGTTTTCTGGCCAGATTTGACTGGTTTGGTGGTGCTTGCTGTGGCAATGTGGTCCAGGGTGCCATGAGTGTTTGTTGGGATGTTTTTCCATGTAGTGAGGGGTAGATTTTGTTATTCGAGGCTTTTTGCAAGAGCTTTTGAATTTTGATGAGATTTCGATTGGTTGGGTGGTTGAAGTCTTAACCCTGGTTACCCGTAGCTTATTGCATCCTACTGGTTTAGGATTCCAAGGTAACCAGTAGTATAAATAGTCAAAATTTTGACTGTGTAAAGGTTTTAAATTTTTGTCAGTTCCAGTGGTTGTATCAACATTAGGGAAAAACCTCAGGTATCTTTTGCATATTGTCTATGGTGTTTTCTGAATCAACTTGTAATGCAGGGATTTGAATCCACATACTTAATTTAGTTTCTCATTCTTGGATCTCTCCTTTAGTTTCTCTTAATGAATTCTAAGTTTTCTGGCTCATTGCATTTGGTTGCTTATGCATATGTTTCATCTCTCAGCCTTGATTTAGAATCAGGTTAAAAGTCTCTGAGTGAAGCATATATTCATTAGGGTCAATCAGTAAGGATACTTGTAAATAGTGTAAGAGATGTTTAACTATGTTTATGGCTTGGATTCTTAGATGAATCTAGTATTTGTCCTTGTGTTCCTTGTTCACTTTAGGTGTGATGCCAAATGGATAAGGCACTGTTCTTAAGCTAGTATCCCTGTGCTGATGCAAAGTATTGCATGGTTGTCTACATCCTACAGGAAACCCATTTATATTTAATATCTCCAATCTTGCAATCCCTCATAGTTTTGAGGTCACAAGACCATTTTACCCTGCATAGTAGAGTTGATTCAATGAATATCTGGTTAGTATTTAGCAATCCTTTACTATGATCTGCTATATAAATCTAGAAGTATAAGGTGTGCAGTGAGTTTGAATTTTATCTGGATTAGGTGCACCCACCTTGGTTTTGCAAAGCCAGAAGCAGAAGAGGGCATATTAAGACCCTATAGTTGGTCCAGTTGCCTTGCAGAGCTTTCACACTTGGATTTAACCAGTCCTAACATCAGTCTCAAGGCATATTGGCAGCCCTAAGTGGCATAAGAGTTTTCAAACACCAACACAGTTGATATCTAATTCTATGTCAAGATTTATAGCATTAAATTGATCATAGTTAGAAGACTCAGACACAGTCACACAAGAAGAATATGATATAGCCAATTTTTTGAAGAATATGAATGAATGCAAACATACATAAGTGGATGAACATAAATAATGAAGGTACCTAATATTGCCTGAAGTAATGAAGTGTTGACCCTGGGTTCAATCTAGTATGCTCATGTATGATCCAGAAACTGCAAGGAAAGAAAGGATGGGGTTAGATCTAAAGGATCTAAGCAATGTCTGACACCCTATTATTGATCCTCATTTACAATTATGCATGTTTATAGTTAATCCATACACTTCTAAAAGGAACTATGCTACAGAACATGTGCACTCAGGAAAATACACTGAGGAACATGTGCAATGTACAAGCACTGGAATCCAAATGTAGCCCTACATGTATGTCTCTATGAACACCTAGTGAATCACTTTGTGGCTACATTTATGTCTCTATGAACACCTGGTGAATCACTATTGTGACTACATCATCCAAATAGTGCAATAACAAAACTAGATGGTGTTGTTCCATCTGGTGTTGCTATGGCATCATTTTCAAAAGATGCATCCACAATAGTAACCCACCATGCCCATCAACACAAGGAAGTCATGATCAATAATAAGCAATGGAGGGAATATTATCAAGGTCAAATCAGAGCTCAAATTTCATTCCTTGAAATTTTATATTTGTATAGTTATAAAATTTCATGCCTTGAAATTTTATAACATAGTTCCTTAGCATTTGATCTTCATATTGCATCCATGACTTGAGGTAGGTATTCGAGCTTTGTCTTCTCATTAAATCAATTTCATTTTGATGGCATTTGTTGATTTAACTATGACACTCGCTTGGTTATAAACCAAAAAAAAGAAAAAGAAAGTGTCATTTGTAATTTTTGTGAATTCGAAGAGCTGTCGTGAAGAGGACACTACACTTTTGTGTGGCATGAAGAGGGCATTCAAGATTGGCATGTGCGAAGAGGCCAGCACCATGTGGGAAGAGGGAACTGGCACTTGAGGTAGGCATTCGAGCTTTGTCTTCTCATTAACTCAATTTTATTTTGATGACATTTTTTGATTTAATGGCACAATATGAATGTTAATAGTGGCATTGTTTACATCTTAGCATTTGGAATGCTTGATGACCCATGAGCTTTGAGAGCTACACATGTGCATATTCAAGCCATACACTTCTAAAAGAAAAACCATGCTATAAGACATGTGCACTTATAAGAATGTTACAAAGAGTAAATGGCTACATTCATGTTTGCATGAACACCTGGTGAGTCACTCTTGTGACTACATCATTCAAACAATGCAACAACAACACCAAATGTTTTTTTATCTGGTGTTGTTGTGACATCATTTCCAAATGATGCACCCAAAATAGTCACGCACCATGCCCATCAGCACAAGCTAGTCATGAGAAAGTTGTTGGCAATTTGGCTGAGTTAGATACATAGATGTTCTCATTATGGAAACATATGATCTACATGAAGATTGTATAGGTTAGAGAGCAAGTATGTCAGAGCGCAAAGCAAAATTGTCTAAGTATGAGATAGTGTTGTTGCCAGTGTACCCGATGATAGTTTTGATTACCAATGTTGATTGGAGTAAGTTTAGTTCTTGCACACTTTAACATAGATACTATGGTGAATATAGAAGACTCACCTAAGAGCACAAGTCAGTATGGCATGTACCGAAGAAGTTATGAGAGTTTTACTGAAGACAGTGTTAAGCCAACAAGACAAAATATGAAGACAAAATTGGTAAAGAGTTAAGGGTTTATTTTGTTTATCAAAATAATGTCTGAAAAATATAAAGGGATGACATCCTAGATGTTAACCCTTGGGTAAAGACATCTTGTATAATGTAAGCTGACTAAAAGAGTTATTAGTCTTAATAACTTGTATAAATGTAATGTATGAAGAGAGACAATATATGATATTAATGTAATAGCGATAGTGAAAAAGGTAGCGAAGAGATATTGATGCGAAGTTACAAGTAGTATAAGGTTATGTATCTTGACCTATTTTGTAATTAGTAAATATTATATATTACTTGTTTGGGAAGTGGGCTCATCTGGTAATCATATTTTGTACTACCAACTCCTAGCAGGGTTGAGGCTTCTAACAAGGCCTTGTAGTCCCTTAATCAGGACTGAGACACTATATGCATGTAATAGGCTCCTATCAGGGTCAAAATCCTTAATAGGATACTTTTGATTAGTGGATCTTTGTGGGTACCACCCCCACCGAGGTTTTTCCTTGGCTAGGGTTTCCTTGAGAACAAATAATGTGTTATGAGTTCATTTGTTTTATTGCTATGCATGTTGTTTAGTTTTCTGTGTTATGAATGCATTAAGATAATTTGTTATATCCGTAATTGGGTAAAAGTAAAAGTTTGTAGAATATTGGTTCACCCCCCCACCCCCTCTCAGTATTCCCTATTTCTAACAATTGGTATCAGAGCTTAGTTACTCAAAAAATAATTATTCAAGGAAAGCCTAGTAGCTTGAGTAAGATCTCTATGGATATGGATCAACTACAAAAGAATCTTGAAGAAGCTCTTGAATAGATTGATATGATTACTAAAGAAAGAGACACTCTAAAAGGAAAATATGATGATGCAAAGAACCTCATTGAGAAACTAAAAAACAAGTTGGAAGATTTGAAATCAGAAAAGGAATCTGAAATTCAAATTGAAGATTGTGATGACAACTTAGAAAAGGAAAATGAGATCCTTAAACATGAATTGAAGATAGAAAATCTGAAGCTAAGTCTGAAAGATGGAAGGCAAGAATGAAGCAAATCTAAAATCTGAAGCTTGAAAATGAAGGGCTAAAATCTAAATTTGGTAAAGTAACATCTGAACTTGAGAAAGTCAATTTGCAATATGCCAAACTTGAGAAATACAATACGATTGTGAAAGGTGAACTGACTCAATCTAAGCAGCAACTTGAAAGACTATATTCAACTAGTGAGAAGATTGATGAACAAATATCTTATCAAAAACTATTCTATGATAAAACTGGTCTTGGATTCAACACATCTAAAGTAAGTGAAGAAAGCAAGGAACCAGATCTGAAAATGTCTGAATGCATAGATGAAAAGAAATCTAATGAAATTGACAAATATGAAGATACACCTAAAGAAGAAGAACCACCAAAGTAAGAGGAGTCACCTAAAGGTATGCAAATAGAATTTAAAGGTAGATGCTTTACTTGTAATACTTTTGGTCATATGAAGAAAGATTGCACAGGTAAGCAATTTAAACCTCTTAATGGTTATTGTTATAATTTTCATGGTTTTGGACATAGAGCTATTGAATGTAGAAAACCTAAATTTGTTGAGAATAATAATAGTAGTAGAATGTTTAGGAATACTAACCATGCAGATAAGAGACCTACTGAAGATATGAATAGGAGAAATGGAGTAGTATGTTATAGATGCAACAAAGTTGGACACATTGCTAAAAACTGCAAATTACAGATCAATCAATTTGGACCAAGATATGGAAACAATGGAATAGTTTATCAGATATGTAACAAGATTGGACATACAAAAAGGTTTTGCAGAATGAACAATAGAGTTTTTCATCTTAATGCTAACCCTAGAAGTCATGCAAGGAGAAATGACGATGCAAGTAATAGTCAGAAAGGATGTTGTAGTAATTAAAAAGAAGTGAAGTTTGTTAAAAGCATAGATCAAGGAGACACATTCAGCACTGAAGTTAACCAAAAAGGTGAAGTATCAAGTGGTAAGAATGAATCTCTACCTAACCCATCTCAAAGTACTTAATTCATGAAAATTATAGTAGAATAGGAACTTAGATGAGTGTAGAAGTTGATATATGATGAATTGAGTCTTGCATAGTTAATGCAAGGTAGTATATGATGTATTGATGCTATTGTTAAGAGCGCATAGAAAAATATTATGTTTTGCAAGATCGCAAGAATTTTTAAGTTTCGCAGGTAAGCAGAATCAACTTTTTGGAAAGAAGCGGCAAAAGAATTGAATGCGATGTCAGATCTATGTAAGATTAAAATGATAAAAGGTTATGATCAGTATTATTTGATCATCAATGTGAATACAAGTGCTAAGGAGATTGAAGAGCAGTGATTGAAAGCATTTTGCAAGGATTTGGTGAAGGATTTTCATGCTAAATCTACACAAGCCCTAAATCCTAGAATCAATGTATTTTACTTGGAAGATCTCTAAATCAGTTAAGGAAATAGAAGAAGTCATGGATGTTTCATTGATTCATAATGTCAAAGATAAGAATAGACCTAAAGTCAAAAGGGAACCAATAGAACCCTTGGAAGATGACCCTAAGCTAGCTTTATCATCCATACCAGATAGAGTTTTACATCTAGAAAATGTTAGAAGTTATTTGGGATGTAAGCTAGAGACTCTTAGTGATAGTGATTTCACAAAAGAATATCAAAAGATCTACAATTAGGATATGTCATTAAAAGTAGGGTTTGAGCATTTGAAAGATAATGAGATTATTAAGTATTCTCTGTAATATGAGTTTGACAATGAAGAATGTACCAAGATAATTTTAAGCAAAATTCACAATGGAAAGTTTTGGTTAGATGACAGAGTGATAGATATCATAGATGACCTAATTTATGAGGTAACTAGACTATCTAAAACTGGAGCCATTCCTTTGAATGAAAAGAACATGAGGAAAATAGTTATAGACAACACACATTCATCTTACAATTGTAGAGGAATAGTAATTAGCAAGATACAAAAAGATGATGTGAGATATTTGTGCAAGATCCTTACAACTAAGTTTTGTGCTAACTCGAGAGAAGATGACATGGCATCAGGAATGATACATGTAGCCTATTTGATGTGTGTTGATAAAGTACAAGTTGACATGTGTGAGATTTTGAGAATTCAGTTATTTGATAATTTGGAAAAGATAAAGAAGACTAAGTACTCTCATTTTAGATTCTCATCATTGATCACCTATATATTTTTCCATTTGTTAAGAAGATTTCCATACACCATTGGTAATGATTGGAATGATGGTCAAAATATAATGGAAAGGATTAACAAAGTGTACAGGAGGCATCTTATTGACAAAGTCAATGAGAGTGTAGTGTTGGTAATCAAAAAATTTTAGAATTTGATGACAAACAGAACAAGGATTCCACAGTCCCTAGTAGAAAAGTATAAGAATGAGATATGCTTTATGGTTGATACTAACTTTACATACATTGAAGTAGTAGAACCTAGAGTAGAGTTCATAGACCCTCTTGTCTATGAGATAACTAAGATTGAGATAGAAGAATATGTGAGTAGACTATTTAAGAGCAAGTTGGACATTCATAGCAATAGGTTTGGAGACTTTGAGGAGAACTTCAACTCCGCAAAGACTATCCTTGGAGAGAAAAATCAAAGAAAAGAGTAGAGAGCACAATCAAGAAGATATTAAAGGACACAAGAATGACTGAACATGAGTTCTTAATAGCCAAATAGACAGTAGTAGCAGTTAGATAAATTGGACAAAAGGAAGTTTTGTTTGTTCCTCCTCTATCATTAGTTGCAGTACAGCAAGAAGAGACACAAGTCAAGGTGAAAGTGGAAGTAACTGAGAAAGATCAAGATGAAAGAAAATCCACTAGATCAACCTCCTCCACACCTACTAAAAGAGTGAAAGAGATGTACACACTAAATAGTGCACTTCTCTAAGTCATTACTTCCAAGAGAATCAATGAATGGGAAACCTTGAGAAAGTGACCTAGAGCTCCCTAGGAATGGAGTCACAAGGATGTTGATGGTGCTCTCAGCTAGAGCTATTGAAGCATGTAACCTTGTTAGTAAACCACACAATGGGAGATTCAAAGAGACAAAGGCAAGAATGCCAATATCCTCAAGAATCAACAATGGAAATGTAATGCAATGCAAGCTATGCTAAGAATGAAGATGCAAGCTAAGCTATGAAAGGAAAGTATTACAACCCTTGCTAATTAAGCTATGTGAGATAATCTAGAGCATAAAAGAAACTAAGCTAGATGCCATGAAATCTATGATGCAATAATGAAACTAGAATGATAAAATGATCTCCAAAAGCTCCAAAGTCTCCAAGAAATCCTGCAGCATAAGATTAGCATAAAGAGTTGGGATCTAAGAATGAGAAAAGATCTCTCCTTTTAAAGGAATTGAAGAGGGATGGACCATGGAGATTAAGAGGGAAAACATTTAATCAAGCATGGAGCATCAAAGAGGAACAATCCATGTGCACAAATATCCTCCAATGAGAAAATAAGAGTTGACTTTTGTGTCCATATGAGACAAAAAGTTCTTTTCTTATTTTTATAAAATAAGAATAATGCTTTATTTGTGCAACTTAGGATAAGAGGAAAAGTGGGGGCTTTTTATTTAATAAAAGGGGAGGAAATTCCTTTTAAATAAATAAAGACTTAGGATAAAATGGTTAGCCCATGGAAAATAATCGAAATGATAAAACTAGGATTTGATCAAGGAAAATTGATATAATTAAAAAAATGCTAATTTTTGAAAATATTGATTCAAGGACTTGATAAATTACTGAATGGGGGCCCAAAGTCTAGGCGACCATTTTAGGGTGCATACATTTGCCCTTATTTGACTAATGTGAGATTGATTTGCTATCACATGTGGTTAAATAATGGAATTGAAATGTGAGATCGATTTGGGATCACAAAACAACGCAAATGTGTGTTTGATGGATGGGAACACATCAGGGAAAGCATAAGTATAAGCTAACAAAGATAAGCTGAAAGACAAGACCTACACCTATATAGCTAGGTGATAATCAAGTCTCAAATAAGAGATAAGAATCTCAAGCAAAGTTGATTGATAAGCTGAATCAAGGATTGAAGCTGATAGGTACTGTCCCCTTGAAATTGAAATCGAAATCAGGTAGAGGAGAAATAGTAAATTAATAAACTTGATCAAGTCACTAGAAATCATAATTGAAGGTGAGAGATGATAGGATAACCATCAAGTAGGAAAGACATGCCCCATTTTGATAAGGTTTGATTGGGAAAGATATAGGATAAAGGTGAAGTCAAACCTCAGAGAGATGAATTGAATGAAAGTGAATGAAAGACTAGAAGGTTGAAAGAGATGGGGATGAAGAAATAAAGATGCCCCAACAAAGATTGAAGGATCAAGCCTCAAAAGGTCAGCCAATTACACAGAAGAAGGGGAAATTTTGAAATGCAATTTTGACTATTAAGATGAACTTGAATTTTGATTTCAATCTTGAAAATGGATCTAGTACATCAAAATTAGCTAGGGGTGCAATTTTCATGCATTTCTGAGATGTTTTCAAAATTGGTCAAAAAGTCAAAATGCTATAAAAGGGGGTAAAAAGGTCATTTTCAAAATCATTTTTCTTTTAGTGATTTGAGAATTTTGAGAGCATAGAGAGAGAAAATGGCCTAGCAAGCAGTGATTCTGATTCACAAGCATCGATTTGAGCATGCCCAGTTGAACAATCAGCCTCCACAGTATGGTGCCCCGATATTTTTTTAGAAAAACTCACTTTGTAGGTCATTAATGAGCATTTATGTCAATTTAAAACACATTTTTAATGTTTTTAAAATTTTGAAATTTTTAGCCTGTACAAAATTTCATATGATACTTATAAAGTATCATGCTCTTTGATAATATCTATCGTGTGATAGTTCGTGGGTCAAAATAGTATCGCACGGGTATGTAATCTAGTATCACATGATACCGGATGAAATATCATGCAATCCTATGCAAACTATCACACTCAAAGATATTATCACACTTCTATTGAGGAAATTATTGCACAATACTTAATAAAAAATAGTATCACACAGTGTTAAAAAATGTGACATGTTTTAAATTTTGAGCCTTATGACATGGGTTCAAACAATGTTTACTTTTTAAAAGATGTTGTGTACTAATTTTATACATCCATCATGATATGTTCTCACATCTGGTTTGGGTTAATGGCTTGTAGGAGCACTTTCGAGTGCTTCTCATTAGAGAACCGAGAGTGACTAGGCTACGGTGCATCCAAGATCTTGATGATCTGGGGTAGGCATACCTGAGGGAGATGGGCTTCGATTATTTGCTATAGATGCCCCACATTTAGGCAGATCATAGATTACTGACAACATTGGCTGAGAGGTGGCATAGTGAGCATAACACATTTCACTTGCCCACTGAAGAGACTACCATTAGCCTAGAGGATGTCTATCAGATCTGTGAGTTTCGAGCCATGGAGATCCTGTGAGTATAGTCATGTCCATAGATAGTCATAGATGTAAAGTTTCCATATGATAGAAACTGACATGATTGTTTGTTGGCACAAGTGTACTATGATCAAGATTTGACTGAGGGATGCCAGATCATGCAAGACATGTTTCAAGATGTCACATTTGTTGATAGACACTTCAGTTGGGATCGGCTGATGGAGGATTTTGGCAAGGACTTCTTGGTTCTATGCATTGTATGTTCCATAGTAGCATGGGCTCTCATTACAGATAGGAGCTAGAGAGGGTTCCCATTGGGCTAGGGTCAGTTGGTGGAAGATCTGATAGCACACCCTCGGTGGATGGCATGGAGCCCAACCATCCTAGCTGATATGTACCATGAGCTCCATTAGATCATATATCAGGAGAGTGGGAGTTGGGCATGCGGTGCTATCCTAGCATAGGTATGGGCATGGGAGCACATCATCATTGTACATCCATGTGTGCAGCCAAGGGAGTGGAGATGCCCCTACATCTATAGGTACACAGGGTTCCTTTCATAGCCACATAGCGGGGATGTGACATACTACCATAGGTTACTGGATGAGCTCACCTCATTTCAGTGGAGACCATATAGAGCATGTGAGCAGTGGGGTGATCGGGAGGAGGATCTAGGTTACATGCTATCTAGCTAGCCATTGGTAGGTTGACATTTGGATATAGTAGAGCACTTTGTGATCACCCAGGTCTAGAGATAGTTTGGGTGATAGTAGAGGGTGCCCACCGAGACCACCACTTATGCTCAGGTTAGGGATGAGGAGGGACAGGGATGGCTACGATTGCTAGACTACTAGCAAGTAGTATAGGACATAGCAACTATCTACAAGGAGCCATGGGACTATCTCCCAGATATGGCAAATGTAGGGGTGGATGAGGCATACAAGGCAGAGCACAGGAGACAACCCTTCCCTAGATTTACTATACCTGATGCACAGCTAGAAGCATAGGGGGCTGATGGAGATGACAAGGATGGAGGGGGTGGAGGGAGAGGAGAGAGGGGATAGATTTATAGATTAGGTGGCTGGAAATGGTCATGGAGATTAGGTTCTGTGGATGAGGGGGATGACACGGTGAGACCATCTCATCAACGGGTGGATGTTGGGCAAGATCAGCCTATAGGGGGAGAGGATCTCAGGGTGAGGATCTAGGTTCTAGAGATAGAGATACAATAGCTACAAATCACCATAGCTATGAATGAGGGAATAGTAGCTGAATGACCTAAGAGCTAAGATCAAGTAGTGAGAGAGGGTGGTATAGGCTGATGTAGTAGAGATATGGTGAGAGGCAGCATGAGCTGCATATTACATTGACTCTACATACAGGCTATACCTGAGGGTCAGAGAGCACCACTATACTCTCAGAGGGGAGGCATGTCAAACATGGTACCCAATAGGGTGACAACACCACCTCCACCACCACCACCACCTCATGATGGGGCTAGCCAGTCTTAGGTTTAGGTTGATAGATGTATAGAGACATACCCTGGGACATTATCTAGATTTTGGATCCCATATTGTACTTGTATCATGACATTTATCATATATATATGAGATTTACTAGATGTTCGATATATCTTGTGTACTTGTCCCACTTGTGACAAATGTTTTCATGTTTATATTGTCTTGTCATATTGCTCAAAATGTATGTTATAGATGGTCATGTATAATCTCTCTCATAGATGTATGTTTAGTTCTCATATTATGATATAGATGCATGTTTTTGAAAATGATCTCTTTATTGATATAAATATGATGATAAGATTAATCCCTTGTGATGACAGGAAAAGGATGTGATGTGAAAGACAAAGAGTGAAAGACATGATCGACAAAAGGAAAGGTGAGCGCAGTTGACTGACAAGTCCATGAAAGATGAAAGATAGCTCTCTCCATATGCAAGATGTAAAGCTAATCTAATATGAACCTAAAAATGAAAGCTACTATGAAAAGTGGTTTACTTGCAAGGTTACAAAGCTTTTAGACTCTAATATTCATCATCGAGCATTATTGGTAGCATCGCAAGATCATACAATACACACTAGTATGACTATGTGAATCTGAATATGATCTATATTAGATAGATATGTGGGAATCCGACCTAGGCACCAAAGACATATAGGTCAAGATGACTAGTGCAGTGAGATTACCTAAGTTTAATATAGCAAGATTATACTTGCATCAAGACACAAGGAAAGTCAAGATGGCTATAAGTATGCTCTTGCAAAAATAGTCAAGGATAATACCTTGTAGACCCTAATGTCAAGTGGAACAAGCATAAATGCTAATGATAGTTAGGACCAAAAAAATATACCCACAAGTAGAAAAAGAAATAAAACATGTCCTCATGCCCCTAGTCTTCTAGCTCAGCATCATTGAAAACTATTAGAGAGAGAACACTCATCAAAGAAATCATCATAGATAGCACACAAAGAAATAAACTCAAACAAGTCTCAGTGAGTCGAGTGTTTAAGTACGTGTGTGTAGGTCATAGAGTAAAACTTTGAGTATCACATCTGCCAGTGAGGAATATCATATCATGCTAGACATCGGGTAGGATATTTGATAAGTGTTGAGAAACACTTGACGCTAGGGTAGTGTTGAAAAACACTGTTTGGGGTGGTGTTAAAAAACACCGTTTGCAAGGATGTCCTAAAGACCAACGCATCCTCGAGACCAAAGCTAACATAGTGATGCCCCCTAGACAAAGACAAAGACCAATTCCAAACCAAGGCAACAGGGTCAAGGCATGATGGAGAAAGGCTAAGTGTAGAGGAAGCAGGCTAAGAAACAAGGGTGTAAGGGCCTCAAGTAGCACCTATTTTCAAGTTTTCACCACTTGGAGATTTTTTTATTTTTTCAATTTTTTGTATTTTTCCTACCAAGGCGCCCATTTTCAGGTTTTCACCAAGGCACTTTTTCTTTTTTTTTGAATTTTTGCATTTTTTGATTTTTTTGTGTTTTTTCAGGACTTTATATGCTTTTTAGGATTGTTTCAGCATCATATATGAATTTTTTTTTGGAATTTTTTTAGGATCAATAAATATGTACAAAGGATGCCCCCAGACAGAATAGGCATCATGGATAGAACTTCTTTAGGTGAAAAATATTGATAGGATCAGGGAGATATTCTCCCTCTGGATTAGATAGTAAATAAGCACCTGTCCCAAAAGTAGCAATAATAATGTATGGTCCAAGCCAATTAGGTTCAAATTTCCCCTTTTGCTCTCTATGTTGTTGGTTCTTATGGTTTTCTCGTAGGACAAGATCCCCCACTTGAAATTCTCTAGGGTGAACCTTCTTGTTGAATGCTTTAGACATATGCTTTTGGTAGACTCTCATGTGATCAAAAGATGCTTTACGCTTTTCATCTAGAAGTTCTAGTTCTTGTAGCCTCATGGCGCAGTAGTCTTCATCTATCACTAAACCTTTAAGGCAAACTCTAAGTGAAAGAATCTCCACCTCTAAAAGTAACATTGCTTCAACAACATAAGTGAGGGAAAAAGGAGTAGCCCCTATCAGAGTATGAATACTCATTCTATAGGCCCACAAGGCTAGATTTATCTATAGCTGCCAATCTCTACCATTCTTGTGAACTATTCTATGGAGAATTTTAAGAATGGTCTTATTCAAAGCCTTTGCTTGTCCATTTCCTTGCGGGAAGTAAATGGAGGACCAATGCTATTTTATCTTGAATTTATTGCAAAGATGTTTAAGGTCCTTGTTTTTAAATTGACCTCCATTGTCAGTGATTATTTTAGAAGGCACTCCATACCGACAGATGATATGGTTAGAAATAAATAAAGAAACTATCTTGCCTGAGGCAACAAAAAGTGGGACAGCTTCTACCCATTTTGTAAAGTAATCAGTAGTAGTGATAATGAATTTGTGTCCACCTGATGAGTTGGGATGAATCTACCCAACAAGGTCAAGGCCCAACACTAAAATGGCCAATGAGAAATAGAAGGAATAAGCTCCCTACCTAGGGCATGTATTAGGTAACTATGTTTGTGACACTTTTCGCAAGATTTAGAAAAAGCTACTGCATCTGTCTGCATGGTAGGCCAATAGTACCCTGTCCTAATCAACCTTTGGTCCATGGCAAGACCATTAGAATGTCCTCCACAAATGCCCTCATGCATGTCGACTAACACTTGGTTAGACGCATCCTTTTTCCAAGCATCTAAGAAGTGTCCCATGTAAACCCCTCCTATACAGATCACCAGAGATAAGGGTGTGGCGAGAGGAATTTCAGGTTAAGTTTCTTCATTTGAAATAGTTGAAGGTTTCCAGAATAGTACCATCATAGAGGTATGAGTAAATGGCACCATAGTAGGATGACTAGTGGCCAACAAGGGTACAAATAACTTGGCTTTTTTGGGAGTCATAGATAGGGTAGCGTAGCTCTTCCACTAGGAATTTGTATCTGGACTCATGTTGTTCTAGCTGAAGAAGTGAAGCCAATGTAGCCATAGCATCAAATGCTTTATTCTCTTCTCTAGGGATTTGTTGAAATGTAACAAAGGTGAAATATTGTCACAATGAATCAACCATTTTCTTGTAGGGTACCAATTTTTCATCTTTGGTTTGGTATTCTTCATTAACTTGGTTGACTATTAATTGTGAATCCCCAAAAATATGCAGCTCTGTGATTCTCCATTCTATTGCCATTTTTAATCCATTTGTCAAGGCCTCATACTCAACAATGTTATTTGTGCATGGGAACAATAGTTTGTAGGACTTATGAATTGTGTATCCATGAGGAGAAAAAAATAACACTCCATCACTTGAACCATTTTGCATGAAAGAGCCATCAAAGAACATCTTCCATGTTCTTGCAGTCATGTACATTATGTGCTCATCTAGAAATTCAACTTGAATTGGTGTTTTATCTCGAATTAGAAAATCAGCCAATTGGTCTGCATGCAATAGCTTGTCCTTTTATAGCCTTAGACTCAACATACTCTATGTCAAATTCTGATAAGATCATCATCCACTTAGCAAGTCTACCCATGAGAGAAGCCTTACCAAGAAAATATTTGAGAGGATCAATTTTTGCAATGAGGTGTATTGTATGTGCAAGCATGTAATGTCACAACTTTTGGGAAGCAAACACCATGACAAGGAAAGATTTTTCAATACTAGTGTAATTAACCTCATATGACACAAGAGTATGATTGATGTAGTATATAGCTCTTTCTTTTCTAGTATCATCAAGTTGAGCCAATAATGCCCCCAGGGAAGATTATATTGCTGACACATACAATATGAGTAGTTTTCCTGGGATAGGAGGCATTAAGATTGGAGGATTGGCCAAGTATTGCTTAATTTGGTCCATGCTTTTCTGACAATCTTCATTCCAGACACATTTAACCCCTTTGTGTAAAGTCTTATTAAAGGGTTGAGCTCTATCAGCTAGTTGTGAAATAAACCTCCTTATAGATTGAAGATGTCCTTGAAGACTCCTCATTTGGCTGATGTTTTTGGGAGGTAGCATATCTAATATTGCTTGAACCATCTCTGGGTCCACCTCTATTCCTTTGGCTGAAATGATAAATCATAGGAGTTTTCCAGAGGTGACTCCAAATACACACTTTTTGGGATTTAATCTTAATTGGAATTGCTCTATATGATCTAGAATGACTTCCAAATCACCTAGGTGTGTATCCCTTTTAAAAAAAATTTCCAAGGTGTCATCCACATAATCTTCCATATTCTTATAAATCATGTCATGGAAGATAGTTGTCATAGCTCTTTGATAAGTAGCTGCTACATTTTTTAATCCAAATGGCATGACATTCTAGCAATAGGTTCCCCATGTGCAAGTGAATGCAGTCTTTTCCTGGTCTTCAGGAGCTATTTTGATTTGATTATACCCAGAAAAACCATCCATCAAAGAATAGATCTCATAGCCTGCGATCATATCCACTATCATGTCTATGTTTGGAAGTGGAAAATCATCCTTTGGGAATGCTTTATTAAGATCTCTAAAATCTGTGTAGATGTGAATGGACTTGTCATGTTTTGAAACTGGTACAATATTGGATATCCATTTGGCATAATCAATTGCTCTTATAAATCTTGCACTGAGGAGTTTTTCTAGTTCAGCTTTGATGAGAAGAGCTATGTGAGGATGCATTTTCCTCAATTTCTATTTTACTAGTTTTATACCTAGAGCTATGGACAAGTGATGCATAATGAGATTAGTGTCCAACCCTGGCATGTCTGAGCAAGTCCAAGAAAACTTAATCTTCTTTCTCTCTAGGAACTTGGTATATGCTTCTTTTTCTTGTATTGATAAAAACTGAGCCAAATGCACTATTTGTGGAGCCTCTTTTGTATTCAAATTAATTGGTTGTGTAGGCTCAACAAGCACTGAAGATCTGTCCTAAAAGTAACTTGGGAGATGATCAAGTACCTCATCCTTAGGTTCCTTAGAAAGGTTTTCACCCTCAGATACGTCCTTTATTTTTACTTTTTTAGGTTCTGACACCGCCACACAGTGGTTTTCGCCATCAGAACTCTTATTATTTTTTTCTTTTCTTTTTATTTTGTGACTAAGGTACTTGATATCTGGTTCTGTTATGCTTTTATTTGGTTCACTGGTGGAAGAGACTATAGTTTCAAGAGCATTTAGGTAATATGCTATCTCATAGTCATTTTGGAAAGTTAGGAGCTGAGGCTCATGATAGCGCTGAGACCAATCAATTAGGTGAGGATTGGCAAGAGGTAGGTCAATGACTGGTTCAATGTTGTGTATGCGAATGGTATCATCTCTAGTGATTGTAGAGTTAGGATCTATCAAGTATCCCTCTAAGGTACCCAAATTAGGACTTATCCTACCAAGCAAGGAATCATCCATGAAAGTGACTTGCATATTCAAATCCACTAATCCTACACTAGACTCATTAGCTACATCAAGTTGGGAACTATAAGAATGAACAACATCAATGTCCATGTCAACTGTAGAAGAATCAGAGAGCGATTCCCACTCATACTCATGCGAGTCTGTATCTGAATCCTAACTAGGATGTTTGCACTAGGCATGTTTACATCATCTGGATGTAGAATTTGTAATGTCACCATGGGTAACATCCTCTTGAATATCATTTGTGTATTGATGTTCTAGAATAGGACCATCAACATGATCTTCAATAGTGGATACTTCTTGTTTTAGGTCTAAAACTGTTGGATTGGTAACTGGAGGATCTGAATCTCCCCAAAGGAGATTGGTGGAAGGAACCCAATCTTCAAACCTATCTTGTTGATTTTGAAAATTAGGTATGTAGCTTGATTCATCATCACTATCCATCATAGCAGGGATAGGAGTAGTTTTATTGTTCTGACTTTCAAAACCTAGGCCAACTGTTGTCTTAGATCTGTTAGCACTTGAAAGAATTTCCATCATTTTCTATCTTTTATCTGGTCTTTCCCTAAAAATTTCAAGGCCTTAGCATGTTTTTTCTAGTCTCTGTATCATTTTTCATGTCTTTGGCTAAAACCCTAAGTAGAATATTCAAAAAACTAGCCGTTGTGTTCAAAACCTTTTGAAAACCCTGGCCCTGTTCTAATTTTAAGTTACCTTTATTCCGGCCACTTAAAGTCCTAATTTGCATGTGCGTATTTCTTTCCCGACTTGTCAGTTGTTCACATGTTGCCTGGTAGTCACATCTTTTCATTCTGTGAATTGGAGATTACTTGTTTTTCACTGGTTCACTTGGTTTCTCGGTGGTTATCTGTTTCTTCCAACGATTGGGTGAACAATGTGTTCGAGTATTCTCTTGTTCCTAGCAGCTTAACTCTTAACTATTTGAGACTTGGTGTGGTGGTTTCCTTTTCTTTGGTCACATGTTCATGTTATTTTTTAGGCCCGGTCTTTTGACAACATCTCCATCTGACGGTTAGTGTAAGTTCTTATAGGATTTTTCAGAAGCTTGAGATCTTATGCCAATCATTGATCTTTCTTGATGACGTAGCCTTTCATTTCAAGTGGGTCCACATGCCAAGTATGCTGATTTGGCAGTATCTGATTATTCAATGGGAGTATGAAGTGGAATCCTATCAGTGGGACCAATTTTCTTGGCATCTAGGTAGGTTAAAGTTCGGTTTGATCTTATGGCCATTGTTATTCTACCAGGATGACATGCTCGACCTTTAACGCAATGGTATAGCAATAGCCATTGATTCTTGTAAAGGATTAGTGGGTCCAAGGTGACATGTATGCATAGTTGGCAATATTTTATTGGTCCATGTATTAACACAGTGGCATATTGTCAGTGGGACATAGTTTTTGGATGTGTCAAAGGGTCCTGACACTGTTAGTCGATCAACGATGGGTGTATGTTCTTATGGGTTTTGTTAGAGGTTTCAGATCTTGCGACGTCTGTTGATTTCATATTCTATTAGAGGGTTGTCAGGGAAAGGAAAGATTCTTAGATCAATGGTTGTCTTATGATCTAATGGAATCTCGGAAGGCTATGAGATCTTGAGACTGCTGTTGATCTTCCTGATGTGGGCCCAGTATAATTTCCTTAGTCTTTTGGTGGCCTGATAAATTTTAATGCTTTTCACTCATTCATGAATTGAAATGGTGATATTCTAAAATGGCTAGTGATTCAGCAAGTGTGTATTCACATGATCGCTAAACTTTCTGGTGGTATTATAAAGTGTTTCGCAAACTGGCGGAGACCTTCGATCGCCAGTTCGCCAGATGTAGCATGTTTGCTAGAGGTAAACCTGAGGTGTCTGGTTGAGTTAAGATCATAAAAGACCGCAAAAGGGAGGAATCAGATGGTCAAGACTTAAAGTTGATTTAGATTCAAATGATGACTATCAATTTACTGCTCACGCTTGAAACTGACCATTTGTTTTCAAATTCAAATTTCTTAGAGGGTTTCCTGTGACCAAAAGGACAAGAATTCAATGCAGAAGTGACTGGAGCTGGAAAAAGATGATCTATTTTCCATTGCAATGTGGTCCAGGGTGTGCCATGTTTGTTTGCAGGGGTTTGTACTATGTGGTTTTGTGCTCAAGGCATGTTGCAGGTTGACATTTTGGGTGTTTTTTTGATTCTCAGTACCTTCTCAAATAATTTATCATGATTGGAATCACTCTGAGATTTTCTTTCTCTTGGTTTTCTGGGTTTCTTCTCCTATAATAAATTTGTGACCATTTCTGGTGGGTTTAGTGGGTGAAACCCTAACCCTAGTTACTTAAAGCTTGATGCATCCTATTTGAGGATTCCAAGGTGACTAGTGGTGGTATATATTGTAGGATTTTTTACTTAGTGTGGGTTCCAAAACTTTCTTTTGATCCCTGGTTGTTGTTGATGGTATTATACTAATCAAGGAGAGCTTGGATTTTGGGTCTTTTCCTTTGGTATTTTGTTACTTGGTAATGTATTGATTTCTGAAAATTAATGAGAATACACTTGAATTCCTATTTCAAATCTCTAATTATCTTCTTTTTCTGATTGTGGATTCATATATGTTAAGGTCACAAAGTGGATTAGCATATGGTAAACAAAGAGTATTGTGAGATCAACTTGGAGTTCCTAACAAAGTTAGGATTAAAGCCTTTAGGGTGATTTTAGTGAGTTCATTATTAGATTAGAATTTGATGATCATGTTTGGGAGTGAGTGGAGTAATAGGCAAAGCACTTACTCTGAGTTCATATGTGTTTGAGTTAAGGTTTAGTTGATATATGTTATCAAGTGACTCTTTGCCCTGGTTAAGGCACTGATCTCTTCTCTAGAGGCAGTCCATCATCATCAATCACACAAACAAATTAAATGATCAAATCCTTAAATTAGTTAGTAAAGAGTATATTGGTATAACATTTTATGATTCCTTTGAAGAAGTGAATCAAGGGTACACCCACCTAATCTTTAAGGCTCAAAGTGTAGGAGGATCTCTTTTGATCCTTATTAATTGGCCCTCTTCCTTGTGGACTTTAGAGTGGTGATAGAGTCAAAAGTTATATTAAATTTATCCATCAAAGTATAAATCTACAAGTTGAAGATCAAAGGGAACTCCCAACAAAATGGCGACTCTACTGGGGAGAGTCTAGAGATAAAGCTACAAAGTGTACTCTTATTTTGTTGTTTTATTTAGTTGAAAGATTTCCCATCTAGGTGGGTGGTGACTCAAGAGGTTAGAACTAGTGTCATACTATAATCATGGAAAAAAGGAAGAATACTAGGTCATTTGTCAGAAAGAATCTAAAGGTCACTCTGGAGCAATTACTTAGATAGGAGAAGAAGAGTTGGATTAGAAGGAATGGTGAGTCTACTAGTGCTCCTATAAGAGAACAAAGAAATACCAGAGGTAGAGCACCACATGTTTCCTCAAGTGAGGAAGGTTCACAAGATAGAGTTTCTAGATCAAATGGTGGTCCCTCTTAAGATAGATTTTATGATACCCTAGAGGCTGTATTTTAGGACAAGGGTCCATTGCCTATAGATTAGGATGAACAAGCTAGAGAGATGGGTTTGGAGATTGATTTAGACCTTGATGAAGATAATTTCAGAAGGTAGCCCATGAGACCAAGACAAGTCCACTTCCCATATCAAAATCTTACTGATATGGATGTGTCATCAGGTTCTGATGACATTATGGTAGACCCGAATGATTTAAATGCACTAAGGTTATAGTTGGCAGAGCAGGATGTCATACATAAGAGGTTACAAGGGGAGAGAGATACTAAAAAGCTGAATGCTCTGATAGAAAGATAGTCTCTCCTCAGAAATATTAATGAAATGAAGGAGAGAAACAAGATGCTTGCTTCTACTCCTAAGACTTTGCAACATGATGTTTTTGGTGATCTTGAGGCTTTGAGGAGTGAGCAAGAGCACTTACTGCAAGATCATGAATTTGATCAGGAGGGTGTTGTGGTAAGGATGGGTATGAGATCACTAGGCCTATTGTTTCTACTGGTGAGAAAGGAAAGAAAAAGATGGTGGGACATCAAACAAGTAGATCATTGACAATACTAGGGGTCCCACCACCCAATTCAAATAAGGACATAGAGATAGAAAGAAGAAGAAAAGAAGATGAGGACCTTGCAAGAGAATTAGAAAATGTTGAAATTGAAGCCTCCATTGTAGAAAAGAGGAGAAAGATCTAGTTCTTGAAGGCTTCATCAGCTAATGCTCTTGGTCCATCTACTACTAAACTAGGTATGCCATCTATGACTACTACTATTCCACTTAGTAATGCTACTACTAGTTCAATTCCTTCTTCATCTGCTAGGATAGGTGTTGATCCTAGGCAACATTCAAATGCATAAGTAGATGGAAATGTAAATGAAAATGTTAATCCTAGGGTTAACACTAGTTCAAGTTTTCAAAGAAGACCTATGCAATTAGAAGGCTATAGGCAAATTAGTTTTGATGGAATTCTTGGCTACCCGAATGCTTTTCCAAATGATATAAGAGATAAGGTACCTAAGTTTTCTGGTAATAATGCTATTAGTTGTGAGGAGCATCTTAGGTTATTTGTTGATATGCTTAATGATTATGAGGTAGAGCATGAGGATGTAGTCATGAAATTATTTGTTCAATCTCTAATGGAGGATGCTAGAGATTGGTTTAAGAGACTTCTTGATAAAGGTATTGATACTTGGGATACTTTTTAGAGATGTTTCAAAGAATAGTATGGTGATAGGCCTAATGCTAGTTTCATGTTGAAAGAATTCAATACCATAAGGAAAAATTAGAATGAGATTGCAGCTGAATTCAACATGAGATTTGAGAAGGGTATGCATAAGGTATTCCAAGTTATACGGTTAGATTTCAATGTTTGTCTAACTACATACTTCAATGCATTTGATGGAAAGATGGGATACTTTTTGAGGGACAAAGAACCAAGAACTCTTAGAGATGCTTTTAGGATTGCTGTCAATATTGAGAACAATATGAAGATATTAGAGAAATTGGGTGGAAAGAGAGATGACCCTAAGTTGTTTGGGGACAAGAAATACAAAAGAGAAAATGATAAGAGTGTTGGAGCTAGGAGGCAAGAAGAAGATAAATTGGATAAGATTCTCAATGCATTGAAAGATTTGAAGGCACTTGCAAATAGGAACATCAGTGCTCCTACCAATGAAAGCCTTAGTTCAACAATAATTTCAATAAGCAAAATAGATTGCAGAACTACCCCTACAACACCCAATGGAAGGATGGCAAGCCTATTGTCCCTACTACAAGAAATAAAAATGATAGAGGTGTCCTTGACCCTATACAAAAAGCTTCAATAAATGTCATGGAGGACATACCTTGGTGTGTTGCATGCCAGTCCCCTCATTCTGCAGAGCATTGTGTGGTTGCACATTCTATGGCTGCAAATCAAGATTGTGGCAATGAGGAGATAAATCAAGAAGAAGATCAAGATGATGTTGGATGCAACATGGCTACTTAATATCTAGGATATGAAGATGATTCTAATTTTGATGAAGAAGTAGATGTAAATGTGAAGAGACACAATCAGGCCCTTTTTCATCAAGTTTTTTCTAATAGTGAAGACATTGATAAGAAGACATCTAACATGAACTCTTCTTCTGAGCCAATAAATTTAAGAAGACCTTCTAGAGAAGAGATGGATAGGATTACTACAAAAATGATTGCCTAAGTGCAAACTAGGGGCACAGTGGCAAGGAATACAAATGAGAAAGCTACAAGAATGTTTATAAAGAGTACCAACTCTGGAGAACCTAATGAGAACAAATCAGAAGGTGATCACATGGTGAAATTCAAGAATGTAAAAGGTAAGAATTGTGAGCCTAAGGGAGTTGGAGTTAAAAGAATTTTTAATGAGATTGAGAAGCTAGTTAACATAATGGCTAAGGTTGAAAAAATGAGGGTGGCCAATACACCTAATGTATCAGACAAACAAAAGGATACTAAGGTTATGCAGATTGAGATTCCTTCCTCTGCTCCTATTGATATGTTATCTATATTATCCCAAATTATAGTTATGGCTCCCTTGTCAGAATTGTTGAGGATCCCTGAACACAAAAGTAGTTTATTGCATGGGTGGATAATGTTCATAACAATGATTTTGCATGCAATGGATCTCAGGATAGAGCTTTGAAAGGTGTTGCTACTTAGGGAATTGTATCTCAAATTCCTTCTATATATTTGGACAGTTTTGTCAATGCTAGCCTTGAAAACATTGATCCATTCTTTTTAAGTGTTCTTGAGAATGGAATGAAGTTAAGAAATTGTATGATTGATAGTGGTGCCTCTAATACTATCATGTCTTTTAAAATCATGGAGAAGTTGGGCCTTAAAGTTGATACAATTCAAGGCAGATGTTGTGCAATGGATCAAAGGGAGGTACCAGTTATTGGGACTATCAATGCAATGCCATATAGGCTGGCAGCATATCCAGAGAAAGAGTTAACAATGAGTGTTTTGGTGGTGGACATCTCTCCTCATTATGGGATGCTGCTATCTAGAAAGTGGAGTGCTACCATGGGTGGAAGTTTATAGTGTGATATGTCCTATGCCACTTTCAAGATTGATTATCAATTTTTCAAGATTGATCGAGAGCCAAGAGTATGCCACATGATTGAGAGAAATATTGATAATGAAACTACATGTTTTATGGATACTGATATTAATGCTTTTAGGGCAGAGATCCCTAAACTTGAGAATGAACCTATTTTGTCACCTATCTCTATTGAGGTAAGTGTTAATTCTATGAAGGGTGATTTGTGGGTAATGTACTTTGATGGTGCAAATTGCAAAGATGGAGCAGGAGTAGGTATTCTACTTATTTCTCCTAATGGAAATACCTACAAATTTTCTTTCACATTGAATTTGTTTTGTACCAACAATATAGCAGAATATGAGGCATTGTTGTTAGGACTGAGGTTGGCACAAAAGCATGGTATTAAGTGTTTGAGTGTTGTTGGTGATTCTGAGTTGGTGGTGTCCCAAGTCAGATCAGTATATGCTTCTAAGAACAAGAGGTTGAAACAATATAGGAATGTAGTTTGGGATTTGATTGAACATTTTGATGCCTTCAATATTGAATGGAAGGATAAGAGTAATAATAAGATGGCTGACTTGTTAGCCAATATTGCAATCAATCCCACTAATATTACTTTTGCTAGTATCTCTAAAGTTGAAATTTAGGCTAGGCCTACTATACCAGATAATATTGAGAATTGGCAAGTTTTTGATGATGATAATGATATCTTGAAGTTTATGAGTTGTGAAGATCAGTATCATTGTCAGGAATTTGATTGTTCAGCCTTGGTTGAGTCAGTAGAAGGAAGAGAGGTTGTCTTTGGCAATGAGGTTATTCGGCTTAGAACTAACAAGGTGCCCAAGGGGCTTGTTTTTTTGGAGACTGTCTCTGATAACTGGGATAGAGTTCAAAAGAATATTAAAAGAGAAGATCATGCTGATCTAGAGGAGATAAATCTAGGAACATGTGAGGCACCTAAGAAGGTATACATTGGTAGAGATATATCTCAAAAGGTAAATAAATCTTTGATTGAATTGTTAAGAAAATTCAAGCATATTTTTGCACGGTCATATGATGACCTAAAGGTTTATAGAGAAGATTTGTTTCAGCATATTATTCCATTGAGAGAAGATGCTAAACCTTTCTAGCAAAAACAAAGGCTTATTAATCCAACTTTGGCACCCAAGATGCAAGAAGAGTTGATGAAGCTGAGAGATGCTGGAATTATCAAGCCTATAAGGCACTCTTCTTGGGTGTCAAACCTTGTTCCAATGAGAAAGAAGAATGGTGACATTAGGCTTTGTGTGGACTTCAGAAATTTGAACATCAGCTCATTAAAGGATAACTATTGTCTACCCAATATGGAAGCTATGTTGCAGAGAGTGACTAGATCAGAATTGATGTCTATGATGGATGGTTTCTCTAGTTACAATCAGGTAATTGTCAAAGAATCAGAACAATTCAAGACAACTTTCACAATACCTTGGGGGACATATGTTTATGTGAGAATTCCTTTTGGTCTCACAAATGCTGGTTCTACTTTTCAGAGGTCAATGGATGTTGCCTTTTCAAATTTCATAAATGATTTCCTTGTTGTGTATCAAGATGATTTAACTACCTATTCCAAGAAGGAAGAAGACCACTGTATTCATTTAGAGAAAATATTTGTAAGGGCTTTGGAATATGGCATTTCATTAAACCCAAGGAAATGTGATTTTGGTGTCATTGAAGGTAAGTTGCTTGGCCACTTGGTTGGCAAGCAAGGAGTGAGAATTGACCCTGAGAGGGTAGCAACCATTGATAAAATTTAGAGGCCAAAGAATGTTAAAGGGATTCAGTCCTTCTTTGGTCAAGTCAATTTCTTGAGGAGGTTTGTGAAAAACTTTGCAAAAGTTACTAGACCTATTTCTAAGATGTTGAAGAGGGGATCTGCAATCAATTGGGAGGGTGAGCCTGATGAGGCTTTAAAAAATATTAAGCAGGCTATCAAAGATGCACCAGTGCTTAAGGCACCTGATTATAATGTCCCAATGCACATTTTTTCCTTTGCATCTTTTCACACTATTTCTGTAGTTTTGTTACAAAAGAATAAGGATGGTTTTGAGTAGTTTATTGCATTTTTCAGTAAATCTTTGCAGGCTGTTGAATTGAAGTATGACATAAATGAAAAACAAGCATATGCACTTATGAAGGTAGTCAAGGCTTTTAGGTGTTACTTGATGGGGGCAGTTGTGATGGCTTTTGTGCCAAGTGTAGCTGTGACGGATATTTTCTCACAGTAGGAGGTGTCTAGGAGAAGATGTAGATGGATCAATAGGATCCAAGAATTCAATGTTGACATCCAGATTACCAAATTGGTTAGAGGATGGGGATTGGTAAAACTAATGTTAAAGGGATTTAGTCCTTCTTTAGTCAAGTCAATTTCTTGAGGAGGTTTGTGAAAAACTTTGCAGAGGTTACTAGACCTATTTCTAACATGTTGAAGAGGGGATCTGCAATCAATTGGGAGGGTGAGCCTAATGAGGCTTTCAAAAATATTAAGCAGGCTATCAAAGATGCACCAGTGCTTAAGGCACCTGATTATAATGTCCCAATGCACATTTTTTCCTTTGCATCTTTTCACACTATTTCTGTAGTTTTGTTACAAAAGAATAAGGATGGTTTTGAGTAGTTTATTGCATTTTTCAGTAAATCTTTGCAGGCTGTTGAATTGAAGTATGACATAAATGAAAAACAAGCATATGCACTTGTGAAGGTAGTCAAGGCTTTTAGGTGTTACTTGATGGGGGCAGTTGTGATTGCTTTTGTGCTAAGTGCAGCTGTTAAGGATACTTTCTCACAGTAGGAGGTGTCTAGGAGAAGATGCAGATGGATCAATAGGATCCAAGAATTCAATGTTGACATCTAGATTACCAAATTGGTTAGAGGATAGGGATTGGAAAAACTGATGGCTCAATCCAATCTTGATGCAAATCAGGTGAATCATTCTGAAATTGATTATACATGTGATATGGATGATTATATCTAGTATCAGGATATCATCTATTACTTGAGAAATATGAGTTGTCCAGTAGGACTGAATGATAATGAGAAGAGGACATTAAAATTACAGGCCATCAAGTATGTGATTGTGAAGTGTAAATTTTATAGAAAGAATTTGGATTGCATACTGTTGAAATGTGTAGATGAAAATCAGGCTAACAAGTTGTTGAAAGAAATGCATGAGGGAGTTTGTGGTGGGCATTATATGGGTAAAACTACTACTCATAAAATCTTGAGAGAAGGATTCTGGTGGCCCACAATCTTCAAGGATGCAAAGTAGTTGGTAAGGAGGTGTGATGCTTGTCAAAGGTTCTCTGGTAAGCTTAAATTTTTAGGTAATGTGCCATTAAAACTAGTAGAAGTACAGGCTCCTTTCCAATAATGGGGGATTGATTTCATAGGGGAGATACCAAAATGTCAAGTGGAGGACACTCCTGGATCTTAGTTGCCACTGATTACTTTACAAAGTGGGTAGAGGCTATACCTACAAGAAATGCAACTAGTAAGGTGGAAATTGATTTTCTGTTGAATAATATTGTTACAAGGTTTGGTTGCCCTGAGAGAATAGTAAGTGATAATGCAATGTACTTCAAGTTTGTTGAATATAAGGACTTCTACAAAGGTTTGGGAATTCAGATTTCTAATTCCTCACCTTATCATCCACAACGAAATGGATAGGCAGAATCTACTAATAAGAGTTTGATTAAAATTCTAAAGAGGATTCTTGAAAAGAATATGAGAGAATGGAATTCAAAGCTGCCACTAGCTCTATGGGCTGGTAGGGTAACTGTGAAGACGGCAATTAGTTGTGCACCATTTGACCTGGTATATGGAATACATGCAAGAATGCCTCAAAATAATTTGCTGGAAATCTATAAATTTGTGCAATTATATGATGATGACATAGATGATGAGATGCGGTTGAGAATTGAGGACCTCATTAGACTAGATGAAACAAGGAGAGAGTCAGTTGCAAGAGATGCCAAATTACAGTTGCAGGTTAAGAATTTGTATGATAAAAAGATTGTTGATAGAAGGTTTGAGCCTAGTGATTTGGTGTTAGTTTGGAATGCCAAATTGGAGGATAAGGGAAAACATGGTAAATTTGATCCCATCTGGTTAGGGCCATATCTAATTCATGAGAAATGGGGCCAAGATTCATATATTGTCAAGGAATTAAATGGTGATATTCAGGAATTACCAGTTCATTGACAATTCTTGAAGAAATACTTCAATTGAAGGTATTGTATTTTCCATGAACAATAGTTAGGTTTGTATAAACTATAAATTCTATAAATAAGTTTCTTTCCCCTATTCCATTTTGTTTTAGTTCTTAGGGTTTTGCCCTGTGGCTCTCAGTTGTTCAAAATTTTGTCCAGTAGGTGGTCTGCTAAAACCAGTGATTCTAGATTCTTGCTATGCCTACAAGAGCCACACATCCCTAGACAGAGTCATTGTTATCACTTGAAAGAATTTCCATGGTTTTATGTCTTTTATCTAGTCTCTCCCTGCAAATTTTCATGGCCTTAGCGTATTTTTTTTGGTCTCTGTATCATTTTTCATGTCTCTGGCTAAAACCCTAAGCAGAATATTCAAAAAACTAGCCATTGTTTTCAAAACCTTTTAAAAACCTTGGCCATGTTCTAATTTTAAGTTACCTTTATTCCGGCCACTTAAAGTCCTAATTTGCATGTGTATTTCTTTCCAAGCTTGTCACTTGTTTGCGTGTTGCCTGCCGGTCACATCTTTTCATTCTGTGAATTGGCAATTACTTGTTTGTCACTAGTTCACTTGGTTTCCCAGTGGTTATCTATTTCTTCCAGTGATTGGGCAAACATTGTGTTCACGTATTCTCTTGTTCCTAGCAGCTTATCTCTTAACTATTTGTGACTTGGCATGGTGGTTTCCTTTCCTTTGGTCACATGTTTGCATTATTTTCTAGGCCTGATCTTCTGACATCTCTATCTGATGGTTAGCATAAGTTCTTATAGGATTTGTTAGAAGCTTGAGATCTTACGCCAATCATTGATCTTTCTTGATGACGTAGCCTTTCTTTTCAAGTGGGTCCACATGCCAAGTATGCTGATTTGGAGGTATCTAATTGGTCAACAGGAGTATGAAGTGGAATCCTATTAGTGGGACCATTTTTCTTGGCATCCAGGTAGGTTAAAGTTTAGTTTGATCTTATGGCTGTCATTATTCCACCAGGATGACATGCTTGACCTTTAACACACTGGTATAGCAACAGTCATTGATTCTAGTAAAGGATTAATAGGTCCAAGGTGACATGTATGCATAGTTGGTGATATTTTATTGGTCCATGTATTAACACAGTGGCATGTTTTCAGTGGGACCTAGTTTCTAGATGTGTCAAAGGGTCTTGACATTGTTAGTCAATCAATGATGGGTGTATGTTCTTATGGGATTTGTCATAGGTTTCAGATCTTGCGACGTCCATTGATTTCATATTCTATTAGAGGGTTGTTAGGGAAAGGAAAGATTCTTAGATCAATGGTTGTCTTATGATCTGATGAAATCTAGGAGGGCTATGTGATCTTGAGACTGCCATTGATCTTCCTAATGCAGGCCCAGTATAATTTCCTCGGTCTTTTGGCGGCCTGATAAATTTTAATGATTTTCGCTCATTCGCAAAATGAAATGGTGATATTCTAAAATGGCTAGTGATTCAGCAAATGTGTATTCACATGATCGCTAAACTTTCTGGTGGTATTATAAAGTGTTTCCCAAACTGGCGGAGACCTTCGGTCGCCAGTTCACCAGATGTAGCTGGGATGAGTTAAAGTCTATTTGGTCGCCAGTTCACGGGGTTGAGTGGTGAGTTAAGGTTTTGTTTTGTGAACAAGAAATGCCTTGTCACATCTTTGCTAGAGATAAACCTGAGGTGTCTAGTTGAGTTAAGATCATAAAAGACTGTGAAAGGGAGGAATCAGACGGTCAGGACTTAAAGTTGATTCAGATTCAAACGATGACTGTCAATTTGTTACTGGCGCTTGAAACTAACTGTTTGTTTTCAAATTCAAATTTCTTGGAGGGTTTCCTGTGACCAAAAGTACTAGAATTCAATGCAAAAGTGACTGGAGTTGGTAAGAGATGATCTATTTTCCATTGCAGTGTGGTCCAGGGTGTGCCATGTTTGTCTGCAAGGGTTTGTACTATGTGGTTTTGTGCTAAAGGCATGTTGCAAGTTGACATTTTGGGCATTTTTGTTTCTTAGTACCTTCTCATAGAATTTATCATGATTGGAATCACTTTGAGATTTTCTTTCTCCTAGTTTTTTGAGTTTCTTCTCCTGTAATAAATTTGTGACCGTTTCTGGTGGGTTTAGTGGGTGAAACCCTAACCCTAGTTACCCAAAGCTTGATGCATCCTCTTTGAGGATTCCAAGGTGACTAGTGGTGGTATATATATTGCAAGATTTTTGACTTAGTGCAGGTTCCAAAACTTTCTTTTGATCCCTGGTTGTTGTTGATGGTATTATACTGATCAAGGAGAGCTTGGATTTTGGGTCTTTTGCTTTGGTATTTTGTTGCTTGGTAATGTATTGATTTCTAAAAATTAATGAGAATACACTTGAATTCCTATTTCAAATCTTTGATTGTCTTCTTTTTCTAATTGTGGATTCATATATGTTAAGGTCACAAAGTGGATTAGCATATGGTAAACAAAGAGTATTGTGAGATCAGCTTGGAGTTCCTAACAAAGTTAGGATTAAAGCCTTTAGGCTGATTTTAGTGAGTTCATTATTAGATTGGAATTTGATGATCATGTTTGGGAGTGAGGGGAGTAATAGGAAAAGCACTTACTTTGAGTTCATATGTGTTTGAGTTAAGGTTTAGTTGATATATGTTATCAAGTGACTCTTTGCCCTAGTTAAGGCACTGATCTCTTCTCTAGAGGCAGTCCATCATCATCAATTACACAAATAAATTAAATGATCAAATCCTTAAATTAGTTAGTAAAGAGTATATTGGTATAACATTTTATGATTCCTTTGAAGAAGTGAATCAAGGGTACACCCACCTGAGCTTTAAGGCTCAAAGTGTAGGAGGATCTCTTTTGATCCTTGTTAATTGGCCCTCTTCCTTGTTGACTTTGGAGTGGTGATAGTGTCAAAATTTATATTAAAGTTATCCATCAAAGTATAAATCACTACAATATTTCAACTTATTACATTATATGACAATATATATTTAGTTAAAAATATGTTTTAGAGGATTAATTAGATTATCCATGTTGATCTCTTATACTTATAAACGTCATTCAATGGTTCCTAGGACTTAGCATATATGGAATATTACAAAGAAAAATAGTTATTAATTTATGCCTCGTCATTCAAGTGATTGTGTTATCTCGAAGGTTACAACTTAACTCCTCAAGATCGAAAATCATTATTTAGGGAATAATCTAAGCATTGGTCTTTAAATCCTTAATGACCTATGTGATTGCTAACACTTCGAACTGTTCGATTATTCGATTAACGAGACCTCCTAGCTTGTAAACCCACTTGGCATATCGTGCTTAGTCTAAGTGTAACTCTAGATTGAACTTAGTGCAATCCCCTCCATCTTATTGAAGTCCCCTTTGTTTTGACGTTATCCTAGTGACCTTGTAGACCATCTTTGATTGACAAATTGTTTAATTGATGTCTTGAGAATCGTTGACTAAGATTACCCCTTCAATCTGCAACATTGAAATACACTTAACTAATCATTTAAAAAAAAAAAAAAATTTCGTGTGATTTTAGTGTGTTTTTGATGGGCATGACAGTTCCTAACAAAGTTAGGATTAAAGCCTTTAGGCTGATTTTAGTGAGTTCATTATTAGATTGGAATTTGATGATCATGTTTGGGAGTGAGGGGAGTAATAGGAAAAGCACTTACTTTGAGTTCATATGTGTTTGAGTTAAGGTTTAGTTGATATATGTTATCAAGTGACTCTTTGCCCTAGTTAAGGCACTGATCTCTTCTCTAGAGGCAGTCCATCATCATCAATTACACAAATAAACTAAATGATCAAATCCTTAAATTAGTTAGTAAAGAGTATATTGGTATAACATTTTATGATTCCTTTGAAGAAGTGAATCAAGGGTACACCCACCTGAGCTTTAAGGCTCAAAGTGTAGGAGGATCTCTTTTGATCCTTGTTAATTGGCCCTCTTCCTTGTTGACTTTGGAGTGGTGATAGCGTCAAAATTTATATTAAAGTTATCCATCAAAGTATAAATCTACAAGTTGAAGATCAAAGGGAACTCCCAACAAGATCTGTGGCCAAAAAGAGCATGGTTGAATGGTTCAGCTCTGGCATCTAATCTATGACTGAGAGGACCATGACCTAGATAACCCATTTTCTTGATGAGAGTATACCCTCTTCCATAGACCTTAGGAGAGGGAGAGAATTTTTCATTATGCATGTATTCTTCTTCTCTAAAGATAAAATCCTTTACAACTACCTCTTCTTTTTCATCCTGGATGGGCACTAAGGACTCTACAAATGAATGAAACAAGGTCATAGCTGAAGACGAAGGATGCATCTCTTGTGAAGGTCTGTCATAGGACCTAGGTGAGACTAGAAATTTTGTAAAGGAGTCAATTTGATATCCCCCCATACCAAGGTCTATAGATTTAAACTTATTCTAGCATTATGCTAAAGTGGCATCAAAATCCTCTACTTCTCTGTTGAGAGGAACATGAGTCCCTACTGAAATTGCATTAACAGATAATGTGCTATCCCCAAGTATAAAAAATTCTACTCCATTATAGGGAAACTTAACACATTGGTGGTAGGTGGACAAAACTGCTTGCATGTCATGGATCCACAGTCTACCAAGCATGATATTATATGCTAGAGGACTAGCATCAACAATCTGGAACAAAATGTCCTTTTCCACAGGGCCAATCCTGATAGGAAGGATAACCAACCCTTGAGAACTTCTCTTAGCCTCATCATAGGATTTGATGGTGATTTTCTTCTAGGTATCAATAACTTGCTCAGAATAACCCAGTATCTTCAACAAACTCAAGGAAAAAATATTGAGCCCAACATCCCCATCAATCAACACACGTCTTACATGGGTTTTGTGAATCATGACTTTGATATGAAGGGCAAGATTATGTGGATGGCTCAAAGCTTTGTCATCTTCTTCTGAGAATGTTAGGTAATGAGGGCTGGCAAGGTGGTTGACCATGTTCTAGAATTGGTCAACATCTATGTTGTTAGGAACATTGGTTGTATGCAAAGCATCCTCAAGGAAATGCTTAAGTCTTGGGGAAAATTCCAAGAGTTCAAAAATTGAGATTTGAGCTGGTGTTCTTTGTAACTGGTCAACAAGATTATAGCTCATTTCAAGGTTGACTGCTAACTTGGTGGTGACATTCTTGGATGTCACTTGCTTGGGTTTGTTGGACTGATTGGAACTAGGACCTCTAATAACCACAGGACCTTGACCTTGGCTTCTGGTGACAGTGTTAAGAGCTTGGGATGACCTTTGAGATTGAGGGCCCCTAAGCACCACCATAGGTTCTTCATCAAATATAGGGGGAGAGCTCACATCATGACCATAAGAATCTTTGTTTCACATCATGTTGACTCTTTCCTTGACAATCTCAAGCATATTGACCATTTTTTCTGCACCTGTGTAGGTATAGTTGATTTCAACCTTGCCATTCTTGGGTTTAGAGGTTTCCCCCTTTTCATATTTGGGCAAAGGCTCATTGAATGCCTTATGGTCTACATTAGTGTTCAACCCATCAATCTGAAGTTTGCCACTTTCAATAAGATCTTGAATAAGGTGCTTAAGTTTCCAGCAATGCTCAATGTCGTGGCCAATGCCATTGTGGAATTTGTAGAATGCTTTTTCATTCCACCAATGTAGCTTAACATCAGGTATGTGAAAGTTTGCTAGATCTTGTGGTTGTGTAAGATTATTGGCAATAAGGGTCTTGAAAACATCCTCATAGGAGTCACCTAGTTTTGAAAATTGTCACCTCTCCTTCTTAGGCTTTTCTTGATACTTAGGTTTATGCTCTTGTTGGTTGGAGGATGTGTTGAGCTTCATAGCTTGGACTGCACCAGAAAAATGGAGGACTCCTTGATCCTTGGGTTGGAAAGAGTCCACAACTCCATTGTTAACTACTTTCTTAATCTTGTTCCAGTGCGAGTGTTTACCTTTGTCCTTATTGGTATTATTAGGATTTTGACCATTGTTGTTATTGCTATGTTTGATCAAAATGCCTTGCTCTTTCAGGACATCCTCTATTTGACATGTGGTCTCAACCACAGTATCAAATGAATCAAAGACTATTTTCTAAACCTCATAATGCATTTTAGGCACCAAATTACTAACAATGATTTCAATCCTTTCATGCTTAGGAATAGTCCTAGAATAGCGGGAGCAAAATTATCTCCACCTTTGTAAGAAGATAACAAAGGATTCCCTTTGGTTTTGTTTCAAATTGCATAAGTCCAACATAGTGACTGATCTTGACAAGTTTTATGCAAAATGTTGAACGAATCTATGGACAAGTTCTTTGAAAGTTTTAATGGGAGGGTTTATGTTGGTAAACCACTCCATGGCTTGGCCCTTGAGGCTCCTTGGAAATAGTCTCATAAGATAGGAGTCATCTTGGTGAAACTCAAAACTCATGATATAGAATTGATGCACATGATCATGTGGGTCACCATTGCCGTCATACTTGTCATATTGGGGGATTTTGACTTTTCTAGGAAAGTCCTTCATACTCACACTTCTGTCAAAAGGATTGGGACAAATAGAATCAAGTGAAAAGGAACTTTTAGGTGCCAAAACCTTTTCCATCATACGTTTGAGTTGTTTGATCTCCTCTTCTTGAGAGGGTCCTTGTTTCTTGATTCATCTATCTACATCAAAGTTGTAAGGGACCCTGGCACCCTTGCTAATCAAGCTCTCTAGCAACCTATCTTTATTTTGATCAAGATACTTCTCCACATAGTGTTGGAATAGTGGCTCTTGTTTCGTCCTCATAAAATCTTGATCATCAAAATTTACACTACTTCCTCCATGTTGAGATCCATGATGAGCTCATTGGGAGGGTTGTCTCGAGTTCCTAGGAGGTGTTCTTCTCCTATGTTGTGAAATTCTCCTTCCCATGGGACTAGGAGATCTTGAAGGGGTCCTTGACCACCTTGTACTTCTTGGGGTTCTTGAGGGAGTAGAGGGTGGAGAGTTGTTTCCACTGTTGGTACCCCTATTGTTGAATCGGTCATTGAATTGTTGGGCTAGAAGCCTATCTTGTTCCTCTTGGAATGCCTTTTCTCTCAACTCTAGCAAGGCTTTTTTCTCTTCCTCTAGGTGTCTAAACCTTTCTTCTTTAGCGGCTTGTTCATCCAAAAAGGCTTTCTTTTCATGCTCAATTCTTTTAAGCCTTTCATTTGCATATCTTGAGGTTATTTTGAGTGGAGAGTTGGACCTTGAATGTTTGAACAAGTCATTAGTGAATGCTGCATTCACATGAGTATCACTAGATTCATTGTTTTGGTCTTCATTTTGTGACCGTGCATCTTGGTGAGCTTTCCCATAATGTCTTTCAACTCTTTGATGGGCATCTAAATATCTTGAGTTAATAGGGAGTGATTCAGGGTTATTGTCATCACCAAACAACATCTTATCCCTATGTCTTTGGAAAATGTCATCAAGAGTTTGATCCATCGCTTCTCTTTATTTTCTAGTCAAGGTGTAGCTCATGTCCATATTTGATTGAGAAGATGGTAATGAGGTACTCAACTCACTAGGATTTCTCTTTGGGTCAAACCAAGCTTCAGACTCACTCCTAGGTGATTGATCAAAGACGGGTTTCTTTCCCTTTCACTTTTGATGAGTTTGGACTAAGGGTAATTGTTCAAAGACAAATTGAGGTCATTTTCCTTGACCAACTTGGTATCTTGTTGTAACTGACATGAAAGAAAAAAAGACCCTTGGTGATAAGATGATCCTATGAAACATCAATACCAAACTAGGATAGTAAAAGTGTTCAATTGTCCAAAAAGAGATGGTAAGATAGAAAGCTGCAAAAGGTGTAAACCAACACTGCCATAGAGGTGTATAATAAAAGGATGAGTATCCTAACACATATGGACTAGGAGGATGGATTTACCAAAATAATTGAAATTGAAATTGAATTTTGATGGAAGTGAATTGGACAAAAGAGTACTAAAACCCTCCAAGTGTGCTACCAAAGAATCTAAAGGTGTACTTTTTCAACAAGGATAATTCCTAACTTATCAATGCCAAGCAAGGCTACTTTGCAAAATTAGAGAACACTAATTCAAGGGGTCTAAATACAAGAACCCAAGGTACAAGTAGGATTCTAGCAATAGAGTAAGTCACCTACTAAAATCTAGTCAACTAAGGAAAGACTAAAAATTGCATAGACTAGACAGGTAGCAAAAAGACTTTGTGTGATAGTTTCCAGGCTAATAGTACGATAATTTTTGACCAGGAGATATTTCATAGTAAGCAATGCAACAGTTTCCAGGTAGCTTCTACGATACTTTCCATGCAAGCAGTGCAATAGTCTTCCAGTGATGAACTATCGCATGATAATTCTCAGTACAGTGTGCGATACAGTTTCAGGATCGTACAACTCTTTACTAGTGAGTGCTAAAAATCTCAATTTTAAGGGCAGTTTGGTCAAAATTTTAGTTTGAAGGTTGGATTTTTTGAGTTCAAGAACAATGCCAATAGTAAATAGATAGGTTTGCAAATAGTAGGTGATCAAACATGTGATAAAACACTTGCACAATGGCAAAAGCAACCTTGCCAAGATAAGCAATTGTGATATCAAAGCAATAAAATCTTATGAATGCTACCATGATGTTTGATATTTGAGAATGTTTACATGGGTAGATCATAGCGATAACACTTCAAGAACTTACTAGCCTAAAAATTCAATGGCTCAATACTTAACAACTTGGCCCACACTTGATGCTCCATTGCCTCACACAAAGTGGTTACCCACAATAGATATTGGCTTTGTCATGGAAGTGCCAATGACACAACCAAAGGAACGCAGATGGTGAGTAATCTTGGGGTGATTCGGGTTAGTCCACTAAGATCAATCCTTGCACCAAGAAGCTAAGCAACAAAATAGGGTGGCTTCTATCTATAGTTCTTAATAAGGGCTTCCGTTCGAAATACCCCTCTTGCTCCCCAAAGGGACTCCTTACCTTGTGGCAAGTAATGGACCTCACGACCACAAGAGTACCTTAAGAATTCTTGCTCAACATTTTCCTCATGGTCATAATCCTACAAGTACTCACATCAAGCGAAGACAAGTACTACATCTACCAAGGTTTTGTGTCCTTGATAGACTTGAATTTATAGTGGGTTGGAATAGCCAGCAAAAGGCTTGTCCCCACTTGGGTCATTCCTCTTGATTTCTCAAGAGCAGGCCCACTAAAGGATTCTAAAAGCTAAACAAAGAGTGGATCAAACTTTGAGTGTCAGGATTTTTGTTTCACCTCAAGGGTGAAGAGCATAATCTCCTAGCTCAAAAATATATCCCAAACACACCAAGCAAAGGTTCAATTACCCTCTTGCTTTCAAAATCTAAAGATGAGTCAAGATTTTCTGGTTCACCACAAGGGTGAAGAGCATACTTCTCCTACCACCCAAATATTCCTACAACAAGATATTAAGTGCCTAATAAATGAAACAACTAGTATATGCTGCACTAAAAAAGAAAGCAATTAAACAAGCACTTGATTGGGTTTTTATGCTTTGGGAAGCCCTGCAAAAACTGTTAGTAGCCCTTGTGCATTTGGAGCTTTGACATGTGTTCTTTTAAGCAAATAATCAAGCAATAAGAGCACCTACAAGCACAACTTGTTATCCCTACAAGGGTTAGCACATCAAAAACTAAATGAAATCTGCAAATAGATCCCTGTCCTCCAATAGCAAATCAGAAATCCAAATCAAACCAAGTAAATCTTGCAAAGAAATGACAAAAATTGCTCACTGCCAAGCCTGGGTGATATTTCTATCAAAGAAAGGATCATGCGGTATTTCATTCTGTACTGGTGCAATATTTTATCTCCATGTGATATTTCCTGATACTTGCATGTGACAAAGAACAAAACCATAGTGTGACACAATTTGCCAAAGTGTGCGATATTTTAATTGGTAAAACATCACACTAGAATGGAAGAAACTATCATACGACACTAGAAAACTATTGCATGATAATTTTGTCAAAAAAAAATAGATAGAAAATATTGATGAAAGAACAAGCAAATATTGATGAAAAAAATGACGGAAATGCATAAAATGTAGGACAAAACAAGAGTGTTCTGCCCCATGGTGGGTGCCAAAAATATACACACTAAATAGTGCACTTCTCTAAGTCATTACTTCCAAGAGAATCCATGAATTGGATACCTTGAGAAAGTGACCTAGAGCTCCCTAGGCATGGAGTCACAAGGATGTTGATGGTGCTCTCAGCTAGAGCTATTGAAGCATGCAACCTTGCTAGTAAACCACACGATGGGAGATTCAAAGAGACAAGGGCAAGAATGTCAATATCCTCAAGAATCAACAATGAAAATGCAATGAAATGCAAGCTATGCTAAGAATGAAGATGCAAGCTATGCTATGAAAGGAAAGTATTACAACCCTTGCTAATTAAGCTATGTGAGCTAATCTAGAGCATAAAAGAAACTAAGCTAGATGCCATGAAAACTATGATGCAATAATGAAACTAGAATGATAAAATGATCTCCAAAAGCTCCAAAGTCTCCAAGAAATCCTGCAGCATAAGATTAGCATAAAAAGTTGGGATCTAAGAATGAGAAAAGAGCTCTCCTTTTAAAGGAATTCAAAAGGAATGGACCATGGAGATTAAGAGGCAAAATATTTAATCAAGGCTGGAGCATCAAAGAGGAACAATTCATGTGCACAAATATCCTCCAATGAGAAAATAAGAGTTGACTTTTGTGTCCATATGAGACAAAAAGTGTTTTTCTTCTTTTTATAAAATAAGAATAATGCTTTATTTGTGCAACTTAGGATAAGAGGAAAAGTGGGGGATTTTTATTTAATAAAAGGGGAGGAAATTCCTTTTAATTAAATAAAGACTTAGGATAAAATGGTTAGCCCATGGAAAATAATAAAAAATGATAAAACCAAGATTTGATCAAGGAAAATTGATATAATTGAAAAAATGTTGATTTTTGAAAATATTGATTCAGGGATTTGATAAATTGCTAAATGGGGGCCCAAAGTCTAGGCAACCATTTTAGGGTGCATACAAGAGATTGCTACTGGACTGGGAAAGAGGAAGAAGACTTTAGTGCCACTAGTTCAAAGAAAGATTGCAAAAATTAAAGATGATGAAGACACTCTTGTTAAGAAGAAAACTTGGAAACCTAGAATTGAAAAAGTGAATGAAAAGATTATTCAAGATGGAGATTTCACAAAGATGAACAAATACTATAATCTCTATGATTATGCAGAGAGATTGAACCTAGAAAATGCAGTGGTAAAGAACATGATATTGACTGAAAAAAAAGTTTGATACAATTCAGGGTAAGATACCAGATGACTTGTATAAGAAGCTTGTAAATAGGAAGAAAAGAGCATCAAAGGAAGATATAACAATGAGAGAAAATCTTGTAAGAAAGTTATGTATAGTTAAGAATGAAGAATATTTCAAATAGATTTTGAAAGATCTGAACACCCATCTAAGGACAAAGAAGAGGACAATACAGATTATGCAAGGAGGCAATTATGAAGAAATCAACAAGGAAACAAAACAAGCAATTTTTAAGGTAATGACAGAGAATGCTAGAAAACCATCAACTGCAGCAAAACCTAAAGAGCAAGTAGAAGAAGAAGAATAGTAGGACATTCCCTCTCCATCAACCATCAACATTGAAGATGAATCTATGAATGTTGAAGTAACAAAGATCACTTTGGACAGTGATGATAATCTATTTAAAAACCTTGAATTCATTGTTGACAATTCGGATTTTGAAGAAAAGGACAATGCCAAAAGAGAAGAGAAGATGAAAACCAGAACTAAATAATCTAAAGAGATAGAGAAACAAGTATATGTTCCCACCCAAGAAGAAATTAGTTTTACACCTGAGACTGGTAAGAAAACTCAGATTGGTTCTATATTTGAGAGTTTGGGAAAAGAAGTAGATGATCATGATTAGATGGAATTGATCACATCTTTGAATAAAATTATTGGAAAGAATAAGAAAGTGAAGAGCCTTGAAGGATGCCTAAAGGAGCTAACTAAGAAGTTACAAGGCATTCTAACCACACAAATTGTAGATGTTGACCCACTGGAAAAAGAAAAGAAAGTGATGAATACATTTGATGATTAGTTTACTAACTTATATGATGTAGCTAAGGTGAAGGCACAAGAAACCTATTGGGCCAAAATGCTTTTGGACCTAATTTAGAACATCAAGAATGATATCAACAATTTTGATATCTATATAAAAGACTTAAGAAGGAATTTAGACAGAAGAAAATCTTTGTACATTCAGTGTACAAAATTAGAAAACCTAATAGCAGAGGAAGTGTAGAAGATTAAGATCAAGGAAGCTAAAATTCAAATTGAGATAAACTTTCTTTCAATCCCTAATGTGAAGGTACTTGATGTTGAGAAGAAAATCTGCAAGATTTATGATGAAATAAGAATTTTACAAGATGACAAGGACAGTAAGCTGAAAAGATTCGCTCTTTTAAAAGAGCATGTTTCTATCAAATTGAGCATTGTTGAAGGACAAGTGGAAGAATGTCTTTCATCCAAGACATCTTTTCAGAAGTTCAATTTTGTGAATCTCCAAGCCTGTGAAATTGCATCTTATGGATTGTGTGCACTACTAAGTGTTGCAGATTCAATTAAGAAGGCATGGGAGAAAGAGTTAGAGAACATGAAGATTAACTTTGTAGATTGTGTTGCAAGCCTACCAGCTTTGCAATATTGAATCAAGGTATAACTTTTGTTTGAACACAATTTTGTCACCCTCCTTACCTTTTTTTGTCATTGTTGTCAAAGGGGGAGAGATATATAGTAGAAAATTGATGAGGATGTATACTCCTAGGGGGAGTATAGTATGTTTATAAGATTTATGGAGTCATAAGGATAGTATATACATATTTTTTAGTATGGCCACAATTTTGAAATTTTTGAAGTCTAAGACTTAGCCAATTTTCTCATATGTTGCCACCAATGACAAAGGGGGAGATTGTTCACAATTTGGCTGAGTTAGATTCATAGATGTTGTCATTATGGAAACATATGATCTACATGAAGATCAAACAGGTCAGAGAGCAAGTATGTCAGAGCGCAAAGAAAAATTCTCTATGAGATAGTGTTTTTGCCAGTGTACCCGATGATAGTTTTGATTAGTGATGTTGATTAGACTAAGTTCAGTGCTTGTGCATTTGAAAATAGATACTATGGTGACTATAGAAGACTCACCTAAGAGTACAAGTCAGTACGACATGTATGGAATAAGTTATGACAATTTTATTGAAGACAGTGTTAAGCCGACATGACAAAATATGAAGACAGAATTGGTAAAGAGTTAAGGGATTATTTTGTTTATCAAAATAATGTCTTAAAAATATAAAGGGATGAAATCCTAGATGTTAACCCTTGGGTAAAGGCATTTTGTATAATGTAAGCCAGCTAAAAGAGTTATTAGTCTTAATAACTTGTACAAATGTAATGTATGAAGAGAGACAATATATGATATGAATGTAATAGTGATCATGAAAAAGGCAATGAAGAGATATTGATGTGAAGCTACAAGCAGTATAAGGTTATGTACCTTGACCTATTTTGTAATCATTAAATATTGTATATTACTTGTTTGGGTAGTGGGCTCATTTGGTAATCATATTTTGTACTACCAACTCCTAATAAGGTCAACACCCTTAATAGGAAACTTTTGATTAGTGGATTATTATGGGTACCATCCCCACCGAAGTTTTCCCTTAGCCAGGGTTTCCTCAAGAACAAATACTGTGTTATGAGTTCATTTGTTTTATTGCTATGCATGTTGTTTAGTTTTCTATGTTATGCATGCATTAAGATAATCTGTTATATGCATAATTGGGCAAAAGTAAAAGTTTGTAGAATACTGATTCACCCCCCCTCTCAATATTCCTTATTTCTAACACAAGCATGAGTAAGTAATGGAAGGGGTGTACATCATTATCAAATCAAAGGAGAAAAGTATCAAATCTGCATATTAAGGGAGGAGTACATCATGGATTTAAAGTAAAGATCATAACATCACAACATGGTTGGCAGCCCCAAGGAGTTCCCATTGCATGCAGTGAGTAAGCTACATCAAAACAAAGAGGTACACAAATCTGCATCATCTATACATTAATGCTATGGCATGGAGTATATATGAATCTTCATTTTAAAGGATAAGTAAGAAAGTTGCACGCTGCTAGTGAAATTAACAAAGGTACAAATCTAATGAAGTAACGAAGCTACGCACATTCTATGTGCTTTGAGAAAATGAAATTTTTATCATCACGATGAAGTAATAATGCATTAAATATCTTATTGATGTCCCTATTTGATTGGATGGTGCTTTGTTTGTTATATTTCTACTATCAAAATAGAATGGCAGTCATGATTCAATGCATCTATAGCATCAACAACATGGTGACATCGATCCAATAACATAAAATACATTACAAATGCCAAACTCATAGTCTCAATGAAATAAATAGTGTATAAAACAATATATGGTGCACAACAGCAGCAAGCATGCAATGACAACAATAACATTTCATGATGCTCAAGCTCAAATTCAAAATAGTAAGTGTATTAATGTATGATCTAATAGCAGCAACCTCATTGATCATTACCTTTCAATCTTCCATCATTATAGAAGAGATAACTACCTACAACTATATTTCATAATTCCTCCTTTGAAGTATGTTACAACATATTGTAAAATGGTTTACCAAGATTTAGGAACATTTATTGTAAAAGATACTCATTAAATGTAATGTTTATCTTATTGTAATAGTTGATCTAGGTTAATTTTGCACTGTAGATCTTAGGGTTATGATTATGTTTTGTAACCTAATTTTTGCTAAAGCGGCAAAAATAGAACACTATATATTTTGTTGTTCGCTTCATTCAGAGAAGAGAGAGAACTAATATATATGAATCACAGAGCACTTGAAGCCATTTCCTAACTTCAAGTCAAACAATTTATAGAGCAGAATAGAGTACAGAGGATATCAGATTGAGCAGAATCAGAGAAGGCTACCGAGCAGAATAGAATAGTGAATCATCACAATCAAGGTGATATTTTTATGAACATTGATTGATCTGTTTCAGACAATTGAGTTGTCAACTAGCAGATAATTGCCTATTACTTTTTGACAATTTTGATAGAGTTTTTGATAAAATCTCTTAACAGAGTAGACTTAACAGTCTTATGTAAATCTCTTAACCGAGTACACACTTCATTAGTGTTGTCTAAATCCTATGACTAGGTAGATCTATCTAATCTAATATGTTACTCCTAATAGGGTAAGATCACCAGAAGTGATCAAAACTTGTAGCCTTAATAGGCAAACCTTTTCTATCTGCAGTAGTGAAGAATTTGTGGGTGTCATCCCCACTGCAGTTTTTACCTTCTTACAAAGGTTTCTACATTACCAAAATACTTGTGTTATGTGATTGTCATATTGATTTCATGTTGTTTACTTTCTCAAGTTAATTAGATGATTGATTTATGCAATTAGATTCAAGTTATTTTGATCGGTTATCACAGTATTCAGTTATAGATCTGAAAGGTTTTACAAGTGAAGTTTTGAAGGCACTGATTCACCCCTCCCCTCTTATTACCTATCTCTCATAATTCCAACAATTGGTATCAAAGCTCAGTTCTCTTATTGAACAATCTAACCATTGAAGGGTAAAGATCTAAGTCATGGAGAGATACAAACTTGACAAAACTATTGAGAATCAGAAGATACAAATACATATGTTTGTGGAATAGTACAAACAAGCCAAGGAAGAACTAAAGAAATTACTGGATGAAAGGAAGAATCTTGCAATCTTGAAGAATGAAATCAGTTATCATGAAGAACCTATTGATGAAATATTTGATCATATAAAAACAAGCTCTGGAAGCATTTCTAACAGATCTGAAAGCATAATCTCTGATTTATTTGAAAAGAATCAGCATCTATCTGAGCAAGTGAAAGCACTTCAAATCAGTAATGAATCTTAAATGGTGAGAATGGTGGAAATCATGAACAATGCTAGACAAGTTGAACAAGAACAAAATCTAGCTATTGAAGACTGAAGACTGAAGACTAAAAAACTTCAAGCAAAAGAAAGTGAAATACAAAGACTCACCGATCGTCACTTCCAAGTATCAAATCAACTGATGATAGTTAATCAAGAAATGAACTGAGTAAATGGAGAATTATCAAGAAGACTTGAAGATGTTGCAATACTCAGAGAAGATAATGAAAAACTAAGAAATAAAATAAAGATACAAAAGCAACATAATGAAATGATGAAGATAGCTGAGGACATTCTAAAAAGATTGATGATTTCTAGACTAATCAAAGAAGATTCAGAAGTAGAGCTGGTATAGGCTACACCGGTGAAGGAGAATCATCACAACAAGCTAAAAAAGTCAACAAAAATCAAATTCAAAAACCTAAAGTGTTGACATGTTATCACTATGGAAAACCAGGACATACATCTAATGTGTGCATAAGCAAAGCACAAGGTAAACCTCCTGTCATTCCTAAATTCAATGGATATTGTTATTACTGTGGTAAGTTTGGACATCCAACTTATGAATGCAGAGCTAATCAGAATGACATTGCTAATAATACTATGAAGGAGAAAATATGCTATACTTGTGATAAGCATGGGCACACTGCAAGGGACTGCAAAGCAAAAATGAAACAAGTTTGGACACCTAAAGAGAAACTACAACAAAAGCCATATCAACCGAAGAGACAAGGTAACTCATATGTTTGGGATTATAATACATGGAATAATTGTGTTGTATGTGGTCAATATGGACATATTGTAGAAAACTGTTACAGAAAGAGTCAGATTGGACAATCAAGAAACTAGACAAATGCAGGAATGACATGTATGCACTGTCACAAGGTCAGTCATTTAAGCAAGAACTGCAGAGACTAAGCATCGGATGAAAACCATATATTTGAGAGTGGATATAACATTATAGAAATTATGAAGTTAAGGAACACAATGTGGAAGAAGGCATCTAATGAGAATGCTGAGTCAAGTAACACTATCGGTGAAACCTCGTCCACTAGATTGGGTGACATTGGTACCTCCACTTAAGATGACAAAGGTGTGTATGGAACTGACATTTTTAAATGATCACATTTTACATACAGTTCCTTATATATGATGTACAAATACCAAATCTACATGAATAAAGATGCACTATGGTTTATGTGTTGTGAGTTTGCAAATGTCACATAGTCGGTAAAAGAAGAAATGAGAGTTGATTACCTGTCGGTAATCACTATACAAGGTTAAATGACAACAGTGCAAACTGATGAAGAAATTCTATATCAACTGAGCAAAGGAAATTGTAGACATTACTGTGCTGACAATTTTTTTGTATCAAAAGTTAGGTCACACATTTAATGCACCAAAGCTTGAGTAGGAATATCAAAAAAAGTTGATAAATACGCAGAAACAGAGTTCATTGTTACATTGTGATTTTGAAGAATAGAGATTTTACAGAGAAGAGTTCAAGCTAAAGATTTTCCACAAAAGATTCAAAGCTACTGTAGATCGAACCGACAATAATTCTTCGACGATATTGTGTAAGTTTATTTACTACTGAACACTGGTTATCTATTGCTTGCCAAAACCCTAAGGAAAAATTTATGGCATCAACATTGACTGCAAGAAAATTGCAAAACATTGAGGAAGTAGAATTAATTGTTAGAGATAATTTTGTTGAGGCCAAATTCAAACCACATCCCAAGGTTGTAGCACAAACAAATGATATGGGTGCATTTTTTAGTATTCTAGATAGCGTTTTGTTAATAGAAGATGTTAGGGCATATATTCACTGCAAAATTAGAGAAGTAGGTGATTTTGAGACCATTTCTTCTTATCAACAAGTTTGTGGACTGGATGGAAAGATAAAATCTCATTATAAGAAGATCAAGGAGTCAGGGTTATCATATTTTACACACTTCCTGCAAACATTTAGCATTGATTGGATAAGAATTGTATTGAGAAAATTTCATGATGGGAAATTCTAGCTAGAAAAACCTATTGAGGTCACAAAGAAGATTATCAGTAGGGTTACTAGGTACCCTACAACTGACAAAGAAAAAGCCTTTCGAAGTTCATCTTGTCCCAATGTTGAAAAGAACACTGGAGCTTAATGGGATGGTAGGGCACTAAAAATCTCAACCATCAAAGACCCAGTGGTAAAATTTTTAGCTCATGTCATTGGGTACAAGATATTTCAATCTAGCAGACTAAATAGTGTACCCTGCAATGCCGTGGACATGTCATATAAAATTTTGAAGAAAGATCACCGGGTAGATCTTGTCGAACTACTACTGCACCAACTACAAGAGAATATGAAGACAATAAGATCAAAGAAGTCCAACACATGTAAGTACGGATCACTACTTGTCTATACATTTTTCTATCTACAAAAATATGTACCTGGTATCAGTAAAGTAAACTGGCAATCAGATAAATTGATAACTGCACAAATTGGTGAAATGATGAAGAGTCTAGGAAATAATCTGAATAAGGAATTTAATGCATATTTCAAAGAATTTCAGACAAAAATGCATCAAAGGAGTATAATTCCAAGGGAATTAGTAAGTAAATTTGAAGATGACATATGTTTTGTAGTCAGCACAGACCATTCAATGATAAAGGTAGTAGAATCGAGAATAAAATGGCTGGCACCGATGGGATACAAAATGAACCATGATTTCACTTTGAAATCTATTAATGCATTGCTGACATTACCGATAGACATCACTACCACTAGGTTTGGCGTATATGAGGAAGCTAAGTCACGAATCACTATAGACATAGAAATCAGAAAAATGTCTAGAAGGGCGAAGAAAATGAGAAAAGATCTCACAGAAAAATATGGAAATGCATCCAACTCACCTGCGGAGTCATCGGTTAAAGAAACAACCAAAGGTCAATTATAGTTGGCTGACAAGCCCTATGATAGCGAGGAGATCGAGTCAGACAAAGAAAAGGATCACACACCAGCTACTCCCACCAATTTTGAATAGGAAATGCAGTTACCAGAACCTGAAGGAATAAAGACACGTTCGTCAACTGCAGCACAACCTACCAAGAAAGAAGTAGTAAAAGTAGCAAAAAGAAGAGCAGCTACACCGACATGAAAATAAGTTAAGAGAAAGAACAAGAAAGTGGCTGAGACACCAAAGAAAAAGAGGAAATACATAAGAAATAAGGAAGATCTAGAGGATACAAAAATTGAAAATGATCCTAATCAATTCAAGTTAGTTCATAACAGGGAAAGTACAATAGAAGAAATAATTGAAGATATAATTGAAAATGGAAATCTTGTAGATCCAGGCATAGAAAAATTTGACAAAATGTCAATTAAGGACAAGACAAAGCTAGAACATGCTATCATCCAGATGATGATTAAATTCAAGAAAGTACTAATGGAATTCGCATGTCAATTACTGAAGGAACTTGATGACAAAATAAATGAGAGATGGGCTATTGCACTAGATACAAAGAAAAGGAAAAGAGAACGTTCATTAAGTCATCCAAGCTCACACTTTAGCTATGCTATTGTAATTGAATACATGACAAAGTATCAAGCTAGATTTCTAGTCAAGAATAAAGCTATGTAGATCATGGATGAGAATGTGGGTGATATGGATGTCACATGTGATTCTCTATGGACATCAATTTTGAAAGAAGAAGAGAAAGCTAAATACGAAGCATTCCTAAAACTATCTAAGAAGAGACACAGTTCAAAAGGTAAAGGTATATTCATCGATGGTTAAAAAGGAAAGAAAATAAAGGACATCGGTGTATCAGTTACTGAGGTAATTGATATCATCGAACAAAAGGAAGAAATAAGAATTTCACAGGATACACCAGATCAAGTAAAGATCCACTTGCAAAAGAAAACCAATGATGATGTACTCATTGAGGATAGCACCAACGGTGATCCCGATGATAAGGATGATGAAGATGTGACTATTGCACAAAACAAAGATGAAGTACTATACACTAATAGTGTGTTCACATCACTGTCGAGTGAACTTCTTGTACTTGTAGAG